>LPNX010567948.1:51945-129632 GCA_001517045.1 Pseudotsuga menziesii
GCGTCCCCGAGACCAATGCAACATAGAAATAAACAAATAAGTCACTAAACTAGTGCCTATTCTATTTGGGCTATGGAGTCACAAATTTAAGAAAATGTACATAATAACCAAGAAAATAGAATCGTCGGATATACAAGTAAAATTAACCAATTCACATTCCAAAAGTAATCAATATTCTCATTCACATTATTGAAAGGAACTTTATGCAAAATTACACAATGAATAGAGACTTGCTTGTAAATAAACCGAATCAAATGAAGAACTTGAAGTAAAATGCTTTGCAAATTAAATGCAGAAAGAAACAAGTGATTTAGTGTTTTGCAAATGGTCCTGTAAATTTTTAGTTAATTTTAGGTCTTACTTTAGCTTAGGGGATTAATGTTTGTGACAAGAAAAGGAAAATCAAACTAACGTTGCTACCCCAAAAACTTATCTCTTTCGATTTGAGAGAAATTGTTGGGTGCTCAACAAGAGAACACAAGATTCCCTTCTAGTTCCACAAGTCAATTCCAAAGATTGTCGGGTGCTCAACAAGGGGACACTAAGTGCCACGAGGCTCCCAACAGTCTCTACCCCTCTAGCTTTATAATTCAACCTTTCTTTTCTCAATCTCTAATTGAGATAGATGTTGAATGCCTATTAATCTAGCCAACACAAATCTTTGCCCTTTCTTATCACCTAGGACCGGAATGAGCGAAGTGAATACAGGGCAGAGAATGGGGCGAAGTTTATTTAACCTTGAATTAATAAAAATAAAGAGTTAAAGAGCTTTAACAAGACTAGCCAACACGATATTGCAAGGAAGGCAGACCCACTTCACTTGCAAGGTGTGGGCACAATAAAGAATATGAAGCAAGTAAACAAGCTAATTCTAGCCACTCAATCCCCTTTCCAAATGGAAAGGGTGGGGCACAAACCAAATTTGATGAATCAAATGAAATTAAAGCAACTATTCCTAGCCCTTCCTCTTTTGCTTACAAAGGTGGGAGAACCCAACTTCCTTTGCAAGCAATGTGTGGCAACTTTTAAAGAAAATGAATGGTTAACCTAGCCACACAACTCTCTTTCTAAAGAAGAGATGGGGCAAAAACCAAATTTAATAAAACAAATAAAAGAAACTAAACTAGTCCTAACCTTCCTCTTTTGCAATGCAAGAGTGGGCAGAGCCCTACTATCTTAGCATGCAATGAGTGGCTCAAAAGAATTAAAAGAAGCTAAGTAGATCCTAGCCCTTCCTCTCTTGCAATGCAAGGGTGGGAATACCCAAATTCTATAGCATGCAAGGGGTGGCTCAAGTAAAAACCTTAACACAAAAATGAAACTTGAAAGGAATGGAAGATGGGCTCAAGAGACTCTCTTGGCCCTTACAATATGAAATCAAATTCTACTGTAGATTTTAGTAAGAAAGATAGAGAGAAGAGATTTTGACCACTTTAGGCAATGGACTTTGAAGTTTGAAGAGGTGGCTTTTGGGAGTCCTTTGCACAATTTTTTGCCCAAATTTTGGCAAAGTATCCCCTTGTGCTGCTAAAAGCTACAAAAAAAAGCACAAAAATAGTGAAAGATGCCCAAAATCACTTTAGGACACCTTGCATATAAGTATAAACATTTTGTACAAAATTTATGAAAAAATTACAGAGTAAACAACTTCAAATGACTTGTAAAAATGAAGATTTTAACAAGATATAATGTTGCAAATAGAGATAAAATATAATGCAGAAATTTTATGAGAAAATGAGTGAGGAAAGAGTGCTCTTTGTTTTTGAATTTGCAGAAGTGGGGCACTAACCAAGAATCTCACTCTCCAATCATAGCAACCTACAACTTGAAATATTTTTGCTACACAAACTAGAAATAGGTGAGTTCGAAAAGATGTATCAAGAAATCATATGACTCAAACAAGAAAGTATGAACTTCTTAATAGCAAATCTGAAAACTCGTGAAATCTAACAGAAATGACTAGATCTCACCAAGGCAAAGAAATTTGCCTCTTTGGCCTCCAACCACTTGAGCAACTATGGAGCATAGAAGCAAACCACCATGAGCACCAAGACACACCAACGTTCCTCTAAAGATTTTTATTAAAATGCCCAAATGGCTGATAATTACAAAAGAGTACAAAAATGGGAGCACAACGGAAGCAAGAGAGAGCAAGAGCATGACAGCATGAGAGATTGTAACCCAAATGAGGAGTGGAAGCTTCCTTAAATAGAAAAAGTGTGAAGGGAGACTCCATTTGCATGTTTGCCACTTGTCACATGAGTGAAGGAAGGAACTATGCAGAGGGGCACACTTCCTAGAGAGGGCAACTTCAAACTTAAGAAACACTTACATGGGGGGGTCCTTTTTGCCTCTAATGTCACCTTAAAAACATAACTTGACTTTAGGAAACAATATTTCCACCCTCTAAATGACTTTAGGCACTTTCCAAAAATTTGTCATTCTAATTAATGGCCAATTTTCCTGGTTTTTTGAACTGACTTAGTAAAACATGCCCAAAACCTTAGCAAAACTCGTCCAAATGACTTCAGACTTGGCCCAAGGGTGTAAGGGGTCTCATGCCATTGATTTTAAGTACCCATACCCCTATTTATGGGCATTAGGTTCCACTTATCCCTCTTTACAACTTTTTTTATGCTAAGGGACATTTTCTAATTACCAAAAATTAAAAAATCTTTGGCAAAACTTAATGAAATTTCGCAAGACTCTAGATAATGTCTAGCATGGTAATATACAACATTTTTAGACCTTAATAACCTCACGAGCTCGATCATTAAAACGCCTTTCACCACTTTGGAGGAATTTTTGAGTGAAAAACTCAAATAATTAAAATCGCTCAAAAGAAAATTAAATTATCAAAGGGAAAAAACACACGATGAAAGAACTTCCCTAATGATAAAGTCCTAGGTAACTAAGTTTTACAAAAATTGATCCTCATGCTGACATATCATTACAAAATCCCCTGCAGGGGTGCAGAAATTTCATGGAGAAAAGTTAAGGGGAGAAAGAGGAAAAACTGTCTCGCTTGAAAAACTTTGTCAAGTACATCTTGATCATCTTCATGGTACATGGTACATGTGCATGGAACATGGTTGCCCACCTAGTTGGTTAGGTGGTCAACAGGTCGACTTAAGTGAGGATGTAATGATGCCTCACGCAGCTACTACAACAACAATATCTTGCGTAGCTTGCATAGCTTGCGCATATGTGTGGATGAGTATTGTTGTGCTTATGAGTTAACCAATTATTTGTTTAATTTATGTATATGTTGTGGTTCACTGTTGGCCTTTGAAGAGGAGCTTTCTCCCATTAGGTTAAGAGAAGTAAACTAGTTTGTTTAATATCTTACTACTTGCCTGCTTTAGATCTCTTAGAAGTGCATGTTCATTTGGATAAATTTCTTGTTGCCTGCTTCCAAGTTTCTACAGTATGCAGCACCATTTTTGTTTAACCATTCTTGTGAAAGGATCTCTAAGAATTGCAAGTGCCTAGCTTGGAGAAGAAGTTCAGCAAGTAAGCATCATCCTCATCTTCAAGGTCTTTCAAAGGCATAGTCCCTCTGAGTTCCACTTGCCAGACTCCATTTGCCCAAGTTCCAATGTCAAGCTAGTTTCCTCCTCTCATCTATTAAATTTAAATTCTCTTGGTTATTGGTTATTGTTTATGCATAGTTAATCAAAGTAGTCTATTCTAAAGAATATCAGAAGCTAAGTTGATTTAAGTATGGATTTGTAGACTAGATCTAAGTTATTCAAGCCTTATTTTTAGTAGATCTAGTTCATGTTTAAGTACTTAGTTCGTTGAAAATTTTATATCTTCCAAGCACTAAGGTAGGATCTTAAATTTGTTGTGCTTTTAACGACTTATCTAGTATATTTGGCATTAGTTTGTTGGTTGTTTTTTAGCATTTGATGAATAGGTAGAGGAGCAATCTGGTGAAATTTTCCAAATTCAGGCCATCCAAGACCACCCTCTCCTCTTTTATACCTTTCGTCAAACATTTTTCTTCACCTCAAACTTGTAAGCTTGTTGGTCCTAATCTATAAAGAAGCACAAGCATTCTTTCATTGTAAAAAATCGTAATAAAAGAAAAGGAGGTGGGCTACCCAGCACGCACACCCCATCCCCCTTGGGGGGATCTGCATCATTTTCGTGGCATGAAATTTTCTAACTTTTTTTCCTTTAGTGAGTTTCAAAAAAGCTAAAAATATCATTTGTCGGTTCCAATTCAACGTTGGACAACAAACTCACTCAAGACTTTAGATTTCTTAGTTTTAGAGCAACTGCACTCACTGCACTAGATTAATTTAGTTATTTTTCTTAGTTTAGTTGAATTGTTTTTCATTGTAATTCATTTCTACTTCAAATAATTAAATCTTGGCTTTTGTCCCCCAATATGCTCTTGTGACCATCGCAGCCTTGCCTGATCTGTGGTTAAAAACTAAGTCACCTTGTTCGAGTTCGTGTTTGAATTCGAAGACCTTCAAATTCGAAAAAAAAAATCGGCAAAGAAAATTTCGGCGATAAAATTCGACAAAAAAATCGAGGGCCTATAAATTTTTGGAATTTAAAAATATTTTATTTTATATATAAAAATTAAATATAATAAAACATATTAATTTATTTAAATACTATATAATATACTTTATATATAAATATTAAATATAATGAGTTATATTGATTTATTTAAATAAAATAAAATTTTAACAAAATTGATTATCTTGTCAACTCTCCACACCATCAACGGACCAAGAGCAAATGAAATGTTCGTTGTCCACCCCCTCGATCGACCGAGAGCAAACGTAGATAGAATCGGCATGAACAAACAATATTCGTGGCGTGCGAGGGCAACCCATCCTGCAATGTTGTGAACTGATCGCAGAAGACTCGGAATACGGGTCAATACTCACTGGAGTCGGGAGTCGAGATGTGAACGACTGTTACCCCTGCTCTCACGACCCTCTGCAAATGACGAAAAAGATGCCCTCAGGCTCGGCCCTCTACGACTCACAGAACGACGGCTCCACACTTCAATTCACTCACAGAATAATGGTGGCCTCCTCTCATGGAATGATTCACGACGGCAGCTCAGTCGCAGAGAAAGTTTTAGTTGTTGACTCGTTAATGAGGGAGTTTTGGTTGCCGAACCGTCGCTAGAGACTAGGGCTTACCTGTGGGTTGCTGAAGCGCAAAAAAAATCGACGAATTTCAACGAATTAATTCGGCAGTCACAAAAAATCAACGATTTTCGAATTTTATGGCTAAAAAACGCCAAACACGGTGACTTAGGTTAAAAATTAGGAAAGGGATACTAGTGGATAGTATAAATAGGGAAATCTATTCGAAATTTTATTCTTGGAAGGTGAGAGGTTGCATTGAACTTACTACGGAGTCAAAGGGGTGCCTAAAGCAAACTGTGTCTCCCCCTGCTGTACCCCTAATACTGTTGCTCTATGCTCACTTTAAGTGGATAAATTCTCAGTGGGCCAAAACCAAGAATCAAACTCACTTTAATCAACTCACTAGTAATAATTTAAAACAAACTATGAGCAATCAAAATATTTACTTTTCAGCGGCTCTCTTTTATTTTGGCACTGGTCTTTTTATGATTCAATTATTTATTTCAAAGTTGATATGTTTCTTGTTTAGATTTGTTATGTGCTCTTGTTTTAGTTTCATTACAACTCCTAAATTTACTTTGTTTACTTCTACAGCTTAGCTTAATCAGCCTTAGTTTCTTCTTTTTTTATTAGAGACCACCCTCTTGGCTTCGCTAGGATTTGCCCTAGATGGAGGAGTCAAGGGTTGAGTGACACCGTGATAGTACTTGACTCGTAACTTGCCCCCAAAGAAACACCCAGTGGCTTGAAGATTTTTTCCATGTTACCCGAGGTGCGTGCTAGGCAGCAACACTCCCTAAGAAACTTGCCATTTTTAACACTGCAACACTAAAATTTGCCATGCCCAATTATTAGTTTCAGCTTTACATGACGTGGTCAATGTCAGCCAATTGAAGTTGTGTGAACCACCTCACTTGATGGATTATGTTAACTTCCAGTCACACATCTAGAGGCCACAATTCCAGATTTTCAACCTCCCATCAATGAAAATACACTTCTTGATGTTCACAGCATAACTACCAAGCGTCATCGTATTACTGCTTACTTAGTGGGCCGCAAAGGCACTTTGCCCACTGAAACCAAGTGGCTGTCCTAATCATCACTTGGGAAGCATTTTCCACGTCTTCAACAAAAAACAAAGATGATTTCCTCTCAACAAACAGGAATTTATAAAACTTAGTCTAGTGCACATGTATTATATTTTTGTTTTTCTAGTTTGTACTTTGTTGCTATCTCTTTCGTGTGACTTAGTCCAAATTGACCACTCACAATTTATTGTATTTAATTGGGGACATGGTTGAGCTTGATCACAATCCCACAATTTTGTACTCTATATATGGTAATACAAACGATTGTTTAACACATCTAGTTTGAGCAATCTCCCCTCTAATACTTGCATACTTGCTTTCTTACGTTCTCTTGTGGTTGAGGATTTGCATTGTTTGTATTTTCCTCATACCATAGAGGAAGTGCTACTCCGTAAAGGTATTTGACTCAATCCCAATAGAGACCCTATTCCATAGGCTTAGGGGCATTGGAATCTCAAACATTCTTATCACAAGCAACATGAGACTTTATGAGTCCATCCCTAATCAACTTTACGCAGCTCATTAAGTTTCTAACTTTATTAAGAGCACCATCAAGGTCGAGCAAGGTTCCCCCTTCACCTACATTATTTGGGATATATATTGATGAGTTGTAGTCTTCTCTCTAGGCATATATCCAGCTAGGCGACAGGTGCCTTCAAACAGGTTTTGATCTCCATCCTCTTGTTTGCAAATGACATGGTCCTCTTGTCCTCCACCTCAAAGAGGTTATAAAGGCAGCTTGATGGCTTATCCAACTTTTGTGATCTTCGTCAACTTATGATCAACCTTGTAAACCAAGGTTATGGTCTTCAACGGATCGAAATACATCCTATTATAATGCCATGTCTATTTCAGGGAGGTGGAGATCAAGATCACCACCACTTATACTTAATTTGGTGTTCTGTTACCAAGACCTAGATTTAGTTTGAGGAAAGTCGTCCAGCCTTAAATTAGCAAGGACTATGGATCACTCGCTCTTCTTGAGAATCAATGTTTTCAAAATCATTTCTAGGACATTCAATCAAAGTTAGACCTCATGGACAGCCACATTAGACCTACAGTTCTCTATGGTTCAAAGGTTTGGGGACCTAGTTTGTTAAAGTTAGACAAGGCCATGACAAACAGTATTCAAGTTCTCATGCTTCGCATCATCAAATGCAAGAAGATTGCTCCTTAGGCCATTATTCAAGCAGAGTTTGCACCCCTGCCCCTTAAGGATTGAAACCATATTTAGACGGGTTTTCCTTTTACACCATGTTTGACACTTTACAGGCTCTTTAGTCGATAGGAACAGTTACCCTTATCTTATCTACTACTCCTCAAAGGCCATAACCACTACCAATACCTCTGATCGGGCACAATGCTAGTTTGCAGAGGCCACATGTCTTCTTCAGTTGGTTGGAATCTCAATCGACCACCTCCCTCCATTTAGATACCCTCTTGACGATCTTAGTCAACTCCTACCGAAGATACAAGAGTTGAATAAGATCATCAGAGAGGACATCCCTAGACAGTTTATTCAAGTTACTTAGGTCAATCCACCAAGTGGGCTAAGTCGCAAGATGCCCTTCTATGCAGAGCACTTTCTGGAGTTAAGAGATGGCCTTATTGTTCAACCCCCCTACACACTTCAACACTAGATGCATGCCCTCCGAATCCCACTCGAACAGTTTTGGGTCAGCTCTCATCGTCTTCAAGTCAAAACCGACCACCACATCACTCCAATGAATAGGATCTCCCATCTCTGCCATCTTCATGAGACTGAAACAAAGGAGCACTTCATTTTCAAGTACCCCATCTACTATATCAGATTCGAGGACAGTTTTACTTCCATTTCAAGGAATCCCAAAGCTCTCTATCGATATTTTTCCATTAATCGAATCAGAGATGCTTGGCACTGTAAATGAGGGAAGCCCTTGGGGTCATCTCTCGTGACTACACCCATTGTAGACCAAATCAGACCCTTTTGTACACCTACAGATTTCTTCCCAGTGCTTCCAGCAAACGAAGGTACTAAGAGGCATACGAATCAATGAGACCCAGAGAGGCCCATCATGCTCGACCAACAAGACCATTATGGACATGTCGCCTGAATCCCAAGACAACTCGCACCACACCAACAACTAAGATACTTCTTCCAGTGCTCGGCCACAAATCCAAATGACATGACATATCTTATATCGTATTTTCCTACTCTCCCAGACCCTCCAACCAATTATCTATCATGTGTTTCTTCCCTTCGGCCTGAGATGATAGGAGAGATAGCATCAAGGGATGTTGATCGGCCCCCAAGCAAAGCATGCCACAGCAGCCACACTCAAGATTCGTTGGCTTTGGTCTTCACTTCTCCACAGTACTTGCACGTACTGCATTATTGGCCTATTTCCCTGATCCATGTTATTAGGTTTTAGACAATGGATATTTTCTATATAGGATAGATTTGATTTTATCATGTTTTCCCCAGGAGCGGCATATTGCACTCCCACTTTGTATCCTCTTACTAATGTACTTAGCAGTCCCGTTGACCTATTTATGGTCATCTGATGGACATTAATAAGATTATCTTATCTGTAACATTTTAGTAATGCAGGAAACATTTTTTTAAATGTCCCCAATTTTATAACATATAGTAAAAATCTCATAATATCAATTTAATTTGGCTCTGTTCTAAAATCTTGTTTTTGTAATCAGATTGGCAAAGCTACCTATATTAATAATTATATGATATTTATATTTATGTTCTATGCATGTTTTTTGGTTGATAAATGAGACTTAGTAAGACAGGTGTAAAGATAAATTAGAAATACGTATTTTCTTTGTATCGCATGGTACACCTCTGTGACACTTCCATGATCTTATATTATGTAATAAACCATACAGAGTATGACATATTCAATATTATAGATGTATCCCTTCTGATGGGACCTACATACTAGCGATTGCTTCTTTCCTGACACATCAATCTTACAATTGTTTTATTACTCTCTATTCTTGGTTGCAACCTGTCTCTGTTCTCAGCTACAAACCTTAAAGCATACACCCTCCAAACATAAGCAATTTACCCTTCTCACTGCCATTTTGGGAATGAAATTACAATGTAAAATAAAGGGCATTGCTAATATTTGTTGTTATTTTTAATTTTTTACATCTACACCAATTATCAGTCTTCCTAGATCTGTATTTATGTCTCAGACAAGAGACCATATATTTGGAACATATAGTTCTCAGATATACACCTACATAAGTAATCAATATTGGCAGAGGTTCTGCAATGTCAAGCATTTAACACAATCTAGTACATCTATATATTTCAAAACGAAAAAGTTTAACCTCTTACCTGAGGGATATTAAATCCCACAAATAGAATGGGAACTGTAAGAATTTCCAGCCAAATCTTGTAATACTGCAGCCAAGCCACATTTCAAAGTAAAACTCTTCCGAGAATATCTACAAGTAATAAAGAGGATAACCATACTTTCAAAAGCATCATAATTTCATCATATCTAGCAAGAAAAGGTAGTATATTCCCTCATCCAGTAAAGTGGAGAATAAGATTACTTCATCAGATTCCAGTCTCAGGCAATGAAGCATAACAACCAAAAAAGTTGAATCAAACAAGTCATTGTATCCTGATACCTTCATAAGAAGTGGCACAAGCCCAGAAACATTTGCATCCATAGACCGCCCAAAAGAGATCTAGAACAATGTATAACAGAAATCCCCAAAAAGATGGACAAAAAGTCAGTTTTCATTACCCTAAACAAAGTTGTTCTTCAAACAACAATTAAGAAAACATCGACGCATAAAACAATAATCATCAATTAATTTTTGAAGTAAATTAAAAGGATATTTCATCTTTTACAATTATACAATAATGTGTATTAAAGTTTGATGGAAGAGAAGTTAGATCACCCAATGAACAATTCTACATGATCATAGTGTTAAATTTCCGGGTTACTCTGAAAATATTTACACCATGTTTGGGGGTTGATTACTGAGATTTGGGGTACATGGTGTATGTTCAGCCCCTAAATGGTCTAAGATGGATTGCAGCATGTGTGATGGCCCGTGATGGATATGCACACTTGAGATGGTTTGCTCAATGGATGCTTGACCACAGTTGAACGTTGGCTCAATGTTCTTCTCTTGGGCATTCGATATCTCCTGCCTAGATGGTGGATGTAATTCATGATGGCCACATGGAAGATTCACTTTGTAAGAGAACACCATACAAGGGATGTGATGTATTGTGCAGCATGGAGGAGAGCTTCAAGCCCTAGATGGGATGTGGCAGCTTGGAATCCTGTTTGGAGGATTGCAGATGGCTCGGAGACACCAAGGGCTTTGATAGTGTTTTTGCAGAGCGTAGCTGACCCAATGGATTGCTTTGCTTTGGAGGATAGATGGAGCACGTGGACACTTGGGATGTAGTGGAGTGGACTTGCCTTGTATAATTATATCACGTTGGAGTCCTTATTCTGCACAACATCATCATTAGATGATAACACTTGTACTCTAGAGTGGACGCCTCACTTGTGTGGCCTACAAGGGCTCATGTAGGTTGCTTGTAAGGGCTTGTGCCCACATAGTATTGTTGGCCACCCTTACCCCTCGTAAGTAAAGGAAGGAGATTCTTTCGTAAACATGACTTATGTGTTCATTCTTTCTCACTCTAGTGTAGAGATGTGATCTAGAAGAGGAGCACACTTGTCCTCTTTCTCTCTCTAGGTCTTCACTTGTACTTGTTTTTCTCTCAATATCTCTCTTGAGTGCTAGGACTTCTTGGTCTCTTTAAATTTTCATGGAGCATCTTGGAGTTCTAGAGTTAGGGTTTTACCCTTGGAGATTGAAAACTAGGATTTTTAGAGGAAAACCCTAGGATGGACTTGTAAGAAAAAGAGAAGAAGGAGGATGTCTTGCCTGGCAGATCGTGTTGGAGGGATTCTTGCACTTGCTCTTCTTGGTGGAGCTAAGGTTTGATTGTTTACCCTAGTTAAGGCATTTTTGCGTGGCTGGATTTTGTAACCTCGGAAGGAGGCTATGGTATGTACTTCATCATTGATTTTAATTTATATATGAAGTTTCCAACCATACATATCTTGTGTCAATTTCAGATTTGATTTCAGCTACATATGTTCTTCAAATTTTTCTATTTGCATCTATTTATGATCTTGCTCATTGGACATAAGTATTATGTGATTCTGACATCTGAGGAACAAGATAACGGGGCTGGCTTTACTACTGTAATACATTTGTTGTTTCTGTTGTAAAAATACATTTTCAGGTCTGAATATTGACTGATAATTTGCCTACAAGGGTTGAAAACTTATCTCATGGTTGGTGTCTTTTCTCCTTAATTGCCCTGAAGTCTAGGGCTGTTTGATAGTAATTAAGCAGTCCTAGGGCAAAAAATTTTGGAGTTAAGATCCAAGGAACCTTTGAAATTTCTGAATTGCATTGAAGAGTTGTTCTGGTGAAATTTCCAACATGTAGTACAGAAAGCTTAAAGCAAAAGCAGTGATTGCCTTTGAAACCTTAAAGAAAAAGTAGTGATTGCCTTTAAAAGCTACTAAAAACTTGACATAAAAGGAATGAAACAGTTTTCCCAACAACATGCCAGCATGTACCAAGGAAAATGTCATACACAATACCATCTAGGGTCGATCTCAAACCATGGGAACACAAGAAATACTACCATATGTTATTTTGATTTGGGGTTATCATATCAACACAAAAAAGTTGCTGTTGCCGTGCAAATGTATAATTCAAATATTGGGCTTGTTTGTGGTTGTCTAAAGAAAGTTGTGGATGACTGTCTAAGAAATAAAGCAGCAAACCACATGGCATGAGATTTACTAAGAAGGCTGGAAAAAACTTGGAAATGGTTATGGGTTTTTAATTTTTGATAAAAGTAAAAAAGTACTGTTTGAGATTCTCAAAAGAAATGGGAAATGATAAAATAGCTTTCTCAAAATATATATTTTTGAAAAATGCAAATAGCAAGAACAAGTACGAGTGTAGAAAATGTAACTTTCTCTTCTAGCTTATTTAGGGTGGGCTAGTTAGTCTTCCTTTTCCCCAGAAGTGCTTTTATCTTTCTAGGAATAACTTATCAAAGATCATACTAGAACATAATACAAAAGTAAAAATCAGAACTAATGACAAGTGAAAAAACAAACAATATCCATGAAGTGAGACCTCACCTGCACGTTGAGAAAATGCAATCCTGCTACAGAGATAGGAAACAGAGCACCCAATGGGCCGTGCGCATATCCTGTGATATCAGAAAACCATAATGCGCCTCCCTAAAATAATTTCAAATCAGAAACCTCTAGGATAGAATAATATCACACATGAAAAAATAAACAGTCACCCAAAATTAATGGCAACTAAATTAAAACCATGATGAAACTTGAATACAATGCTTATTGCTTATTCAAGGACTATACTAATGGGAAAGTTTTGAGCATCTTCCTTTCTAAAGTAGGCTGACTGCTATGTTCCCAGAAAAAATCAAACACATCATCTATCCCTAGAGTCAATGTCTTAAGTAATGCAATAGCAATGCCCAAAGGTACGTATAAGTATACAGCCAAAGGAAGGAACGTATTTAACTGTTATGCCTTTGCTTTGCAATGTTGGTTATAAATTCTTTCATCCTAGCTGATACTCTTAGTCTCCCTTGGATTCATGGACTACCTCATGTGTAGCATGACCAGCCTTCCTCCAATTCAAACAAAAGGACACATTTGCAATACAAGTAGATGGGATAGCATGTAAAGCGAGTGTTCTCAATCAACTAAGGGACTATAGTACCAAATCAATCACAGTTGCATAGTGGGCATTAGTTGTGAAAATCCATATTACCAGCTCCTAAACCCAGCTCTTAAACCTGGATGTTGGGCTTAAGTAGATCCTTCCTTTGTACCAAAAGATGTTATTCCTCCATTCGAGTTTTGGACCTTGATTAAGATCATTGATTAAGGCACAGGTGGGTGGGTCCTTGGCATATTCACCTCGGATTTCATCCAAGTGGAGTGAAGTGGGAGGAGAGCCAAGAGGGTTGAGGATGTATGAGGGGGATGACAGAGTGTGAGGGAAGGGAAGTGCTGAAAGAGGGATGCTTGAAGGATGTGCAGCGAAATGGAGAATGAAGGGTGCCCGTGGTCGAGGAGCAGCCACTCTGATACCAACGTAGCAACAAAAGAACTCAAGGAAATAAAAAAATTAAATGTATTTATTAAAAAATATGATATATAGAAATTACAATGTCTTTGGCTTATAAAAGCCTTTAAGTGACTGTTCGCAGAGTCACATTGGTTCTTAATAATTTTGTTATGTATATATAGTTAGTTATTTATATTTTTACATTTTTAATCATTATTTAATGTATATAACATTTATCATCTCACAAGCTAAAGAAACTTGACCTCCTATTATACAGTCATATACTGCTAATTACAACAAAGTTTTGCACTTTTTTTCCCAACAGTAACCTTTGTTTTCTCCTTTCGTCGTTAACATATTGAAAGGTGTAACATTATAATTGGGATATGGCACATCATCCTAACCACATGTAACATCAAGTGTCTAAAGAAATAACTAGGTACATTATAAGTAGATGAATCTGCTGCTTGTTTCACTGTTCAATATATATATAATTCCCAGTAGAAGAAATGAAGATTACTGAAATTAAGTATACCATAATGGCATAACAACAACATATCAATAAGAACATGTTATCACTTGGAGAACTAGTGAAATGAAAATTGCATGCTGATACTATACTCCTCATGAACTCGTTTATTATTTTCTTTACTACTGTGACCATATAAAAGTAGGCAGAACTAATGCAAATACTCCATTCTAAATAAATGCCAAAATATTCACTAATACTGCTTTCTCATAGACAAAGCCACTTGAGAGACCTTACACAGTCAAAGCCAGGGTGATGTTCCAGACACATCCTTCGGATAGCCATCATCCATAAAATAAAACAAGGGGCCTGCACAATCAAAGAAATTAAAAGGAAAGACAAAAGTGAGTTAAAATATTATGATCAAACATAATAATAGGACACTTCCACCACACCAACCTACAGTGAATCAGGACAATGATCTCCAAATAGACAAAATGTTGTCAAAAATGAAAAGAAAACATTACACTACTTGACAAGAATCTAATTTCTAAAGTTTAGCCAATGTGTCTAATCAACAGGATGAGATACTCGACAAAATAAACTACAAACATATAGAAGATACATAAATGAAACCATTAAATGGCGTAAGAAGAGCCCCATGTCTGAAGTTCAATCCATCCTTATTAATTGGATCAGATGATCTTTTACATTAATAAGATCAGATTTAATATAGTTTACATTTATAATATTTATTACATTTATTCGTGAAAAATTTTGTTTTCCCAACCTGGTTTCAAGTTTAGTTTTTCATGGGAAGTTTAATGCCCAAACCGCATCGTTGTAACATCACATTACATACATAAAAATAACTTTTTCTTGGAACACGTGGAAAAAAATCTAACTTTTCTTACTCAGAAAAATTTATGACAGCAAAACATTCAAACTCAGAAGTTTATGACAGCCACACACATGAAATTTACGCAGTAATTTTTTACCAAAATGGTCCAGGATAAAACCCCGAAGGGAAAACCTGTTCAGAGAGAGATTTAATTTCTTCTAGGCAAAATTACAAAACAGAACAGCAGTACTTATCTCCCATTTTCATCTCGAAAAATATGCCAGAACTTCACGGACAGTCTGCTGTATGGACTGCACTTAAATCTGGGCTGTACAGTCTCACACGTGTGACTGTACGGTGACAGGCCTGCATTTTTGCTGCTGTACAGTCTGCACCTTCTCTCAAAAATCATGCCAAATTCCTACCTTGAAATCTGTGCCCTTCTCCTTCATTTTTGTGGTTGTATGGACTGCTGTATAGCTGCATTAATTACTGTAACTGCTGCCTTGATTTCTGTGCCTGTTTTCAGCCTCGAAAACAGTGCCCTTCTCGATTTTTGTGCCCAACATGTGCTGTACGGTCAGCAATAAATGGAGCCCCTTCTACCTCGAAAATCATGCTGTACAGCCTCCTTTAAATGCTGTACCTGTAGCTGTACAGTTGCCTAGAAAATTGTGCCAGCCTTGGGAATCGTGCTCATGCTCAGTCTCACCGATTTTGTGTTGGGATTTCTTCTCTCTTCCTCAAGGAATCGACTTCTCTCAGAAACCTTTTTTTCTCTCTTTTCTCTCTTGCTCTCCAAATCTTTTGGATCACAATGAATGAGTTTCCATGCCTTTTCACTAGTTTTGTTTGAGGTAACCACCTCCATCAAATCAATGGCTATGATTAAAACTTAACTAGATGAGATCTAGGGCCCACATTAATTGCTCCACTTTTCTCATTAAATGATTTTAATTCACCTCACTTAAATATCAATGAGCAATTAAATATTTTACACACCTTTTTAATTCTTGTGAAGACATTAATTAAAATAACACTCAAACCACTTTATAAAGTGACTTTATTAAAAATAAAGTACATCTTATAAAGTATGAGGGACCACTTTTTAAATGTCCTTGCCCACCCCAAGGCATCACAAGGTGAGCAACAATTCCTTGGTACTTTTTCAACAATTCCTCATACTGTTTATTATTGTTCATACATTTATTCCTCATATTTCCAGTTTTCACATACTGTTTATTATAATCTGGAAAAGGTGCACAGTTTACTAGTTTAGTAATCTAGGACAAGTTTACAGTTCACTGGGACGAGTTCATCATGTCACAGTTTACTAGTTTAGTAATACCCCACCGAACTTGCATACATGACCTCATCGTTTCCTATGTTGCATGTGAATCTGTTCACATTGTTGTGACTGTGTTCATACCAAATGGTATCACAAAAAAAACATTCTTCCCACATTTGCAGTGACAGTCTGTTCACAACCTACAGCACTTTACTTCTTTCCATTACTGAGAATACGATTGAGGCTCTAATGCACCGCTTCCACACATATAGGTACCAGTGTAGCAGGAATCGCGGTTTAAAACGCTATGTAAATGGGATAAAATTCAATTTGGTGTACCCTCCTTATTGGCAATAAATGACTAAGGCGGTCATTGAAGCACCAAAAGGATACAACATCCTTGGTTATGAAAAGTTCTGCACCACTTCGTTGACATCAAATAGACAATCCGTGGATAGACAACTGCAGTCAACCTGAGATACATGGGTGGAAACAGCGATGTCCATAGTTTCAAATGGATGGAGAGACCAAAGAAACCGCCCTTTTATCAACGCTATTGCAATATGCCCCAAGTGGCAATGTTTTTCAATGTTGTTGTTTGCGTGGAGTGGAGAAAAATGCAACATTCATCTCCAATATTCTTATTGATGCAATAGAAAGTGTGGGGTCACAGAATGTTGTCCAAGTCATCACAAACAATACACAGGTATGTAGAGTTGTAGGGTTGATTGTGGAGAGTCGATATGATCACATTTTTTGGACTCCAAGTGTGGTGAATTCGTTGAACCTTACTTGAAAAGATTGGCAAGATTGAGTGTGTCAATGAAATATATGTAGCATTGAAGGAGATACAAATGTTCATCACCAATCATTCGATGTCCTAGGCCATATCTCAAGGTTTTGCGAAGTTGGAGCTATTGAAGGTACTCCCTTTTAATCAGTGTTATTGACTTATTAGTTATTTGTATTATGAATTCTTAATTTTAATTGTATATGATTTTTTATTTGAGAATTGACTTCTCAAAACTTATGTAGGATGCTAAAACTCATTTTTGCCTCCCACAATCTGGTCATAAAGAGGATTGTGGAGGTCAGATGAGCATTACAAGTGATGGTCATTGGCTCATCGATCCTCCTTGGTAATCGTGAAGACTTCCACTTATGGTATGTTGATGTTTCTCCAGGTCGCAGCATCGGGCAGACATTCTCCCACAGAAAATGATACATTCATCCACAGAAAATGGCCATGCTGATTTGGCTAGTGGTGAATAGCTTAGGCAGGGGCAGATAATCTCCCATTATCCCGAGTCATATGGTGTGGGGAGATTGGCCCTAGGGTGCTCTCACATTTCCTACTCTATGATGGAGTGATCTATTCTATATTAGAGATTTGACTTGTTTATTTGGCAGGGGCTTTCATCCCCTTGTGGAATATACAAGTCTAGTCTAGTGTTGAATTGACATTGAATCTAAAGGAGTATCCAAGGCCTCTTAGTGGGTCTATTCAACATTAGAGCTCTATGAGTGAATAGATGTGCATGTGAGGAGATGATCATCAACATGGACAACTTTTCTAGTGAAGAAGAAATAACCAAGACAAGTCATACCATGGAAGAAGTCCCGGAAAGCATTGAAGAAGTCCTGGCAAAGATTGAAGACAAAAAGTACAAGTTGGTCCCATCAAAAGTACAAGTCGTCCCAGAGGTGAAATAAAGGTGAATTATAGTGTATAAATAAAACGTTCACACATTTCCTTTTCGCCATCAACACAACACGTCTTTTCTCCTCATCTTGTCTGCACTTTCCAAGAAGACCTTGCAAAGGCACAAGGACTCAAGGAGCCATTTTTGGGGGTTTTCTTATTGTCTCTAGAGGTTTGCTACCCTTGCTAGGGTTTCATCATGAAGAAGGTTCACTATCTATGCTAGGGTTTCTTCAAGATTGGTAATGTACTTATAAATTGGATTGATTTCTTCTAAGAAAAGTTGGTTGGGTTTTCTCCCAAGATTGGGTTTCCTAGGGTAAAATATTTGTGTTTATTGTGCATGGTTGTCCTTCTATGATATTGTGTTTCTACTACAATTTGAAGTTGAAATTTTCAGTGCATAATTATTCAATGATAACAATGGGATGAAATCATTGTTTAAAAATCATTAGGAAGTAATTATCAAGGTCTGGAAATCGTATTTCTACTATAAGAGAAAATTCAACATGGTAGGGAGCAAAAAATCAAATCTGACATTCTTGATGATGCATGGTGGGATAAGGTCCAATACCTTTTGTGGTTTACAAAACCAATCCTGACCATGATCAAGACATTTGACACATATATGTTTTGTTTGGGGGAAGTTTATGAAAACATAGATAGTATACTAGAAAGAATAAGGGAAATTATCAAGGCAAGTGGAAGTGACCCTTTTGAAGTATTTTACAATGAAATAAAGGACATAGTTACCAAAAGGTGGGATAAAATGACCACACCATTACACCTTTTGTCCTATGCATGGCACCCCAAATATTATCATCCCAAACTTTTGTCTTTACCTGGTAGGACAACTCCGAACAAGGATTTTGAAGTGGTACAAAGATATAAGACAATATTGAGGAAGATATACAAGGATGTGGGAATTGTGTGGAAGTACGTGAGGAATTTGGAGGATTTGTACAATCCATTGGTAACTTTTCAAATCCACTAGCCATGGATGATCTAGGTCATCTTGATCCTATAACTTGGCGAGGCTTCCATGGCAGGGATAGCATTCATTTCTCAACTCTGGCCATCAAGTTATTATCACAGGTTGCCAATTCCTAATCACAACTAAGATAAATTGGAGCACATATGGCTTCATCCATTCAGTGAAGCAAAACAAACTGGGAGCAACAAAAGCTTATGATCTTGTGTGTGTATGTTCAGTCCAACTCTACCTTCTATCACATTCTAATCCAATGTATAAGAAAGGCTCGATCAGGATGTGGGATGTGGAGCCTAAGATCTCTAACTTAAACATGTCATTGAATGCCATGACTCACCTCAACCTACATGATGATGTTACACCACCACTCCAGCCTTCTTTTGCAACTTATAATATTCCCAACCCCTCGGTGTCTATTCATGATGTAGAGCTGCAATATGCAAATGATGAGGATGTAAACCCATTCCAGGATATGTAGTTAGCTCTACTCTACATTATCATATTAATAGAGGGATCATCAACGACTCATTTTTGTATTTACTATTATCCTTTTGTATGAGGCAATATGTATCATTTCAGTTTTCATTGTTTTAGTGTTCATATTTATAAATTATCTAATGGTTTAAAATCTAATGATATGATTAATGAATGGTTTTGATTATAAACTTCGAAAGTGTTTTTTATAATTAAAGATATATTATTATATTTTTTGTATTTGGCATACCCTAGCCGTATCTGGAATATGGCTTTTCAAAAATCTAGCAGATTTGGATTTGTATTTGTATCCTAGTAACATAGTGACGGTCATTATGGTTGGAAGCATACAATCACCAACATTCCTTTAAGGAGAATTGCTTACATCCTCCACAACCCATGTAACAAACATAAATGTATAAATATACAATTTGAAATAATAATAATAATAATAATTAATGATTAATGAAAGAACACATCCTATCTAAAAGACATAACCTATTGAAAGGATATGGCTTACCCTTGTGACCAGTCAATGCGATAAGTACACCATCACATGGTCATTGTATCATATCATCTCAATATTCATTATTCAATCATATTTTATCCTACATGGATTTATGTTATCTATCCTATCTATTATGGATATTTAGTAAATGAACATAGTTTGTTCGTTTCATCCCACCATCTTTCTAGCCACACGACAAGTTCACATTGTAATATAGAAAACCCACTTGTGTGGATAACTGTAGTTGACGGAGATACACACAGTGCCTACAAGGTAATAACCACAACATAAAAGCATAATTCCATCCTTTTCTTCCTTATTCAAGTTTAACACCCACAACATAAAAGCACAAATCCAAACTTTCTTACTTGGCTAGAGTTTCTTTGTGCCCAAGCTCATTATCGAGAATCATCATACATGCATACTCAATAATTAAATAAAGAAATGATCCAAAAAGAGAATTTGGAGGAGATTGGATGTTCATAAGACTTCATCCATACAAACAATTATCACTTGAGCAACAAAGAAAGAACAAATTGACCCCCAAGTTTTATGACCATACAAAACATACGAGAAGATTAACTAAGTAGCTTATAGCTTGGAATTGCCAGATAAAAGTTGCATCCATAATGTTGGTCATGTTTCATGTCCCAACAAAATGTTAGGGAAACATCAATCAATACAATCTAAACTCCCTCTCTATTGCATGACAAAGGAAGAATCATTTTACAGCCAAATAGTATCCTCACCACTAAAGAGAAAAAACTTCGCTCCAAAACAATAAGAGAGCACCTCGTTATAGGGTGTTGCAGCCGCAACTATCTTCCCCAAAAAAAATTATTTTTAGGGCCCCGCTTTTCTTTTAGTTTTTTAGAAGGCTTAGAAAGTCTAACTTCTTCACCAAATTTTGCCCATGACTTGAAAATTTGAAAAAAATTGAAAGTTTGTTTGCTTGTATCAGATGCACAGTTGACTGTTTTTCCGGTGTATCGGGTAACTAGCTAGCCGATGTTCCCATCGGAAGCGTTCTGAAGTTTTCTCCGATGTATTGGATGTCATTTTGTCTAACTACATCGGAAGATGTTTGCCGTTGTATCAGAAGCTTAGTTTGAAGCCGTTCCGATGTACCGGGTCCCCAATCAACTATCGTTTTCCGATATTCGTCAAGGCTTTGTCAATTGTTTTTTGCCGCTTCGTTTGTTTCTTCTGGAATGATCCGAGAGCTTAGTTGTTTCTCTGGCCGACGTTGCGGAGGCACAGTGCAATGTGGATCTGATACTTTCCTGTAGTCATTTCCGATACCGATGCATGTTAGTTGGTTAGACTGCCGATAGTGGTTTTATACGCTTCGGCGTCTTCCGCTTGATCTCCCGGTTACGATCTGCCGAAGCCATCCGACGCTTCGCGTCCGCTCACAAGTTCCCTTCCGATATTTACTTGTCGCTCTCTTCTTCCCGCCCGAAAGCTTACCCAGTCCCACGTTCAAGCTTATAAAGCCATAGAGGTCGTATATACGATTATTGTTCATTCGTATTGGTCATCGGGTGAAGATGCGTAGCTGTCGTCATCTAAGCAAATCGTTTGCTGGCGGAAGTAGAGCTTGTCCAAGTCATCTGCAAGGTTATCCAGGTAGGATCCGCCTCCAAGCCTGTTACTCAACGTTTTTTTTTACCTGCATTTTTTGATAGGGTTAGGTCATTTGTTATCCCGCGGGGGTTTATTGCAAAATGTGGCGAGGTTTTCTTTATATAGGGTTCGTCCTGGTTGTTTTGTGGACGTTGTTTCACTAGCTGGCCCCTTTTCTCGTCTATTCCCATTCTGGTTCTTGATTGATTTTCGTTTGGCCATGAATGATTCTGTGACATTTGTTGGCAGAAAGAGGGCAGGGTGGGTGCAGACGACCGTTTCGCCATCTGCACCGCTCCCTCTTTGCCTTTCACCATTTAGGGGCAGGTGCACAGCCATCGTTCAAGCCTGGTTAGGTTTTCGTGGGATGTCGGAAGAGATGTTCTCTATTGTAGGTAAAAGCGGGTTCAAGGGTTAGCAGTCCGATTTTTTCCAGGGGTTTCCTGTCAGAATTGCTACCCGTAGACAAAAGGGCGTAGTGAAAATATAGGGTTTTGCCCAATGGGGTTTTGTTTGCAGTTTTGGGTCCGATAGGGTTTTGAAAGCTTTGTGGTTTGTTACGTTTCACATACAGAAAACCCATTTGGTTTGATAAAAGAAAAGCTGTTCAGCATGCATCTTGATGAGTTGGTAATGTTCTGGTTAATTTTGCTGTTGTTTTCAATATATAATTTGCTATGGGTAAGTGGACTAAATCTATTTTGTATGATCAATACAGGCCCACCATCAGCACAGCAATATGCCTCGGAAGCAGAAAAATAAGGCCCTAGCAACAAAGGAGGAACCAAAAGTAGAGATAATAACCCGAATCGAGGTTATTTAGGAAGACACCAAAGCCATCACTGGAATTGATCCTGAATATAAATGGGGAGAGATATACAGAATGATCTCAAATCAGAGTGTCCCAGAGGATGGATTCGAGAATTTGCCTATTTATGCCAATATCGAGAGATCAGCCATCATGAAGGTGGCTACTCGACCTGAGTTGTTCCCTTATTCAGAGGTGATAGGATGGATTCTGCCCAGGGCAAATGTGACAAGGATGATATTGGCTAACACTGAAGGGCAAGGTTATGTTGCCTATAGCCCAGCCTATGTATCCATGGCTTATAAGTTGTCGACACCACAGAGTTATTTGACTGAAGAATGGTTGAAATACCTCAAGCTAGATGTGGTGGAAACAATGAAAAGAATGATGATCCCAGGTAATAACTTTCGTACGAGGCCTTCAGGAGAGTACGAAACAGCAAGCCTCTGCACTCCATACAGGTTAATTGCCTTGATGTTAAACAGGATATTCGGGAGGGATAATGGGAAGAACTTCAAAATAGGTTGGGTACCAATGATCTTTTTTGTAGGCACCCAAGGTACCATTTTTAATTGGGAAAACATAGTGTCCAACAGTTTGTCAGCCTGCATAAGTGCAGCCATGGGAGAAGTCTCCCAGAAGAAGGGCAAGGATGATATTGGCTAACACTGAAGGGCAAGGTTATGCTGCCTATAGCCCAGCCTATGTATCCATGGCTTATAAGTTGCCGACACCACAGAGTTATTTGATTGAAGAATGGTTGAAATACCTCAACCTAGATGTGGTGGAAACAATCAAAAGAATGATGATCCCAGGTAATAACTTTCGTACGAGGCCTTCAGGAGAGTACGAAGCAGCAAGCCTCTGCACTCCATACAAGGTTAATTGCCTTGATGTTAAACAGGATATTCGGGAGGGATAATGGGAAGAACTTCAAAATAGGTTGGGTACCAATGATCTTTTTTTTAGCCACCCAAGGTACCATTTTTAATTGGGAAAACATAGTGTCCAACAGTTTGTCAGCCTGCATAAGTGCAGCCCTGGGAGGAGTCTCCCAGAAGAAGACAGAATTTTATATGAGTTCAATCTTGATTGATTGTATTTTATGTACTCACCCATTCTCAGCATTGAAATGCCAATGGGATAAGGACCGATCCCCTGCATATGTTGCCTACCAATTATTATGGGCTCACAAGCATTACAGTCATTGCAAGAATATTTGTGAAGATTTTATAATGCCATTGTACACATTGATTTTCTTGGTTGAGTGTAATTGTATGTCAGAGGAGACTCTGAAGGTTGTGCAAAATAATGGACACTATTACTTGACAGAGGAAGGTTTGTATTTAAGGATGTTTGGCGGATCGAGAGCTCCTTCCCTTCTGCCTAAGTATGCTACAAATTAAGTATGCTACAAATTTTGTCATTCATAAGGAGGTAGTTAGACAGGTATACATTGATGGAGTGGGTAACTTCCTATTCGAGCAAAAGAAGGCTGTGTATCCTCCAGTCCCATTTTATTTAGGGAATTATAAGTTTTCAAAAGTAAAGACTGCAGCAGAATTAGTGAAGGAGCTAGAGTATTTTCACTTTGGCGAGATAAGTTTCCATAGAAATGACTCCGAAGATAAGCTTGTTGATTATTGTAATGCAGCAGGAGTGCACTTCGAGTACACGAACTTTTGGGATAAAGATGAGGAAATTTTCCGGAATGCTCAAATTATGACAGCTTTGAGAAGGAGGTTTAAACAAAAGATAACCACGGTTGGTGGAAAAGGAAAAGTTGCTGAGCAGAAGAAGAAGCAAGAAGAGGAAGCTACTAGAAAAAGACAAGAGGAAGCACACAGATTGGTCCAAGAAGCAGAAGAATGGTTGAGAGCAGAAGAAGAAGAAAAAGGAAAAGAAGAAGCAGAAAAAAGAAAAGAAGAAGCAGAGAAAAGAAAAGAGGAAGAAGAAGTTTAGCAGAAAGAAAATGAGAGGTTGAGATTAGAAGCAGCTGAAAAAGAAAAAGCAACTGAGGAGTTACGACAAAAGGCATAAGAAGGACAGGACTATGTAAATCAAGAACAAACTCAATCTCATGTTGATCCAGTTGAACCCTCTGTTCCATCCAGTAGCATAGCGAGAGGAAATCTAGTTTCAATATCAAGGATTGAATTGATTCCTTTTATTCCCACGGAAGAAGATGAAGTGCCTGATCTAAATACTATTTTCTATGACAAAGCCAAAAAGAGGATTGTTAATAGAACGGAGAAAAAGGTGAACTCTGGAGGAAAAAGGGGAGTTATGGTGACTGAAAAGGCAATGGTTCACGGCACTGATAAAGATCTGAGGTTAATGGCAAAGTTTGGCGTAGCCACAGCCTTAGCTACTGAAGACAATGTGGACAAAATAATGACGGATTTAGAACAATCCCAGAAGAAGATCACTCAATTGAAAGAAACTTTGAAAAAGGAAAGAGATGAAAATCAAAATCTAAAGAGAAAGTACGAAGACATGATTAGTGAGATTGAGGGATCCAAAGCAGAGTGCCAAACTTTACAATCAGACAAAGATGCTTTGGTGTTATCAGCAAGCAATATAGAAAGAGAGTCCAAGGCCACCTTAGCAGAGTTTGGGAAACTTCAGCAAAGACATCAGGTCTTGGAAGCGGAAAGAGATAGTCTGAAATCATCAATTGAAGAATGGAGCAAAGAGAAAGGATGTCTAGAGAATAAAGTGGCAGAACTAGAGATGCAAAAGACTACTGCTGAGGGGAAAGCCAAGCATTACGAGACTCAAGTAGTAGCATTGGAGAACCAGAAAGCTGCACTGGAGGTTTCATTAAAAGCAGCTAATGAACAGAAATCAGATATTGAACCATTGAAGAAGCATGCTCTCGCACTTAGAAGTAAAATTCATCAGATGCAACTTCAAATGGTAGAAGAGATGTTGAAGGCTCAGCAAGTAGAAATAAAGCTGGAAGAAATTGTAAGTACAGCTTCTTACTTTTTAGACATGACACAGGATATCCTAGAGGTTCTACAAGGACGTATGACTTGGTTGGAAACAACCAAGGAACCTCCAGCTGATGCACCCATCAAGGAGCTAGAGACGGTGAAGATGGAGTATGAGCTAATTGAATTTGGGAGTAATGCAGCAGAGGAATTGGTAAACGCAGTTCGGAGGACAAAAAGTGTTTATGCAGAATTCCGCAGAAAAGTTCTCCTAACTTACAATCGTTGTCAGACAGCTGCTAATAGAAGGTTAGAAGAATTGCCTGATCATGAAGGGTTTTTGAAGCAATTGCAGGAAAGATGTCAAGAGGATGAACAGCTTATTCAGCTGGTCAAAGGATTGGATGAAAAGGTGCTGAAAATTGCAATAGCATAGGTAGCAGTTAGCAGTCATTTATTGGGAGATCAACTTCGCCTGATTCCAACCAGAGTGGCGAATATAAAATCTCAAGTTGCTAAGCATGAGATCACCATCAAATTCCTAGAACCTTCAGGTTTCGAAACTATAGCAACATATGCTAATGTTTGGAAGAAATTTATAAATGATCAAGCTGGGCCCACTTAGTTGGCTTATTCAAACGATTGATCAATTATGTAATATTTTTGTATTTATCTTTTTCTAAGTGTATATGCTAGAAGACAAATTTTTGTAAGGGAAGAGTCAAGGGAAGCCCAAAGGGCTAAAGGGGGTAGCTCAAGAGTTTTTGTTCTTTGTATAAATATAGGTGAATTAGATGTAAGCAAGGACCTTTTTTCATGCTATCTTTCTGAAATATTATTGTAAGAAGAACTATTTCCTCTTATAATAAAAGTTTATATTTTTCAGCTGGAGAAGGCACTGTGGAGTCTCAAATGCTTGCCATTGACTGGTTGAATGTGAACTACTTCTGTTTCAGCTCTTTCTATGAACCGTGAGATCATTCTAACTTATGAATTATTTCATGCTATGAATTTTCTCCTGTTTATTTCTGTGAAACTTCCGCAGTATATTTGAGTAATGAATGTTTTAAACGACAATGAGCTATCTCTTTGTATATCCTCCTACTATAGTCATGTATTCTGAAATATGAACAACTATCTGTAATATTCTAAATGCATGTTCTACAACACATTACTCATCGTTAATTACAATATTGCTCCGTAGGGATAGGTTAGGTAGAATTAGTTAGCAGTAGTATAAGTTGTTCTTTGTTTATGATTTAGAAGCGAAAGAGGTAAGACGAGAGGTAAGAACCTGCGCATCACATTGTGACACTCTTCGTTTCTCTATCAACTGCACTTAATTAGGCACTTGCATATCATACATAAATATACAACTAAAAAATACACTTAAACGGTGGACCGAGTCGCAACCGGTAAAACAAGCTTTAACCGTTACTTGACCTACGGTAGCCGAACCGCAAACCGGACGAATTCCCCATACCAAACAATAACAAGCTAATTGGGAACGCTTATTGGGGAGAATCCCTACTGTTGTTACCTGAGATTTTCCAGGCCTCAACATAGGGAAGAACCTTCCAGGAGAGGATTGATCATGGGACACAAAAATTCTCCCAACAATACCCCTCATTACCCTTTCTTTGAGAACAAAGCAATTATTAAGGGGAAGGCAATGTTATATACATAATATAAGAGTGGAAAATAAATAAAGTATAGTAATAATATCAATAACAATTAAAGAAGATTCGTCAAATAAACATAATAAATACGTACAAAAACAACCCTCCATAAAGATGCAAAAGGAACTCCCTTAGGTTATATTTATAATCAAGGTCCCGCTCAATGTAATCATCAATCTCATATATATATCTTCCAACATTGGAAAAGTCATATACGAAAGCAAGTTTATGCTTCAGGCATCTACAGCTTCAACAATCAACTAGTCATAAATACAAATGGCCAGAGAAAAATATGGACGAGGAAATCAAAAATAAAGGAACTGGTTGAATACTCACAAATTTAAAGCACAGGTCCAAGACCAGTCAAACATACACATGTAATTGCAATACTATTAAACCATATTGTGCAATGTGCAAATACACAAATTTCAAGACAAACATGAAACAAATGTCCTTTCCTCAGCAACTGCATGTTACCCAAATTTTGCACCCTACCCAGTTTTGTTTAAATCTCAAAAGGTCTCCTCATCGCTTCGAGTGTCATTATAATGAAACACCCCCTAGTTTAGCTATTTTTCAAAGTTGTGAGTCCTTCCCCATATTTGGCCTTAAAAGTAGGAACACGGAAGGCATGTTTGTTAGATTTTCAAGTTACTTCGAAAGCGTTTATAACTTTATACCATGTTTGGGGGTGCTCCATGAGATTTGGAAACTGGGGTACATGGTGTATGACTAGCCCCTGGATGGTCTAAGATGCATTCTAGCATGAGAGATGGTTTGTGATGAATATGGACAGTAGATATAACTTACCCAATGGATGCTTAACCTCATGATGGTGCTAGCTTGGCTTTCTTCCCTTAGATGTTGGAGATAGTATGGTAGACTAGTAGTTTGGTGGACACCCTTCACTGAGGGCTCATGAAGGAGCCACTTACTTGGACAGTGCCCTTCAGAGGATGTGGAGCATTTTGCATCATGGAGGACGGGCTTCAAGCCTTAGTTGGCATGTGGAAGCCTCGTTTCTTGTTCGATACAAGGGTTTCTTGGTCTTCTTGTGCATCTTGAAGTATATTGGAGTTGTAGGGTTAGGGTCTTTACCTATGGAGATTGGTGATTAGGGTTTTGAGAGAGAGCCATAGGATGCATTTGTGAAGAAGAAGAATGAAAGTTGTCTTGCCTTTGGGCAGAGTGTTGGACAAATTCTTGCACTTGGATCTTCATGGTCAAGCTAGTGTTTGTTAATTTACCCTAGCTAAGTCTTTTTGGATGGTTGGATGTTTTGTACAAGCATTGAGAGAAGGCTATGGTTACCTCACAAACCCTCACTTCTGGAGATAAAGACCTAAAGCTCAAGTGAGACCTTGGAGGATCTAAGAGGGAGGCCACTATCACCTCACCACCCTCTTCTAGACACTAGGTTGGCTCTCTTGCAACACAAGGGGGGCTTCCCTAGGATAGGATTGCTGAAAATTATATGGTATGGAATACAAGGTGAAATGAAGAGTTAATTCCAGCAAAACAATTTATTAAGATACAGGAAATAAAAGTGGATGGGTAGAACAAAAACTAGTGTCTTTCCATTGGGCATATGTGATAAAATGATGACTTGATGTGAGATTATCCTAACGGAGGATATGTACAAGCTCCAATGGTCCACCCCCTTGTTGTCCCAAATTATAGAAAAGTTACTATGGGTATTACTAGAGCAAATAAAACCAATACACATGAAGTATATGTGCATTTAACCAAGTATAGAGAAAGAATGCATCAACAAAAACATTGCGTGGAAAACATAAAATAAAATTAATAAAAATAAAAAAGAGGAAAGATTTTGCCTACTTTTCATTTCATATGCATTTGTCAAGGAACCTAAGGCAAAACAAGGGGAAATAGCATAAAGATCTAAAAGGATTTCTCACCCATAAAGTACTTTATTCATTCTCCAAAAGCATTAATAGATATAATAAAAAAACTCCAAGGCATTTTTCCGATAATCCAACCATGAAAGCATGAAGAGAGCAAAGCCTTATATAGGTTTTAGCTCACCTTCCTTGTACAAAATAAAATATTAATTTTCCTTTCTACATCTGCAATTTGTTCAACCAATTTTTCTAACAAGAGCAAACTAGTGGTTAGATCCACTTCTTTCTCCAATGGAAATAATATAAAATAGCTCGCATGCAACTAACTCTTTGAAAGAATCAACAATAAATACATTAATGAGTTAGTTAGCTCCAGCAATAACTCAAGAAGGTGGGGTGCATGCCCTAAGTAGACAAATGTTTGACCAACTATAGATAACCTCCTCCAAAAGTGCACATTCCATGACTATCCACAAGAAAACAAGGCTTTTCTCTATTTGGTGCATCATCTTCAAGTGTAACCAATTCCTCACACATTTGCATAGAATAAGGGATTTAGCAAGTGTTGATAAATGTGCAATGAGTAACCTTAACCAAGAAGTAGAATAGTCTTCAAGTAGATGAGAAGATAATGCACCCTTGAAACAAGTGCTTACTCTAACCACCTTTCACCAAAAATAGAAGTGCACGTTAAGAGAGAGAGACCACATGTGTGGCTCAAAACAAACTTTTTGAGGCACGTGTGGCTTCTTTAAATGTCCCTTTTTCAATACTTAACAACATTCACATGTGTGGCTTGAAACAAGGAGTCAAACATGCATGCATAACTTCTTTGACAAAGTAAATAATAAAATAATGAAGCACCCTTGTCATTGTGGCGGGATGGCAATTCACATCCTTAAATACCACAAACTTATTACATCAAAATAGCTCAAAAATGGCTTTACAATGGAAAAGACATAAGCTAACAATGCCAAAAACATAATGAATGAAAAGCAATGCTCATGATGGTGAGCTTATTTCCTCTAATACTCTCCAGAGCTTATTCATCCTACCCTACTCTAACATAAGAAAATATGTTAAATGAAATCATACAATCAATGGAGCCACTTAATGAATTCATCAACACCATAAAGCATTCCCTTCTGCTTGGTGGCAAACCAAAATAAGAATACATTAATCATCAAGGGAACTTATGCTAGAATTTCATTGCCTTAAAGCTAAAATGAAAAATCTGAAGTAGAATCATGCATATGAGATATAAGAAAAAAATCATGCCAAGGATGGCAAGTATCATTTCTACAAGCTTCCTCTATCCAACACTAGATGGGACTAGTATAAGAATCACTATGGCGAAAAATATCACAAGTTAGTCCCTCATCATATTCTACAATTTCATCATCATTCCCCTCAAGCAACAAGGACTTAAGGGGCTCTTCAAAACTACTCAACAAATTATGCCCATGCTCCAAACATGATGTGTATGAGTTATGCAATACAATTCCAGACTTATAAAAAAATTTAATCCTCAATCCTTGGACTCGAAACTCTTCATATATTGGCTCAAAACCTTGTTTGCATGTTACGCTCCAGAACCTCTGTCGTGTGCCATATTAGATGTACCAAAGACAAGGGGCCCTTTTTTCAATGTAAAGGCCAAGATGGGGTTTGTTTTATGTGTTGGTCTAGTGGGGCTCAAGACCCTTGGTCTAGTCATGGCAGGTCTTCTTAGTTTTTGTAATGTTCCTCACACAATGAATATAAAAAAAAATTCCAAATCTGCCTGACATAATTGTTATGAACTTTGGTCACACACGTGGCTTTTTAAACTATTGTAGCTTGCGGTCAGATTCATTGTTTTGGAATGCAATATTTATATAGATCTGGGTTGGACATTTCTTCAAGCACTTTGGTGACTCACTTCCCTATGTTTCCTGTAGGTTCCTTAAACTCTCCGGGTCTAATTTTTGCTTATGTTTTAGTGTGCATTAAGGTTCACTCTGTGATGCTCATGATAGTGCATAAGATTCCCATACATAACAATTAATTTCAACCATTCAAATCACAGTTGCACAGTGTTGCCGCCTAATTCGCACCTCGGGTAACATGGCAGAAATCTTCAAGCCATTGGGTGCGACCTTGGGGGCAAGCTCGAGCCAAGTGTTGTCACCTGATACTCAGCTCCTTCGTCTAGGCCAACTCCTAGCGAAGCCAAGGAGGGTGGACCCTAAAAAAGTAAAATCGAAGGCTTTTACGTTATGAAAGAAATTATTCAATCTAGGAGTTAAGTGTGAAAAGATTTAAGATCTTAACAATGAGTTACTGCATAAATGAATTATAATAACAACAACATTTATCATTCAAACACCATTCATGACCATATACGAAAATTGATTTAACCAATATAAAATGTGGAAGACCAGTGCCAATGAAATGGAGTGCTTGTGTATGAGGGTTGTTGTTGTAGTCTCAGATAAGTATTGCAGTGTCTTGTTGGTAAGTTTTAAGATTAATTAGATGAGTGGATTAAGGACTGGATAAATTGTTGGTTGATTTTATTTACATGGTAATGATCTTGATTAGCATAGTGGATGAGAACTCCAAAATATTCCCGGAGGTACGAGGAGTATGTCCAAAACCATTAACCGATGCGGCTTCCTGCAAGGAATATGTGGGTTGGTTGGAGTCTTTGAGACTTTGTTCAACACTACACCAACAAGGGTGTAGCCTAACGGTGTCTCGAGGTCACTGCCCAGTTGTTCCTGCTTCCTTTGTGGATTTTTCCACCGCAACAACTTAATTCGAGACGTTGGATTTTTGCTTGGGTAGATTAATTTTTGGGAGTGGAAACTAATTAAGCTAGTCACCTGAATCCCTTTCTGATACTACCAACTGATCAGACAAAGCTGCAATGGAAGTAGAGCATACGGGGATGAAGGCCTTTGTAAGTTTTAAGTGTTTTGAGCAAAGTGTCCTGACTTGGAAAAGGTAGATCCCAAGAGTCTCTTTCCAGATTCAGTACTCGGGCAAGCCCTTGTCCATGAACCTGTAATCGGGAAAGCGAGGGGGTTCATTTTAAACTCAATAGTGCATAAAAAATTGCTACACTGCTCAAAACTTTTCCCATATGGTACTTCGGTATAGCGCAATGGGTAAGTATTCAGATTACTTTTGCAAAACTTAAATAAAGAAGGACATGATAAAGGAAAACAACTACGCTAACAGCATATAAAGAAAACAAGAAAAAGGACACCGACACAAATCCCCCCAGGGGGGATGGAGACCGGGCTCTAATGAGCCTACTCAAACCTTATTACAATCTTACAAACATGAAATAAAAGTGCACTTTGGTCCTTATACTTTGGATCCAAAGGCTTACAACTTGTGAAAGAATCAATTTTTATGCGAAGGTAAGCTTCATTTGTCTTTTTTTTTCTTGATTTTTTAGAAAAATCACCAGAGTTTCCTCCTCCTTTATTGTAAACCTACAAAAAACAGCGATGAAAAAAAGTGAAAGACACTTAAAGATTGTCTTGGGAAAATCTACAAAAAATTCTAAAAAAAATTCGAAGTAAAATTAGCTGAAAATGACTAAGGCAAGCTAGGAAGCTTGTCTTCTTAGGATCTTTGCTTGCCTTCTTGAAAAGATTTGGCAAGCAAATCTGAAGCACTATATGCCAAATATGAATCTTTAAACTCTTGAATCAAACCCTTACTTAACTTTAGATTTTACTTGAAAAAAGACTTAGTAAAAACGGATGATCAACTCTAACCAGATCTAGACTTTGAGATTTTAATTGTAAATTACTTAGATCTAGCCAGCTACTCAGATCTACTTATATTATTGCATTAAATTATAGATCTGAAATTAAAATCGAACTAGTAACCAAGAATCTCAAACTTTAGATGATGAGAAGGGTGAAGACAAACAGCCGTTGAAACTGGGCAATGGGGTCCTCAAAGTGGGGATCAGAGGGACTAGTCCTTCCTAGAAATATGTTCGAAGATGTGAGGATGTCAACATGCTCAACACGCTCTCCAAACTAGTGATCCTACAATCTCACAACACTTGCACAACGAAGGATTAAAAGCACCTAGTGTAAACTACAATAGAAACTTCAGAAAACACACATTTCTCACCAAATAAACATGTCCGTCTAATATCTCTAATGCAACTTAACAGAAAAGTAATGGATGAAACAATCCCACTGCTCTACCTTATTAAGAAAAATTTCTCCTCCAAAAGCCGGATAAATAACCAAAGATTTTATAGTGAAAGCATGTAAACAATACAGTTATACCTCATTAGATCATAAAGACATTATCATCCACACACAAGAGATGCACACACCGATTTTCCTCCAAAGCCTTTATTCATTCAATGAAAAATACTTCACAATAGTTACAATGCAATTTAGCAGGGGTTCCACCTTCCCATCCTTAACAATGGAGAAGTGACCTGCTTAAATAAGAAAAGAGAGACCCAGGGGGGCCTCACCAGCACTAAAGATCAAGCTCAGTTGAGCTTGAGTGATCCAAGGAATCGGTGGGGTGACTTCTTTAGTTTAACTGGACTGTTGGTATGGAGGAGGTGCCACCTCAAATGAGGTAGGCAACCTCACTCACCTACCAAGCCAACTCATGCTCCATTCTCCAATTCTCAAGCTCCAACCAACTCACGCAAATGTATGACTTTGCTATGACGTGAGCAAAGGTTCACCAATAAAATACTTGCCTCGATCTTCAAATAGTTACATGGTATGCCAAATACTTAAACCAGATTTAAAGCTTGATGTAACAACACTTGAAGGGGGTCCACTCCTTCATAGCAGCGCAACTCACATAGCATGCTCACGATTCCACACTAGCTTGACATCATCATCACAATTTGAAAAATTTTCTACCTTATGATAATTCCCAAGTATGGTGAATTTGTTAAAATAAACCAAGTTTTTAATGTGATGTGGATAAGGGGGGGGGGGGGCACACCCCACAAGCTATCGCAAGGATAGAGTGTTAGCGTGAGTCTTCACTTTGGAAGTTGACGTTACCCTCCATTTACCCATTCGCTAATACTTAATCAAACCAAAGTTTGAAAGCCTTCCTCATGTAGTGCATCATCATGGGGACCACTATGCCCCATCACCATTTAGCCATTAAAAAATTACGTTTTTGACTTTTAAATATTTTGACCAAGTGCCAGTATGTCGTAATTTAGCATTAAAATGCTATCTTGATGCACTTTTAGCCAAATAATGCCTCACGGGGTGTTCCGGCTACCCAACTGATGTGAAAGTGGTCCCTGGGGTAAAGTGGACGCTCTGAGTGTGAAAATGAGTGTCCCCACGTCAGAAATGGACTCCGTATCTGACTTTTATTATATTTTGAAGTTTTTTAATTAAACCATTAAAAAATGGCTTTAACGAGAAAAAAAATTATTTTTCTCGAAAATTTGCGAAACTCTAGGGGGACCTAGTACATGTCCATACGAGTCAATTCGAATGACTAGCATGTTGAAAAACACTGACACGAAGGCTCTAATAATCTCCTAAGGTCAAAACACCAAGATGACTACCCCAGCTTTGGAGGTGTGAGTGGAAAACTCAAAAATTATTAGTCGTTTGTTCAACAACCAATAATAACCAAAAGAAAAAACACTCTGGGCTAGTCGGCTTGATGCTCAAGTCTGGGAAGCCGAGCCTTTTATAAAAAAATTAAATGCTAGGACATTTTTTACAATTTCGCCAAGGGGTTATGAACATGTGTTACAAAAAATAAAAATGGTCATGAAAGCCTGAAAGGACTTCTAAACTCTGAATACGAACAAGTATCTTGTTCGTCATAGGCGGCTCACTGAAAGTCCAACTAGGTGCAACCTAGTCGGTAACACACAACATAAGAGTAATGAAACTCAATTCTGGTTATGCTCAATAACAGTCCTGTAGATGACTCAAAACGTGTAAATGGTCAAGTCATTAGGAAGAGGAGTAAACAAGAGACAGCCTCCCACATTCCAAGCTGGGTCTCTATGAAGATATGAAAACAATTGTTCAGTTTGCTTCTCTTTCCTAAACTCACAGCAGAAACGTGAAGGACTGTGAACTATCAACGACTCCACACCTTTGGGAAATGTTGTAGTGGCTTGTAAGGGTAGGAAGAATGCTACACTTCTATAGAGTTTGTCCTACACAAGCAGTCACGGGTTTCCAATGGTGTGCCATCCTCCAAACTTCATACACACGCTGCGCCCTTCCTCTGCTTCAATGAAATGATGAACTACTCTCCACAGTGGCAGACATAATGGCTGGTTGCACCCCCTTTCAACAGTAATCTCCCTTCATCACAGTGCGCCCTCCCATTTTATCACTGGCACCCTAGGAATGTGTGCACCCTCCTTCAGATTCATGTGTAGTGCACCCTCTTGAGTTTTGACAGAGATAATCCCTCCTACAAGCAGCTGCGACTTCACTCCAAAAATGACTGGAAACCTTACAACTCTTCAAATCTAAAAATAAAGCCCGATATACTAGATGGAAATTAAGCTTGGTGAGAAGATCCGCCTGATCTTCTCACTGAGAAGATCCACCTGATATTCATTCAGCTAGGGTAGATATGTTGCACTACAGAAACTTATTCCTCTCCCTTAGGGTTTCGTCCAAGAGAAAGCCAAGCTCAAGAGCTCTTATTTTCAAAAATACAAAGACAAGAATGAATGAGAAAGTGGGCTCTCTCTCACTTTTGTAACTCTCTTTCTCTCTTGTGACTCTTCAACTTCCCTTTCTTCCCTTTTTCTCACTTTTTAATTTCAAAATGACTTTTTAGAGAGAAGATAGCTTCTATTCTCATGTTGACCATTTTTGGCCCCATTTTACCCTTTTGCGCCACTTTTAACTTAAGTGACTTTTATAAAGTCACCTTAGGAAACAATTATTAAATGTCACTTTATAAAGTTATTTTGAGCCTAGGTGGCATTAAATAATTATTTAATCCCCTATTCCGCCAACTATATCCTACGGGGACAGGATAGGCTAATAAGTCGTCCCCATGGTGGTCATTCAAAAAGGAACATGAAAATTTTCATTTCAAAGAGTATTGGCTTAGTGGCTTTGCTGACTACCCCTCGATAGGGGGAATTCCCCCATCATGTTGGGCATTTATGTCTTGGATGGTGCTCCCGTGTTCTTCGAATGACTCCATTTGAACACATGGCTTAGGGGCTCCAACCACACTTATGTTTATGCTATGTATGAGGTGATTTGTGTAAGGATTGTCATGCCCACTTTAGCACACCTCCTGGATACCCCCTTGGACCTATTTTTCTTTCTACTATCCCTTCTTCTTAGTCGTTCTAGCCATCATGGAAAAAACATCCACCTTCTTTGAAAGCTTCAAGAAATTGTACCACCTAGAGGGTGGTATGGGAAAAAGCACAATGTAAGGTTTGATGGGGCATGGCGTCCACCTTTCAAGCTCAATGCTTCATAAAGTTGTAGCATTCCATCATTTTTGTTATTATTTTATGTTTTATGAGGTTGTCCCTGGATTGTGGATGACAAACCCTAAAAAATTCATTTTAAGTCATTTTTAGTCATTTTAAGCCATTTTAGGTAGGTTGGCTCTAAAAGGAGGTTTAAGTTAGCCTAGTCACATATAAATAAGGCTAGCCTCCTCATTTGTAACATAAGATCATGGGATCAAATAAAATCTTATCTTTGTTTCTTCTTGTCTACTTGAGCTAAGTGCTGTGCACCTCTCTTCTTCACCAATTCTAGAGTTGAAGTGGTGAATTTTTGTGATTGAAGGATTCTATACTATCTTGCAAGGCTTGTCTAAGGGAAAAGATTCTTGGGAGGGTTACTCCCTTCTCTTTTCTTCTTCTTTTTTGGTAAGATCCTTGGTTCTCTTGTCTTGCACTGTCAAAGATATCCAAGGTAAGGGTAAATTAGGGGCATTGTCTTGTAAGTGAGACATCCCTTCTCAGAGGATTAGTCTTGATAGGCTTTTGGCAACTCTCTTTGCCCTAGTTAGTTCAAAACCAACACAACCTAGGGTTTCCTGGTTTTGCCCTAACTCATTCAAATTGGATGGCCAATTCTTGAGAGAAACATTAATCACAACTTCTCGATGGCCTGAAAGAACAAGATTTAGGTCTTATTCCATCATCTTCACCCAAATACTCTTCTTATCAAATTTTTGTGCTATATATTGCGAAAAATACAAAAAAAAAATCAAATATTGTGATTAAATATTTTGCAAAAATCCAAAAATATTTATTTTTCTGCCGTAGTTATTTTTAAATTGTTATTTCCAAAGTTATTAATTGCTGCAATAAATTTCAGTAGTCGGCAAAATTTTGAAAAAAAACCAAAAAAATTGGAAAATCTTGCAAAAAATCATTTGTAAGTCCCAAAAGCCCAAAGAAGAGATCACATCAGCCCTAGGTAGGGTGGCATCATCCCTCCATCTAGGGTTTATTGCAGATCTGGTATATTGTTATTGCAGATCCTTTTTTATAGAGAATTTAAACCCGAGGGGTTTGGAAAGGTAAATTTACCCTATATTCCTAGGTCACCCGGAGTGATCTTGGGGGGATTTGAGGCAAAGTTTATTTCTGGTTATCCTTGACTGTAGTAAATTACATATCTTAGTATAAAGCAGCTCTGAAACACATCATTCATCCACCAAAAGAAGGGCGTCCTAAAAGGGGATTGATGCATTGTCCCCTCAATACCACTACTAGGGGTTTGGAAAGGTAAATTTACCCTATATTCCTAGGTCACCCGGAGTGATCTTGGGGGGATTTGAGGCAAAGTTTATTTCTGGTTATCCTTGACTGTAGTAAATTACATATCTTAGTATAAATCAGCTCTGAAACACATCATTCATCCACCAAAAGAAGGGCGTCCTAAAAGGGGATTGATGCATTGTCCCCTCAATACCACTACTACACAAACCAAATACTATGATGCACTTTTGCAGTCCCATTACCACTTTTGTCTACAAGATAGCATTAAGATGATATTCGGTGCTTTCTTTCTTACAAATCATTATAATCTTTTAGCCCCAAGAGTTAGCTCAAGCGGTCGAGCAACCGTAGTTAGGCCTCCCAGCAAGTGAGGTCGTGGAATCCATTCTCCTCGACGCTCTTGGGGTTAGGCATGAAGTGTGCCGAGAGTGAGGCCCCTTCGGGTGGGCCCTCTTGAAATTATTCCGTGGATGTAGCCCGTCGATCAAGTCGGCGGATGAACCACATTGAGAGAAAAATAAAAAATAAAAAAAATAAAAAAAAATCATTATAATCTTTCAGCTATTATCATTACTTCCATGCATGCCATAATTTTATTGTATTTTGTATACATGTTTCAATTTTCACCAAACAGCGCACTCATTAGCCAAAAAGAAAATGGCCTCTTTGACATTTGTAAATACTTCTTTATTTTTAAAGAACTTAACCATAAGAATAAACAATTGTGGAAAAAAGTTAATAAATAATTTAGATTCCACGACAAAAATCTATATTGTCCTTTCTGATAAAACTATTTATGCTGTCAGAAACTTTTAAGATTTGTTTGAATGACATACCTGAACAGCTAACGATGCAAAAGTCCACAAAAGAGTCGGACATCCTATAGCTTGTCGTTGCTTTGTAAAAAGGGTATATTGTTCACGAAGATTTCTTCCCGACCCAGGCATTGGTACAGGTGGAGGCACTGAGATTACATGGTACAACTGAATAAGCAGGAGTGATACTACATTTTTTATAAATGTAATAGGCAACTATAATCCATACAATTAATTTTATCATGTCCATTTCAACCCCAAATGACAAATAAGCATTGATAACTCAGGCTAACATCAGTATACAAACAAAATTAAACTCAAAAAACTCAAAAACGTTTAATACGATGGAAATCAACACTTTTTTCCCAGGTTATATTTTAGAGGCCAAAAAAGAGCAAAAAAATAAGGCTAGCACAAATAATTTGGATATGTAATTGATTCTCCAAACCTCACTCACATAAGTGAAGAGATTGTGGAAATTTCTCAGCAAAATGGCAATAGTGGTTTTTAATGCAACTCAGAAATTTCACCTATTTCCTAGAGGTTTCCCAAATTTCAACCCTGTGAATTTTCAGCCTTAAAGGTTCTTATCAAATATATACAAAACAGCAGCAACAGCTGACAGTATTTCAATCTTTAACAACCCCAAAACAATTCAACCATTGTGTTCCAATAAGTTTCAACTGTTTAGGACACCCTTATCATACATATAACTTATCTGAAAACACTTATTATGACTGCTCTGTAACCTCCCAACTTGTACCTAAGTGGAAAAGATCCCATCCCACGGGTACAAGCCAAAGGCAACCTTAGATTGGATGCCATTGTCACCACACAACTAACGCCTTCTATTTACGTCAACTCTCAAAAGCCAAGGGAGGCTTCCCTAACTAGATGATATTTGTTTCAAGTGATGAATGAGAATTAATTTAATCTTAAGCACAATTACATATGAAATAGAAGTAGGTACTTAAGATGCCAAATGAATCCGCAAGTTAAAGATGTGCTCAATAAAACACTAAGATTCAAATGTAAATGCTTCAAATAGATATAACAAGATAAGCTAGATGAAAAAGAGAGACAAGTTACTAATTCACAATAATAATATGTAAGTTAAACAAGCACAATGTGAATAAATGTCCAAGGCTAAGAACAAGGTCTAGGGTGAAACCCTAGAGCTTGTAATGAGCACAAGGATTATTAGATTTAATAAATATTTCTTGAATTGCTCTAATCAAACAATGAAACTTAATCACCACTTGAGATAAACCAATTGCAAGAAACCAAGTTAAATATTCCAAGCAATTAGATATTAGAAACTAGCTGATTTAAGCTCAAGAAAATAGCGGTAAAACCCACTTTTATGAGTGGTAATAACAACTAAGAATTAGTGGTAAGAACCACTATGAAATTTCCCTTGAATGTATGTACATTTAAGCTTATAAGGGAAAATTTAATTTGGGAAATATCATAATATGACAGTAAAAAGAAGAAATTTAAAGGAAATTCCACAATTTAATTTAAAGAATTACCTAATAAAAGTAGTAAAACGCTTAGAAATGCCTAGATCAAAGGAATATTCTGCTATGTATGATCTATCTGTGAATTGATATGGCTGAAAATTGCAGAAATTTAATTATCAACTCAAATACAAGAAAGATTTAACCCTTAAAAATATGAAATAAGTTGAATTTTTGTTTTAATGCATAAAAGATATAATTTCCAGATTGTAGAATTTCAACAATTACTCACTAGTAAAGATAAACAACTTGAGAATAAAAGTGAGTAATAAAATCTAAATATTCAATAGATAACTCTATGATGCAAAATTCAGATTTTTAGGGCTAAAGAAAAATCTGAAAATTTAGTAATAAACTTTTAGGGTTAAATTTCAGATTTCTAATTAGATATAATCCAAAGATGTTTAGTAAAAGCATCGATTTAAACTAATTGTGAAATCTAAATATGATTCTCTTTTAGGGTTAGTAACTTTCATAAAACTAAAAAGAAAAGTATTTTTATATTTTTTGAATATAAGAAATAAAAAAATGTTCCACGGGGGCGTGTCCCGAAGGGTCAGGGACACGTTTCGACGTTTCTCGCGTCCCAGGGACTTTCAAAACTCCATGCAAAACGTTTCGGGACGTCTCGCTTTTGGCGAGACTTGGCGAGACGCCGAGCGAAACGTTTCAGTGGGCGGCGAAACTTGACGAAGCTTGGGGGGAACTTCCTGGCGTCCCGCCCGAAACCCCAAAACTTCGTCAAGACTTGTGGGGGTCCCGCCCGAAACTTCCCCAAGATATTTTCGAATTTTCTTAACCTCCATTTTTTTTTTAAAATGAAACAAGAGTTTAATTAAATAAATCATTAAAGAAAACTTATATATTAAAATTTAAAATTTAAAACATAAAAAAACTAAATATTAAAAATTAAAAACTAAATCTAATTTCTAACCTACGCCTAAGCTATCGAGATTCACTCTTTAATATTTATTTATAATTTCATTTGGCATTACAAACTTACAAAGCTATTGAGATCAATTCACTAATTTCTAACCTAATCCTAAGCTATTGAGATCAATTCACTAATTTGCAAGGGATGGTTTGTTATTGTTGGGATTTATATTTTTCATATTTTTAAAAATTTTATGACTATCGCATCCCGTCGTCCCCCCTTAACTTCTCTAAAATTTGGGGGTGGTCTCCACACGTCCCAAATGTGCGTCTCCCCGCTCCCACCATCCCAGAACCTTGGGGGAACATTGAAAAAAAGTCTTGGGTTTTTTTTTTTTTTACCTTTTGACGGTTNTAGTGCCAAACACACATTAGGACATGGAGTCACTCAAGATTTACCAAGAGGACCTTGCTTAGAATAATCACCAAGGGAAATATTTTGCTCTAGGAAAACCTCAATTCAATGGATGTGTTGCAGACTTGGTTTTAAAAATCAGAATCAGACTTGAAATCGGTCAAGGGTCAACACAGAGTAAAACTCAGAATGTCAACTCAGACTCGCTCGGAATCGGTAACGGACTTGAAATTGGTCAAGGGTCAACTCGGATTCGGAGTCGAAATCGCTAATGAATCAATCATGCCCAGGCCTATCTGAATTTAATGACTCGATTTACTCAAAAATACATAAAATATTTAAATTTTAAAGAAAATGGGTCAATCATGACTAAGTCAATCTGATAGGTTTAGTACCGAACAGTTACTCGAAACAATTTAAGGGTCAGTTTGGATCGGTTTAGCCTATGCTCAATCAAATTGAGCGATTCCAATTTCGATCAGACCGATTTTTAAAACTATACTTGGAGATACCTACATAAGATCACAAAGAGAGAAAATACCACCCCCTTTCTTTCCTTTAAAGGTGCATCTTACGACAATCCAAACTAAGGCAAAGATACAAAGATTAATTCCCATTCAAGTAAAATAGCAATGAAAATAATGAGAGATTAATATACCATATACTTCATCCAACTAGATAGTACACTACCCTTTCACTAGCCAATCATAAAGGAAAGAAATGACAATGCTATTGTGATATTACCTAAAGCATGAAGTAAAAAAAGTTAAAGTTAGTGCAGCTGCGAGACCCATTCTCAGTGAATGGTTTCCTAGTCAATTGACTAGGACAGAGTAAGACCCTAGAAGGTACCCTAGGGCCCCCAGTAGTCCCCTAGGGTTCTTGGTCTAGGACCAAGCAAGTTGATGCCATGGCAAAGCCCCTAGCATGTGGCTAGGGCCCCTATATGCCTCTAGGGTATTCTGGTCTAGGACCAGGGATGTGATGTCCAAGTAGAGCCTGCAGGTAGAGGCAGAGATATATTCTGGTATGGGACCAAGGACACGATGTCCAAGTAGGTCCTGTAGGTAGTTGATCAACTTTCAGTGTGAGACTGAAACTCAGCTTAGTACTGAGAACCATTATGCGAGAGAATGGAGGACCCGGTCAAGGTCCAAGGATTGATCAACATGATTCAGTATCAAACTGAAACTCAGCCTAGGGTTGAAAGCCATTCGTTAAGAATGGAAGATAATGATGTCCCCTTTCCTAATCGGTTATTGCTAGATTGCTTCTCAAGGGACTGGCCACCCCTTGACAATGCACCTAGTACCTAACCCTTAGGAGCAGTGTTAAGGAAAAAAAAAGGATTGTACCATCTGTTTGGATCTTCCCCCTTATACAATGAATAGATAAAACTATGTATCTTGAGAGAGAGAAAAGTATTTGGTGTTGTTGGTCCTAAATGTTGATTGTCCACTTTTATGGTTCACCTTGATCTTATGGTTGTTGACTCTTGGTCCTATTCTTATTTGGTCCTAGCACTCTCACTTGTGTGCACCTTTGATTATGATGACTTCTATTTTATGGAGTGTACTTACTTAATTGTTTATTAAAGACTATTGAACCTTGTATTGTTATGGTTACCTTATGTTTTGTTAAAAGAACCCTTTAACCCACTTATGATTTTGGACTATCCACTTTATGTTGGACCTTTGGCTTTTTCACTTTATGATTTTATCTTTAATTAATTAGTTGTTTAACCTTATTAATAAAATCTTTATGATTTTATTAATAAAGACTTATGAACCATTAAAGTCTTATGTCATGATTACGTTTTGGTTTTTTTTTATATTATGTTTTTATTTGGACCACTTTCCAGTGCCTAAGTTATTCTAAATATTTGGAGTACCCTTATTAGTTCTTTCTTTTGGACCAATTTACATACTTTATGGTTTTAATGGTTTTAATGGTTTTATAAATTTATTATAATAAAACCTTTGGACTTTTGTTATTTCATAACCGTTTCTGTTTACTTGTGGTCCACCTAATTTTTATTTATTTTTTAACTTGTCCTCACCTATATATATATAAACAAAAGCGCTTACTTTTGTCATCCATCAATCCTTCGTGATTTTTCTTCACGTGGTTGTCTACGGTGATCTTTGCAATTTTTAAGTGTTGTGGTGACCTTCGTGATTTTCCCTCACAGGCTCTGCATGATTTACCTCTGCGCTTTTATCTTTCACAGGATCTGCTTGATCTCTCGGTGATTTGACTTCTGCGATTTGTTTATTGACCAGCTGGGTTTTCTCTCTGTCGTTTTTCCTTCATGGGCTGTTTTCTTTTACGAGTTGTCTGTCGTTTTGTTCACGGGGTTGTCCTTTGTTGGCTGCCTATGTTTTTACTTCTGTTTGGCTGCCCACACTGATCTGGGTTTTTTCTTTTCTGTTGGCTGCTACCTGCACGTGACTCCACTGATTCACGTTTACTTTGTTTGCCGGCTCCAACTGTTGGCTGCCGGTACCTTCTCAGCGTGATCCCTCCACTCTCTATCTAATCCATGAATTAGATAGCCCGTGGCTGCCCCTGCATACTTAGTCTACTCCACGAACTGGGTTATCCGAAGCAGACTCCAAGATCTTCTAGCTACCGTGATGGTATATACTGATTGCTACATTGTATCAGTAGCATGACTGTGAATTTGATTGAAGGTCTGTTTACTTCTACCTAAACTCTATCTCTCTCAAGGTATGTATATGGTTTAACCAAGTTTGACTTGTCCTTTCAGTGACAAAATCAAACTCAGAACTATCTGAGTATAAGGCGGATCCAATAATGTTTATGATTCTCTAACTTGGTAATATTGTGTAGTTTATTTGTAGTTTATTTGAAAATTATTTTTCTGTACATGTTATTTATTATTTTTATGTACATGACATTCCGTGAAACATATCAATGATCAACTTTAACGCAGTGACCAGCAGAGCGTTAACTTGGAAGTTATGTTGCTATGTTTTATTACAATTTAAATTTTACTTAAGTTTTTATATGTTCATGTATTGAAGTTTATTACTGTTATTAAAATTCATCTAACCTGTAAAATTCAACAAAAAATAAGCCACACATACACAAGTAGATCCCAAGACAATTTCCTCCAAAGTCTTTAGATTGATATTCAACAAAAGTTCTCCAAGCCAAACAACAGCAATGAAAATGAGAGAGATAGCCCCTTTTTATAGGACTTGAGAATCAACTACCGCTTCATTAAAAATTATTTAGATGTCTTAAGCCCTAGATCTATTTTAAAGTAGAGTAAAAAAGACTCAGCTTCCTCTTCTCAAGGTCAAAAATTAATAAAGTAATGGAGGTAGTTCTAAACAAACCTTAAAAAAGCCAAAAGAGAGAGGCACCTGAAAGCAACAAAAGCATAAACATCTTCCTCATGCTCCATCACATGTGTCTAGTGTTTGCTATGTTGTCCTTTGTTATGTTCGATATCCCACATTCCGTCATCAACTATCCTACTTTACCATAATAGTAACAATTCAAATTTTTAAAATCACAAGTCTTACTCGTATGAGTACTACTAGTAGGTTATCCTCCACTATTTACCTCTCCTTGTTGGTGCTTGGCTTTGCCTTTTAAGCTTTAACTTGTTAGCAAAAGCACTTTCAGATGCTTCTCCACTGCTTCCAAATTGTTTATTCCAATTCTCCTTTTGCAATAATTAGCTTGACAATCTATTAAACATAATGTCCGTAAACTCAAAGTCAATGTAGTGTCTCAACAAAATGTCAAATGATTTAGGTATACATTTTAAGGTAATAAATAGCATGTCTTCGCCATTCACCTCTCTACCTGTGGCAAGCAATTGGTCATAAACATCTTTCTATTGCAATGAGTGATTGGCAATTGAGTTCCCTTTTCCATCTTCATTGAAAAAAAAATTCCAGTAAAATGCCCTGCCTTATCCAAAGTTTCATGCAATGCCATCAACCTTCAAAAACACAATACATGCATCTATCACATCTTGTACCTACAGAAACATCTCTTCAATGGCAAGCTTTATCAGCATTACCGTTTTCCTATTTATTAAATCAACTCCTCCATCTCCTCCTCATCAAATGGATCTCCTACCAATGCCATCTTGCTCACCACCACTCAATGCACTCACTAATAGGACCATATGCTACTTCTGTGCAATGTGATTACCCATTAGATTTTTGGGAATCAAAGAGTATAACTTATGAAGACAATACTTTTTTAATTCTATGCGAAGCATCAACAGATAATTATTTTTATTTCAAGAAAAACCCTCAAAACAACAAAAGGCAGATTTCATTTTCAAACTTGGGGTGGCAGGTGCAAGAGGAGTCCTTCTAGACTTCAATGGACAAACAGAACTGACTTTTTCTTGGGGAATTGACAGGGTTGCCAACAACCCGGAAAAACTCTATGCTCTGTGTAGTTTGGAGATTGTCCATCTCCTTCAAACTCAAAAAAGCCTTATTCTTTGTTGGTGATCAAGCAGATAAGCACAAGGACTATCAAAGAGGAAATGATTCTCTCAAGAATCAATGATTCTGTTACCACCTAATTGGTAGCTTGTCTTTCAAGGTTGTCTAAGACCACCGGCAGTCACTTGTTTGTTAAGATCAGGATGCAATCGAATGTTTTAGAGCAGGGATTTCTTGGACAATGAAGACACAAAAGATTGTTCACAAGATGAGTAAAGGATCAAAATTTTGTGAAAATGAACAGTGGAAGGAGACATGTATTCAGAAGTAGTAAGAAGAACTGCCTGTCTGCGCAGGAGGTAACTGCAGCAACATTGTATGTCAAGGACATTCTTGGTCAGGAACCAGTGCAAAAATTAATTAGTAAGCTGGCCTATCTAAATGAACCGGGTGTTTTATACAACCTTGCAAGAAGATAAGAGCTCAATGATATATATACATATACAGGCAGTATTTTGATTGCTGTAAACCCTTTTACAAAGCTTCCCCATCTCTACAACGTCCACATGATGGAACAGTATAGAGGAGCTCCATTTGGACAGTTAAGTCCTCATGTTTTTGCAGTTGCTGATGCTTCTTATAGGGCAGTGATAAATGAAGGTCACAGTCAGTCAATACTGGTGAGTGGAGAAAGCGGAGCAGGAAAAACAGAGACAGCAAAGACGGGGATGCAACACTGTGCTGCATCATCCAGGTGGTTGAATGAAAGAATTGCTCTTTCTCGATATGCACATGTACCCATTGGTAACTTTGACCTTGATTGGCTTCTACCTACATGATCACCAGCAAAGTGCTTTGGATATCCGACGATGGAATTCCAGATCTGGGAGGTATTCCGGAAGAGGAACCAAGCTTTTTAGACAAAGTGCAACAGCCTGTTCTTGTTTTTCCAGGAGCATATAGGACAGTTTCTGTAGAGTTGAAGATCCATCATCTTGCAGTAAATGCAATATTGAAGAGCAACCAGATGCTTTGCTACAACATATATATCGCTGGCTTTGCAGTCCACAGTCAAAACTACATGATCCGGCTCTTCATCGAGTTCTACAAAAGGTTACGCACATTGCCGCAGCAGTGGAAATGAACTCAAAATTCATACCAAGCCTGCGGCAACTTCATTCTGCATTGGAAGCTAAGGTTTGACATTAAAATTGCTGCAGCTGTTGCTGAAGAAACACAGCTACCATTTCTTGCAGCTGAGAACAAGTTTGAAGCTTTGGCAGCACATGATGCTTTTGTTGAAACCAGTGGAGCTGTGAACACTGTTTTCAGTTTCTCTAATGAAGATGGCAAATGGTATACACTTTCTAGGAAGCGGGCCTCGCTGTGGACTGGGTGAACTGCTATTACCTGAAAACGAACCTGGCAGCAGCATCATGCCTGGAAAGGTGAACCCTAATCAATGTGAGGCTTTGACAATGGTTTGTGCTCAGGTTATGGGAAACCATGTTGCAATTACAATAGGGGGCTCGAATGGTCATTTTGAGCTTAACGTTTTTAAACCATTGATCGCAAGTGCTCTACTTCGGTCTTTGACATTGCTAGGGGATGCTGCAGCTTCATTTGAAAAGAATTGAATCAGAATGAATTACGCACAGCTGTCCAAAATCACATCAGTGATCCGCTTTCAACCCAAGCCGCAACCTGCAAACAACAATATGGAAAGATAAAAACAGACTGGTGTGTTCTTTTTCACGTGAAGGGCCGCTACTTGTGGAATCCTTCCACCTACGAGCTTCATTCAAAACGAATCACGCCAATTAAAAACAACCACTCACGTTTTCTTATTGGCAGCTGCTGGGATTTATGTGTCACAATTTCATGGATCTTTAGATCACGGGTCGGTGGTAGGCAGCCGATCATGCGAGATCTCCATGGAAACTGAGTGTTGAGGTGGGTAGCATTCCTTTGAAGCAGCCGAGTCGTGATGTGCACCCACGAAGCCCGAGAGTCAAATTCACGGTTTCAGCTGGGTTTCGGCGTTCAAATTTTGCAGCCGCCGACTGGAGAGTGTAGTCACGGTAAGCTGGCAGTGGCTTGATCGCGTGGAATTTTTCTTTCAGGCAGTCGGTTATGAGATGGGGTCCATGCTGTCTTTCAAGCAGCCACTCGAGTTTTCTTTGACAAGTAAACTATGACGTGCCAGCCCACCCTCGTGCTGACTAAATCCTATGATCGCTGGCAGCCAACAGTTTGGAGTTCTATTCTGAAGACATGTCAACTCTTGTTACGGGTGGGTTTTTGTTACATGGAAGATATGTCATATCTCTCTAGTGATTCGATGGGGTTAAACTTAGCCATTTTGGAGTCTAGTGAGATTGTAATTGAGAAAAAAGTGGATATAGGGCCCCACTTTTTCTCATTTATTTTATTATTTTATTTTTCTTTTATTTTTTAGAGGAGAATGGCTTTTTGCCTATAAAAAGAGCAAGGCTCTGGTATTGTAAAGATGGAAAATTTTTGGGCTGGGAGGATTTTTTCCCCAGAGTTAATAAAGAAATTCATGTGGAGTTCTTTGGACATGTTGGGTTTCTCTGTGGTAATCTTGTGTTTTCATGAGTTGTAGACTAAGCCGGCATAGAGGGCTAACAATCTAGCACGTTGGGCAAGCATTTGCGGCTGCCAAGTTGCTTGTCGCCGTTATGTTCTTGGAGGTCTGGGAGTGATGGAAAGTAGTCAGTTATACTCCCATTCTCCTAGCCTCTGATTATGGAACGGACCAGCCTGATCTCCCTTCTGCAAAACACAAAGCCTTTCTGAGTCCCCTTCTGACTCCATTCACCCTTTTGATACTGGCACTGGCCTTTCCCTCGAGGACTGATCCTCCCTTCCCTTCCTGCCCATCAATCCGAATCATTTTCCTTTTGCTACCCGAGTTTCTCTAAAGCAGCCTCTTCAGATCACCCTGCCCTCAGCTGCACCTGCTTTAGAGATCCGAACTTAGGGAAACCCCCCTAGAGCTGGAGAAGAGCCAGCCTGAAGCGAGGAGAGAGAAGGTGTGGTGACATTGGCCTCTCTCTCGAGAAGTTGTCGCCGGGCCGGCACGCCCGCGGTTTGGGCTTTCGGCACCCGCGTGCCAGTTTCGGGCAACAATAGATTCTACCAAATCTGTGGCATCAGCACAATAACTCATTAGTTGATCAGTTAGCTAACAAAACAACTAAATTGGATAGTGGAATTCTAGTTCAAAATGGAGGCCTTCTTGAAAGAAGGCGGCTCCCATGGTTTAATTATGGGTGGAGGTAGCTCTAAGCAATTAAAGCATCATTTAATGTCTCTCAGTAACGACGGCAAGGAGAACTTCAAGAAGGATCCATTGTGTGCAACATATCCTTACGAGTATGCTGCATACAAGGGAGCCTCAACACTCCCCTATGCTTCAGCCTCCCTCCGCAGCTTGCTTCTTCTCTCTGTTATCGCTTCTTTTATGGCATCCTTCCAGCTTTCTCAAGGCATAGGTGGGACCATTTTCGCTCAGGTTGATGGTTGTGCTCGTCATGGAAAACAGAAACAGAGGGTTGCTCCTGGGTTTCTTGACATGCCTGCGACGGGCCTTCTCCTCGCATTCGGGGGGCCCTAGAAAGTAGACTCGCCTCCCTTGTTCTTATTCCAGTCAGGCCAAGGGTTTTGTTGTTGGTAACTGTGAGGGGTTTGTGGGTTTGTTTTTTGGTCCTAGAGGTGGTCGTTTTGCTGTGCGAAATAGAAGGTTCTTCTACTCCCTTCTGTAGCATTGAATCTGGGCATGGACATTCAGGCAAGTCTGGGTGTTATGGGAGGGAATGAACAAGGAGACATAAGGAAGATAATGAAGATGTTGAGTCTTCTTAGTTCGAAGATTGAGGGGTTGCAGGGGCTATTGACAGCGTTAAATCTCACATTGCCATACAGGATAAAAATAAAGGATTCTTGAGACTACGGTTGCCAGACAGGGGAAGCAAATTGCAAATTTAATCGATGACTCTGAAATGCATTTTAATATCCTCTTGGGGATGACTAAAGATGCTCAGTCTGCAAAGGTCCAATCAGTGGGTTCCAGGCATATGGAAAAGGACTCAGTTCAATAGTCAGGCATAGTTGCAATGGAAATTTCCAACTCCAATGAATCACACAAAGATCCACAGTTGCATAAAGACCACAGTGGCCATGAGTTCATATAAAATGTTTGTTGTTAAATATTTTTTACCTGTAATGGACTGTTAGGACAATACATAAGGATCTATAGGTGTCAGTATTTTGCCAAGCTGATAGGCTTAGACTTCCGGAGGTATAAGGAGGAGAAAGTTTGTACTGTTATTATCCAACTTTTTGCATATCCTGAACCTGCTCTTATGTATCTTTTTGGTTGATTCTCCTCAGCCGGTTTAATACAAAAATATTATACACGTTACAGTTTTAAAAAAAAATTATTTTCAAACTACCTCCAAGCTTCTCTTCTCCAACCATGTTATATTGTCCAGTATCCTTTTCACGACGTGACAAGTTGTTCTCAACACCAACACTAAAATGCTTTTGATTGCCACCAACAATTATTCATGTTGCCAGACCTCATATATAAAATAAATATGTTTTTTGTTTCTCACACAAATGATGCAGAGTATTGCGAGTACCAAATTTACATTTTTTGTAAGCACATGAGTTGTCACCATAAGTAAAAATGTCACACTTCCCACCAAAAGGCATTTTGCACTACAAGATAAAATAATTGTCATAATGTCCTCTGGACTAATCAATTTGTTTGTAACTATTTCTGTTCACCTATCATTACCATCACGAACTGCTTCAACCTCCTCTAACATCAATATGGCTCCCATGGCGTTGGAGCTTTCATGTGTGAGAATACATTTGTTACCTGTCTACCACCCATCAATCATGTCGGTCTACTGTGCTTTCAGCGCCATTCGTTCCTACCTCCTATAGTTTTTTGCATCAAATGTTCGACCTTCTTGAGAACTACACACTCTACTATTTGCTTTCTCATTGTCGACCTAGTTCATTACCCAATTCCTAGACAATAATCACACTCCTCCCATTTAACATCTATTGCGTGGAATTTTTGTGTGGTTTAACTAGTGTAAACTCATCATCATATGTGTGGCTTTGTCGTCGATCTAATAATTTTCTATTTTGTTTTGTATGTTCTAAAAACAATTAAATGAATATTTGTTTTTTAACTCTAAACTTATATCATACCCGGGTGACTTTGATGACTTAGATGCCCCTGGGTTGTGGTTCTTAACCAATAGTTCATTGCTACCAGCCCCGAGTGATGGGCAACCGAACAAAAAAAAATCCAAACTTATATCATGTTTTAAGCATTTATAACTACATCAAATAAATCAATACTTATCTCTAAGCTTTTTGTTTTGTCACTCCATGAATCATCATATTGAAAAGAAATTAAGAGTCAACCTTTTGTTGGTACCTCCATTCACTTTGATTTTCATACCATACTTTAATTTCACCAATCATGTGCACAATGTTGAAATACTGAGAGGGGGGTGAATCAGTATTTGTAGTTGTACAATTATAAAATTTCAACTTTAATCAAGAGCAAGTTGTTAATCACCAATCATAGCAGCATATCATCAATATTCATGAAAAATAACAAGATGCACAGTACACAAGATTTTTACGTGGAAACCCAAGTCCTGGGGGAAAAACCACGGAAGCCTTTTATGATAAAATTTGACCCAGCAACAACTGAGATAAAAAATTTAATACAACTTCTCGAGCTACAACTGGAAGGGGCTACAACCCCCTAGGATTCGTCAGCTGCAACTGACGAGCTGCTGCAACAGCTCAACTCACAAAATTGTGAGCCCTAGCACCACCCTGAAGAAGAATGAACTTGAACTTCTGAACTGAACCTGTGGACCTGTCACCGTTCATAACCACTGCTGCTCAAAACAACTGCTTATTACCCTGCACAACACCACTGCTTACTGCACAAAACCACTGCTCGTCATATGTAACTGTATAAGTGTTTCATGGAAAGTACATCTCTGCCAAAACACTATCAAGGCATGTCACTGTACATTTATACATCACTGCATATCATCCCACATCTCTGTGCTTATATAGCTGTACATATACATCACTGTATATATTTCACTTCACTCTACTCTGTACATTCATGTTTTACTTTACATTATCTACACTGTGCATTCATATGTCACTTTTACATCATCATACTATGTAACTTGCTAACAATTCACTGTGTAGACATTAGTTAACATACCTTGCTAAGCTCGGGTCTGTCAAATCTTCAGACTTTTAATTCCTAGCTTCCAAAACGTGAAAATATGACTGCTGGAAACTTCTCAAGGCTCGGGCTGTCAGTAGTTAGGAAAACTCGGGACTGTTTCAAACATTAGTGACTCCTTCCAGGCACCTCTTTACTAACTTCGCTGTTGCAGCCTTTTCACTGGTTTGAAGAAGGTTTAGACACTCTCAACCCTCAGGACTGTGGACACCTTCAAATCAGAAAAGAAACTTCAAAAATGTAACTCACTGAGTATACAAAAGGAGTGTAATGTACTGCTGTTTTCTGCTCCTATTTGTCTGCTGCTACTGTATTTTCAACCAAGACTTTCTTCCACTGTTCACCGAAAAACACAGTCACACATGCTTGTGCTGTAGCTACCCCAAACATTTTCTGCTAAGACCTGCGGGTGCCTCAGTAAAGACCACTGAAATTCAGAGCTCTGAGGAAGTCGAGTTTTTCACACTTTGGATGAAATAAATTTTGTATTTATAATCGTTGAAAGGGTGATTTTGGACTGATCCGGCCTGTCATAAATTTATTTCATTTTTTATTTTTATTTTATTTATTTTTTTGGCTGGGCCGACTTCCTTGAAGAAATTAAATTTTATTTTATTGAATATTAATTTCGATTAGGCCGACCTTGCTTGGCTTGCAATCTATATTAAGGAGTTTAATCATGTTATAGGAGCATCATTAACATAAAGGCAACAAGGGCTAAACTACCACTTACCAGTGTTCCAAGATCCATAATGCCATATGTAATTTAGCCATAGTTTACATGTGTAACCAAAGTTACCAAGCAATGAGCATTCTCCCAAGTAATAGGGCACCTTTAACAAGGTAAATGACCACAGTATGCATCATTTATATTCTCTTGATTTGTGGGGCAAGTTAGGACTTTACCCAGGGCTTACTCACCATCTTTAGAGTCAAGGTTACCATATGTGTGGGTTTAAGGCTTTCTTTAATGTGACAAGATCATCTAAAGAGCTTAAGGACCACCACATGAGGGTTTCAAGGATTGATCAAGGTAAACATCCAATTGGCATCATATTATGGGCTCAAAGGAGCATCGTTGGTGCTTTAAGAGCAAGCATGCCATATTGCCAAACCACCATACATCCTAGGGTCATTGCCAACAAGGTAGATACAATAAAGGCTCCAAGATCTAGTTTGTGGGCTTAGGGACCAAGATACAACTTAAGAACACTTAACCACATCAATGGGTAGACAGGGCTTTTGCCATTGTCCCAAGGATTCCAAGGGCTTCAGACTTGGGCTTGGACAAGGTCAAAAGGTCTCCTTTGACACCGACAACCACAAACCAACTACTAACCCTTAGGGGCTCCGCAAGGGGCACCAAGACACAACTGTTGGCATCAATGACAATTTAATCAACACATAATTCTTGTGATTATGTGCCCATGATGTTTTAATCCTCATTGTGACTCCTCAAATTCCCCGTTGTTTGGCTCTAACACTTCTAAATGCCAACTTTATACTCTGCTGTGACACCATATAAAGTTTGCAGATATAGTTATGTAGAAATGTTGCAAAGAGAGAAGAGAAACTTTCTACATAATTCAAAGTGATAATGTGACTTTTCATGCAGTTTATTGTAGATAGTAATATTTGTCCATGACTTCATAAATATGTTTTGATGAAGGGTTTTGCATTTTCTTTGAATGGAATGAATGCATTGGAGTGGTATTGTGATTTCAGCCTAAAAAAAATAGGCATTTCCACATAATGAAAAATTAGAAGCTCAATTACACATCCCCCCTACGCAATGTCTAGAAAGTACTACAACATCAAGTCATAGCACCTAGAGAAATACCACCAAGCCAAAGTGTACTACCGCAACAAATCAACACCAAAGGAAAAGGAAACAAAAGATAAGTGTTAACTAGCATCAAGTATGTCCCCACCACACATTCAATCAAGGGGACCATGTAGACAACCCCTTCCAATTCCAAGTAACACCAATAATACAGCATCATCACATATAATCACTAGGGAGCATTCATAGATCAGGAGAATAAAGCAATTACATAAGAAATGCATCCCATCATAAAACAACTATTAACTTGAGCATCCACCAACAGAAGTGAATGTCCTCCACCAAAGATCTTCATCAAATATCCATCTTAAAGAAGAGAAGAAGCTACATGAAGGTGTAGATCCCCCAAGTCCATCAAGATGCTCCAAGGTACTAGCTAAAAATGCCAATGTGAAACCTCGTACAATCTAAGGTGTAACAGTCCCAAGAAAAAACTAATTCAAATTTCATATACATTTACCAAGGAATGTGTTTCGTAATATCTAATGAGATAAAGAACCAAGAAAAATAATGCAAATAGACTAGAACATTATTGCAATTCTATAGGTGTATTTTCTAGAATATTTATAGGAATTACACCAATGTAAAAATGACATAGAATCTTGTAAATTTCTCAAATACAAGAATGCTCACATTTTGGTGATAATTCTTTGATTTTATCCATCTTCTTCAATTGCAAGATGATCAAAGGAAGGATGGCCAGGCGAATGGAAAGAGTAGAAGCGACTATTGTCAGCCACCTGAGAAATATCACCCCCAAAGTTACTACATAGGCAAAAGACAAAAATGACATCTCTTCATGTGGCTACGAAAAAAATTATTTTCTATATGCAAGAACAAAACTTTCAATAGATTGAAAATCAAATAGCTATAGCATTTATATTCAAAAATAAGGAATACTACATAATAACATCAAATCAAGCATTGCAAACTCATATTAATACAAGGAACTTCATTTGTAGTTATTTTAGTCATTGGTAACGAACTAGTTTAGGAGCACCTTACACAATTAGCAAGGCTAACAATTGGATTTAACAACATACCTTAAACTTCCATGCAACATTAAGATCATGTTAGGCATTCTCAATAAAATTCCTAGTACAAGACTAGCAAATGGAAATTTCTAACAAAAACTACTTAAAAAGAGATTTCATACACACAACCAAACTATACGATATTAGCTCAAACTGAAATTGGTAGGGTTTATAGACAACTAAACTCAATAACTCAAAATTTTAAATTATGAGTAAGAAACATTAAAGAGATATGAAACTTGGGCATATCTACAATGACTAAAGTCTACCAACAATTTTTCTCTCTTGAAATCACACGAATAAGGGGGCTGATCAGCCTCTATTTTGAGTTGCTTTCAGCATGGTTTTGCATCCCATTGTAAACTATTCCAATTAAAAAATTGGGGTTGTAATCTAATATGGGTTAATGGATTAGGGTCTTGGATACTATAATATTGCATTGAAAACAGAAAAGATAATACAATATGATAAAGAGTGGAGAAACTCTCATGAATGTTGGTTTTCCCGGTTTTGGGTTTCCATGGTAAATCTCTATGTAATGTGTGTGTGAGCCATTGTTAATTCTTGTGTTTTTATTATGTTTGGTATTGTTTTTCTTACACAGTTTTATCAAAACTCTTCACATGAGCTATCATGGCACAAAGACAAGCATGGTTGAAAACAAGATGAACCATAATAGAAACATATGACTATGAACATTGAAGATGTAGTAACCACAAAAAACTATGCATTAGCTCATGCAATGATAACTTGCTCGTTATGCAACACAATAGCATCTTGGACTTTGTAGTAGCTAACATAACCTTATCTCACTTACATAGAAATGATATTCAAAACACACAATAAGAATCCATACACACTGTTACCGACTAGGTTGCATCTAGTCGGACTTTCAAGTGAGCCAGCAAAGATGAACAAAGTACTTGTTCAAACTCAGAGCTTAGAGGTCCTTCAGGCCCTCATGTCCTTTTTATTTTCGTACCGCATGTTCATACCCCTTCGAGGAAGTTGTAATAAATGTACTAGCATGACAATTTTTTTGTAAAGGACTTGGCTTCTTAAGACTTAAGCGTCAATCCGATCATTCCAAGGTGTTTTTTCCCTTGTCAATTATGCAATGTTGAATAAGCGATGTATAATTTTCGAGTTTTTCACCGCTCCTCCAAAGCTGTAATGGTTGTCTTGGTGGGTAGGCCTTAGTTAAAGTTCACATGTCAATGCATATGAGCGTGCTAGGCATCGATATTGAGTCATATGGACATCTGCTATGTCCCCCAATAGTTTCGTCTGATCCCGAGAAAAATATTTTTTTTCCATTTTTTAAGCCATTTTTAATGGTTTAATTAAAAAACTTCAAAATGTAATAATTGATGGGTCTGGAGTCTGTTTTGGGCGTGGGGATGCTCATTTTCACAATTTGGGCGTCATATTTACCCCAAAGACCACTTTTCCTATGATTCGAGCGGCTAAAACATCCTATAATGCATATCTCTCTAAAAGTGCATTAAAACGTCATTTTAATGTTAAAAGTGCAACAAATTGGCACTAAGGGACAAAATTGAATAAGTCAAAATTCAATTATTTTAATGTGGAAATGACATGGCATGAGGGCCCCATCTCATGCGCCTCTCTTCCATGTGGGTAAATTAAACTTTGGTTAAAGGCATGTGAAAATAGTGAGTGGTTAAAGGAATGATGTCAACTTCAAACATATGAATGAGCCAACATGTGAGGGTAGCGAATGGTATGTGGAGTGGGCCCCTCTTCATGAGGGATTTAAAAAATAAAAGCTTTGGATATAATTTGGGTATGATATACCATGGTTTTACTTTGGATAAATGAAGCGCATGATGTTGGTAGGAAGCTCACACATGAGAAGAGGTGACGCTAATGATGAGGATTAGGGTGTGGGTGATGTGGCTAATGATGAGTGGGTTGTTGGAGTTTGGTGGAGAGAGGAGCGGTTTCCTCTCCTGTTCCACTTAACTCCAACTCACTACAACTCAGTTAAACTCCAATGAACTGAGCTTCTTCTGTCAGTGTTGGTAGTGCCCACCTGGGCCTGCTTTTGCTATAAATAAAGCATGCTTCTCTCCCTTTCAAGTTAGTCAAAGTTCGTTGAGCAAAGGCTGGAGAATTGTAATTGTTGTACTATCTTTTCGTTATTGAAAAATAAAGAGGCTTTGGATGTCCATGGTGTGTGATGCTATCAATTGTGTGGGATGTATTATCTCGATTTCATGTGGTAATCTGTATTTGGTCTTTGTGCATTTGCTTTATGAAAATCTAGCTTACTGGTAGGATTGGTATCAATTTTGTAGGAAGGATTACTAAAACTTGTTTAATTTAGTTAATCTTTTATTCGCAGTAAGTTAGAGATTCAAGATTTATATGTATCATATGCTTATGCTCATATTTTCTTGGTTTCTGTCTTATTTAATTTCTAGATTTAATGGGTTGCGTACAAGTATGTTGCTAGTTGCAGGTCACCCGATTGAAGAAGCAAAGAGCTTGCTTGCTCTTGTTCTTTCAAATCTCTTTCGAAAGATCAAACCCTCGGTGTCCCACACGTCTAAACCTTCGAAGTCTTCTTTTCTCAAAGATCCACGCTGCTCTTCTCTTTCTCTTTATACCTTCTTTTCTTTGGTTACTATTTTAACTTGCAAATCGAATTGGATCTATCATTTTAAAAGTTAAAATCATAATTAGATCTAGTTCCTTTGGCAACGTAAATAGATGGTAGTTGTTTTATAAAGAAGTTTCATATGCAAGCTAGATCTAGTATAGACGATTCTTTTGTTTCTTAGTTGCTTTCTTGTTAAGATCTAAAGGCTAGAATGAAAGTTTCATTTTCTGATATTTAAAAAGTTAAATTTTGCAAGATAAAAGTGCTCTCTATTGGCTGCCCTAAAACTAAGCCAAGATCCACAAAAGGACTTGTCATTTGTGTTATTTTGTTAGTTCTTTAAAGTAGTTTGACTTAGAATATTTTTTAGATTTTTCGGAGATTGTTCGAAGACACTCTTAAAGTGTCTTTGAGCATCTTTTGTAATTGATAGCTTGCTGATTTTTTGCAGGTAAAACAAAAAGGAGAAGGAAACTCTGGCCGTTTAAGAGATCAACGGAGTTCCCCTTTCACCAAAAAAAAAATTATCAAGTTGTAAGCCTTGATCGATGTTATAAGGACCAAAGTGCACTTCATCCATCATTGTAAAGATTAATAAGGTTTAGAGTAGGATCATCAAAGCCCACTCCTCATTCCCCTTGGGGGATTCGCGTCAGTGCACAATTTTCGTGATTTGTGATTTTTAGCTAGTTCATTTGGTTTTTTAGTTTATGCTTTATTTGGTGTTGAAGTAAAGGAAATACTTACCCCACACTCTCCCGAGTATCATGAAAAGGGGAAAAAAATTTGTGGTAGGAATTAATTAGAAAATCTTTCATTTATTTCTGCAGTATTTGAAATAAACCCCCTTTCTCTCTCGAGTACGGTTCACAAATAAGGGCTTGCCCAAGTACTGGACCTGGAAAGAGATTCTTGGGTTTTCATTTCTAATCAACAAAACCTTGTTCCAACCTTAAAATTAACAAGGCTCTTGTCCTCGTATGCTCTACTTCCACCACAACCTCGTCTGATCAGTTGGCTATAGCAGAAAAGATCTAAGCGACTAGTAATTAGTTTCATCTTTTCTAATAAACCTCCTAAACAACGAAAAGTCAGCGTTGTGTTTTGCTTCGTGTGGGGAAATTCTGCAGAGGAAGCAGGAACTACTTAAAAGCGAACACGGGCCCCTTCAGGTTACATCCTTGTTGGTGTAATGTTGGACATCCCCCGGTTACTCCATTCAGCCCACATTTCCTCGTGTGCTACCACACTAGGTGAGTTTGGACATATTCCCTGTACCTTTGTGGTATATCAGGAATCCCCTTCCTTTCTAATAATCCAAATAATTACCACAATAATAAAACCAACTAAGAATTTATCCACTCCCTTAATCACTCATTTAATAATCTAAAATTTACCAACCGAGACACTGCAATACTTTCACTGAGACTACACTAGCAACCCACATTTGGCAAAGCACGTTCTTCATTTTGGCACTGGTCTATTCTGTTCTTTTTGCAGAAGTTAATTTCGAAATGTGTCTTGAATGATATGTGTTTATTTCACTAAGGGTTGCTAAAAAGTGAATTTACTTGCAATAGTAAGTGGGTAATATTTAAATTCATTCCATTTCAAAACTCCTAAAAATTTTGTTGCTTCGTTCTTTCGCAGTTAGAAACAACCTTAGATTTATTTTTCATAAGGTCCACCCCCCTTGGCTTCGTTAAAAGTTAGACTAGACGGAGGAGTTGAGTATCAAGTGACAGCACTTGACTCGAGCTTGCCCCCAAGGTCGCACCCAGTGGCTTGAAGATTTCTGCCACGTTACCCAAGGTGCGAATTAGGCGGCAACACACACAATACACATATCTTTATGCAAACACAAATACAAAGTCGTATAGAATTGGATGGAGTAAAAGTTCACCTGAAATGTTTGATTAACTAGAAGTACATAAACACAAACTCACTCAACTCTCATATAGCATTCAAGAGCTCAAGTCTATATACAATACCGCTTACACATACATCCAACTGTAAAATTTTACAACTTTTTGTCATCCTAATTCTTTTCATCTCCTACGGCATTGTTGAACCTTTGGCTCTTGTTGCTTTATCTTCCACAAAGCAACTTGCAGCAGTTGGGGAGAAGATTGAAGATAAACAGTTGGTGAACCCAACACTTAATGGGTTCTCATCTCAATGGGAAAAATTTGTCTTAGGTGTTTGTGTTGAATTATTGTAACTTCAAAGAATATTCTAAATATATTTTTTAGTGGTCCCCGATGCTCCAATCGGGAGAATCACTTGTGATTCTTTGTACCCCGATGTTCCTATCGTGAGAATTACTAAAAGTCATGTGGAAGTCCCCTCCGTTGTAAGTTGGGTCATTAGTACCCTAGTTGTGGTTACTCGAGCATACATAACTGAGTTAGGATTACTCGGAGTCAAATATTAAGTGAACGAAAGAATATAAATAGAGGGAGGCGCTCCTCATTCGAGACACACACACTCACTTGTGTAGCGCATAAGAGAGAGAGAGAGAAAGAGTTGTAGCTGGAGAAGGAGGAGGATCAGTCTTTTGAGTTTTACCTTTTATCTTTTGGGGCATCTATATCGAGGAAGCTTTTGCTGGGTTTTTCTCATTAGGGTTTCCACAGGATAAATCTGTGTTGTTCTTGTGATACTGATTCTTTCAGTGATCCTGTCCATATGCTTTTGTTATGAAATTGAAATTAAATGTTGATAATCTAGCTTAGCATATGGAATTTTAACATGGTATCAGAGCTAACTTGAATAGGACAGCTTTCACAAGGTGAAAAAGCCCTCTCTCTCTCCCCGGAAGAAATTAGGGTTTTGGGAAAAATTTTGATTTTCAGAAAACTGCTTGCATAGAAAGTTGCGCTCTCCTAGAGCGCATCTATTGAGCCTAGAATCGAAGTTTTTGGAGGCATAGATCTCCTGAAAAGTCAAACTCTAGTTTGACAGCTGAACCATAAAACTGCAGAACCGAAAAGCAGCTAAAAGCTACAGTGTTGAATCTCACAAATCAGATTTGAAGGGGAAAGACTTGAGATCTCCAGAAACCAAGCTCACCAGTCAACTCACCTCAATCAAGCGCATCTCTTGGTAAGTTCAGTTTCTCATTCCGCAGAATTTCAATTTGTTGTGATTCTCTGACAAGATGGCCCCAAGCACTAAGCTTGAGGACAAACTGGAAGGCGAGAATTACTAAAAGTCATGTGGAAGTCCCCTCCGTTGTAAGTTGGGTCATTAGTACCCTAGTTGTGGTTACTCGAGCATACATAACTGAGTTAGGATTACTCGGAGTCAAATATTAAGTGAACGAAAGAATATAAATAGAGGGAGGCGCTCCTCATTTGAGACACACACACTCACTTGTGTAGCGCATAAGAGAGAGAGAGAAAGAGCTGTAGCTGAAGGAGGAGGACGATCAATCTTTTGAGTTTTACCTTTTATCTTTTGGGGCATCTATATCGAGGAAGCTTTTGCTGGGTTTTTCGCATTAGGGTTTTCCCAGGATAAATCTGTGTTGTTCTTGTGATACTGATTCTTTCAGTGATCCTGTCCATATGCTTTTGTTATGAAATTGAAATTAAATGCTGATAATCTAGCTTAGCATATGGAATTTCAACGTGGTATCAGAGCTAACCTGAATAGGACAGCTTTCACAAGGTGAAAAAGCCCTCTCTCTCTCCCCGGAAGAAATTAGGGTTTTGGGAAAAATTTTGATTTTCGAAAAACTGCTTGCATAGAAAGTTGCGCCCTCCTAAAGCGCATCTATTGAGCCTAGAATCAAAGTTTTTGGAGTAAATCTCCCAGAAAGTCAAACCCTAGTTTGACAGCTGACCCTTAAAACTACAGAACCGGAAAGCAGCTAAAAGCTGAAGTGTTGAATCTCACAAATCAGATTTGAAGGGGAAAGACTTGAGATCTCCAGAAACCAAGCTCACCAGTCAACTCACCTCAGTCAAGCACATCTCCTGGTAAGTTCAATTTCTCATTCCGCAGAATTTCAATTTGTTGTGATTCTCAAACAAGATGGCCCCAAGCACTAAGCTTGAGGACAAACTGGAAGGCATAGAGAATTTCCAAGCATGGAAATACAGGATTGGCCTCATTCTCCAAGAGAATGATCTTGATAAGTTTATCAAAGATGAAGTTGCAGAACCTAAAGAAGCTGAAGCTAAGGAGAAGCACAAGAAGAATATGATTAGGGCACAAAGAATTATTGCTGACTCTATCAAGGATCACTTGATCCCTCAAGTGTCATCCAAGAAGACTCCAAAAGAAATGTATGATGCCCTATCGAGAATGTATGAAGGAAGAAACATCAACAAAAAGATGAATCTAAGAGCCCAACTAAAGAGCACCAAGATGAGTCATGGAGAATCCATCCAAGACTACTTCACAAGGGTCTCCCGGATCAAAGAACAACTAGAAGCCATTTGTGACAAACTTGATGAAGATGAGTTAGTTTTGACTGCTCTCAATGGTCTCACTAGACCCTGGGAGTCATTCATCCAGATGATGTGTGTCAGAAAGGAAAGCATGAAGTTTGACATTGTTTGGGAAGATTGTATTCAAGAAGAGACTAGAGTGGCAAACAGAGAAGCCTTACTGAAGGAAGATGATCAAGCCCTAGCCACTCACACCAAGAGAAGAAGAAGTCAACCTAACTTCAAGAGGAGAAACCACAAGGAGTCTCAACCTCCTAGAAGAATCCAAAGAACAAGAGAAAATCCTCCAAATAAAGACTACTCTGGCTTTCAATGTTTTCATTTTGATAAGATAGGACACATTGCCCGAAATTGTCCTATGAAGAAACAAGAATATAAGAAGAGGATCAACAACAACAAAAGACATCATGCTCATCTAGCTGAAGATGAGGATGAAGAAGAAGAGGAGGAAGGACCTCCAAGAAAGCAAGCAAGAGAAGAAGATGCAGAAGAGTATGTACTATTCTATGCACTCTCTAGAACTGTAACACCTGGAGAAGACACTTGGCTTATTGATAGTGGTGCTTCAAAGCACATGACGGGACAAAAGAAAACTTTGTCCAAATTTGAAGAAAAGAACTCTCGTCAGAAAGTATCCCTAGGAGATGACTATCAATATCCGATCAAGGGAGTTGGTGAAGCAAGCTACAAGCTTGATTCAGGAAATCCCCTGAAGATGAAGGAAGTATTGTATGTACCAGTTCTAAAGAAGAATCTACTTTCTATCTCAGCCTTAGATAAGAAAGGATTCAGAGTTGCATTCATAGATGGTCAAGTACTCATGTGGCCCAAAGGAAAGAAAATTGAAGATGCAGTTGTTATCGGTGAAGAAGGAGGTCTGTATAAACTCAAGGGACATTCAGAAACAGCCCTTGTTCATGAGTCCACTGACCCTAGTGAACTATGGCATAGAAGGCTTGCCCACATCAATTACAAGGCACTACCTCATATGAACAAAGTAGTGACGGGACTACCAGACATGAAGATCAAACATGAAGTCATTTGCAAGGGATGTGCGAAAGGAAAGAACATCAAGAATCCATTTCCGAAGAGTGAAACAAAAACAAAAGGTACGTTGGAATTGATTCATTCAGATGTGTGTGGTCCAATTTCCTCCACATCTTTAAGTGGCTTTGAATATTATATTACATTTATTGATGACTATTCAAGAAAGACTTGGATATACTTCTTGAAAGCAAAGAGTGAAGTGTTTGAGAAATTCAAGGAATTCAAAGCCTTGATAGAGAATCTTTCAGACAAGAGAATCAAAACAGTCCAATCAAACAATGGCGGAGAGTATACTGAATCAAAACAGTCCAATCAGACAATGGCGGAGAGTATACTTCAAAAGAGTTTGAAGCCTTCTGTAAAGATGCCGAAATCAAGAGGGAACTAACCACTCCGTACAATCCTCAGCAGAATGGTGTTGCACAACGAAAGAACAGAACCATCATGGAGGCAGTGAAGACAATGATATATGATCAAGATATTCCTATGCATCTATGGGCAAAAGCAGCAAGAACTACTGTCTATGTATAGAATAGAATATCTCACAGTGCTCTTGGATTCAAGACTCCATAAGACTTGTTCACGGGAAAGAAGCCTGAGGTAAGTCACCTCAAAATATTTGGTTGTCCAATATATATTCATATACCAAAAGAGAAAAGAACCAAGTTGGACCCTTCCGGAAAGAAGAGGATATTTGTTGGATACTGTGAAGTATTTAAGGCATTCAGAATTTACATTCCTGGATTCCATCACATGGAAATTAGTAGAGATGTAACATTCGATGAAGAAGCAGGTCTCAAGAGATCCAGAAAATGCCAACATGAAGAAGTATATGAGGAAGATGCACCTCCCAGAAATGTAGCGACTACATTCCTCCCTGAAGATGAAGCTCCTGAAAAGCATGACATGACAGAGCCACAAGAACCTCCTACGATGGAGATGTCACGAAAGAGAAAGCCTGCTTGGGCAAGAGAGATTATACAAGAAGCAGAAAGATATGGAGCTCCTGAAGGCTCCACAAGAGTAAGTAAGAAGCCCAAGACATTTTCCAACTATGTAGCTTTGATGTGTGATCTTGTAGATCAAGAACCTTCAAACTACGAAGAAGCGGTACAGAAGAAAGAATGGGTAGAAGCAATGACTGAAGAATACCAGTCAATAATGAAGAATGATGTGTGGGATATAGTTCCCAAGCCAGAAAGCGAAGAGTGTAGTATCCTCCAAATGGATCTACAAGATAAAACATGCAGCTGACGGAAGCATAGAGAAGTACAAGGCAAGATTTGTGGCCAGAGGTTTCTCTCAGAAAGAGGGAATTGATTATGAAGAGACATTTGCACCAGTAGCAAGGTATACTTCGATTAGAGCCATCATGGCACTTGCATCCATGATGAAGTGGGACTTACACCAGATGGATGTGAAAATAGCCTTCCTGAATGGTGTGATCGAAGAGGAAGTGTACATAGAACAACCACAAGGACTTGAAGTTGAAAACAGATGAACTCACATATGCAAGTTGAAGAAGGCCATGTATGGCCTGAAGCAAGCTCCCCGAGCTTGGTATGGAAGGATAGATAGTTTCCTGACAAGCATGGGCTTTGCCAAGAGTAAAGCCGATCCTAACCTTTACTTCAAGGTTATAGAAGATGAACCTGTCAAACTAATACTATATGCGGATGATCTATTTCTGACAAAGAATGAGAAACAGATTGTAGAATGCAAGAAGAAGCTCGCTGAAGAATTTGAGATGAAAGACCTTGGTCTAATGTATTATTTCCTAGGTCTAGAAGTCTGGAAGAATTCAAAAGGAATCTTTCTCAATCAAGGAAAGTATGCAGTAGAAATCTTGAAGAGATTCAATATGTTGGAATGTAAAGCCATGGCCACATCCATGGATTCCAACCTGAAGTTGTTAGCTGATGACTCGTCAGAGTTAGTGGATGTGACTCAATACAGACAGATTATTGGGTCATTGATGTATCTAACAAATACCAGACCAAACATTTGTTTTGCTGTGAACACCTTGAGTCAATATCTAGTTCAACCTAGATGGGTTCACCTGATAGCTGCAAAACATGTGATGAGGTATCTAAAGGGGACTATAGACTTTGGTCTATACTATGAAGGAAACCTTGATTACAGATTGTATGGCTATACAGATGCAGATTGGGCTGGAAGTGTCTCAGACAGGAAGAGCACATCAGGTGGATGCTTTTGTCTGGGGTCTGCTATGATTTCATGGTTTAGTAAGAAACAGTCCAGTATTGCTCTTAGCACGGCAGAAACAGAATACATAGCAGCTTGCTCTGCTAGTTGTGAAGCCATATGGCTTCGGAAGCTGATGTCAAGTCTCTTTGATCTAGAGATGGATACTACTGAGATTCTATGTGATAACCAAAGTTGTATAAAGATGTCGGAGAACCCTGTGTTCCATGATAGATCGACGCACATAGAAATCCGGTACTTCTACATACGAGATATGATACAGAAGGGAGCCATAAAGCTCCAATATGTGAGTACAGAGGAACAAGTTGATGATGTGTTGACGAAGCCTCTGTCTCGAATAAAGTTCGAACACTTTCGAGACAAGCTTGGTGTTGTTCGGAAAGACCTTCCTCGAAAGGGGGAGCAATGATGTTGTGGTGGGATTGTATTATCCCGGGACATTTGTCCATAAGTGATCCGGTGACTTCGGTCCTCGAGAATGAAGAGGGATTGTATCATCCCAAGACATTTGTCCAGAAGTGATCCGGTGACTTCGGTCCTCGAGAATGAAGAGGGATTGTATCATCCCGGGACATTTGTCCAGAAGTGAACTGGTGACTTCGGTCCTCGAGAATGTGGTAGGATTGTATCATCCTTGAACTTCTGTTCAGAATGTATCCAGAGGCTTCGGTCCCCAAGAATATGGTGGGATTGCATCATCCCTGAACCTCGGTTCAGAAAGGTATCCAGAGGCTTTGGCCCCCGAGAATGTGGTGGGATTGCATCATCCCTGAACCTAGGTTCAGAAAGGTATCCGGAGGCTTCGGTCCCCGAGAATGTGGTGGGATTGCATGATCCCTGAACCTCAATTCAGAAAGGTATCCGGAGGCTTCGGTCCCCGAGAATGTGGTGGGATTGCATCATCCCTGAACTTCGGTTCAGAAAAGTGTCTGGAGACTTCGGTCCCCGAGAATGTGGTGGGATTGCATCATCCCTGAACTTTGGTTCAGAAAGGTATCTGGAGGCTTCGGTCCCCGAGAATGTGGTGGGATTGCATCATCCCTGAACTTCGGTTCAGAAAGGTATCCGGAGGCTTCGATCCCCGAGAATGTGGTAGGATTGTATCATCCTTGAACTTTTGTTCAAAACGGATCCGGTGACTTCGGTCCTCGAGAATGTGGTAGGATTGCATCATCCTTGGACTTAGGTCAAAAAGTGATCCGTAGACTTTAGTCTTCGTACTGTGGATTGCAGGTTGTTGTTGATGATGATGATGTTACTAATCGAAAGATCAGTGTGATGATGATGATACTGATCGAAAGATTAGAGTGTGATGATAATGATGTGACTGATCGAAAGATCAGAGTGTGATGTTGATGATATTACTGATCGAAAGATCAGACTGTGATGATGATGATGTTGCTGATCGAAAGTTCAGAATATGATGATGATGATGTTGTTGATCGAAAGTTCAGAATATGATGATGATGATGTTAATCGAAAGTTCAAAATATGATGATGATGATACTGTTGCTGATCGAAAAGTCAAAGTGTTGATGTTGTCGATCGAGCGGTCAAAGTGTTGCTACTACTGAAGATTGAAGATGAAGACTATATGTTGAAGATGATGAAAAAGCTTTCGATGATCTATAGATGTATCACCCTGATGATTTTGATGATGCCCTCTTTCTCCTACTGCTGTTGTTGTTGTTGTTGTTGCAGAATACCCTTCTCGTTAAGGAGGAGTGTTGAATTATTGTAACTTCGAAGAATATTCTAAATATATTTTTTAGTGGTCCCCGATGCTCCTATCAGGAGAATCACTTGTATTTCTTTGTACCCCGATGTTCCTATCGGGAGAATTACTAAAAGTCATGAGGAAGTCCCCTTCGTTGTAAGTTGGGTCATTAGTACCCTAGTTGTGGTTACTCGAGCCTACATAACTGAATCAAATATTAAGTGAACAAAAGAATAGAAATAGAGGGAGGCGCTCCACATTTGAGACACACACACTCACTTGTGTAGCGCATAAGAGAGAGAGAGAAAGAGTTGTAGCTGGAGAAGGAGGAGGATCAGTCTTTTGAGTTTTACCTTTTATCTTTTGGAGCATCTATATTGAGGAAGCTTTTGCTGGGTTTTTTCCATTAGGGTTTTCCCAGGATAAATCTGTGTTATTCTTGTGATGCTGTTTCTTTTAGTGATCCTGTCTATATGCTTTTGTTATGAAATTGAAATTAAATGCTGATAATCTAGCTTAGCATATGGAATTATAACAGTTTGTGCTTGAGAGAATCTTCCCTCTTTTGAAAGACTATCAAATGATTGTATCCAAGAGGAGACTCAGATGGAGTCAAAGTCTAACAAGCAAGGAGGTGACAATGACCATGCCCTATTTGGTCAAACGAAGAAGGACACAAATAAAGGAACCATCAAGGGTAAGGGAAAGGGTGAGAAGTAAACCCCATAACCAAGGAAGGACTTGAGTAAAATCAAGTGCTTCATATGTCATGACTCATAAGCATGGCTATTATGCATCGCAATGTTTGGACAAGAAGAAGAGTAAAAGGAAGCAACAACAAAATTAGGTAGCAGCTTTTACAGAAACTCAACTGAACAAGTTTGCCCCCAAATCGAAGAAGGATTTCTCGATGGTATCTTGCCATTCTAGCAACAAAGTTGTAAGGAATGATTGGTATGTGGACAGACAAACATCTAGCCCGATGACATCAACCTAAGAGTTGTTTTCGAGTCTAAGAGAGCACATCCCAAAAGTGTTGCCACCTTTCATGCACCTGGGTGGGTTAGGTTGGCGTGGCAAAAATCTTCAAGCCACTAAGTGCATCCTTGGGGGAAAGCCTCAAGTCAAGTACTGTCACTTGATCTTGACTCCTATGTTCAGGAAAACTCCTGACGAAGCCAAAGGAGGTAGACCTTATGCGTTACTAAGGTTGATTAAGCATTTAGTGATGGTTTGTGGATGAGTAAGTTGTTTAGGAGTTTTTTATAACTAAAGAAGAAAACAATAGTATTGCAATAGATAGTTTAAACCTATGTCACAAGGTTCGCCGAATTTCAGCCTTCAAGTTCGAAATTCAGCGAATTTCAAATTTTTTTCGGAATTCGATTTAATTCGACGAAATTTCTTTCCCTAACATACTCTCATCGTCGTTGTCTGCTTGTCGTCGTTGTCTGCCCGCGTTCTTTATTCATTTGGATGTCGACTCATTCCACCGCCCGTGGCCCCTGCTCATTCCACCGCTCACGTTCTCTGTGCATTCGGCTTCCCGCATTTGCTGCTTATCCCGTCGCCCATAGTCACACTCAATAATTCAACGAGTCTGGACTCCACACTATACTCGCAAAGGCCTGTCGATTGAGATTATGAGCCGATGAAATTCAATGGACACCGCATAGGCATAGGTCTAAAATCCTAGAGCTTCTAGTATTTCAACCGTTTGATTATCAACTCTCGCACGATATTTTACTTTGGAAAATCTATGGATACATGACAGGTCGCAAGTAAAAAGAAAGGTTAACTTTATTTTATTTAATGTGCATATATTAAATATATGCATTATATATTAATGTTTTTTTATTATATATTAATTATAAGCACAATGATGTTATAAAGTATTTTAAATAGGATAAAAATATATATTTGTTAGGTCAATATATCATAAAATAGTTATTTTTAAAATATATTATATTTTTAAAATGAATATAGATGAATTTAATGGCGAACCTCATTTCAAACCTTGTTAAAAAATTTGAATTCGAACCGAACTTCAACCTTGTCGAACTCGAACCCGAACCATGTGACATAGGTTTAAACATAACGACATATGAATTATACAACACCAAATAAGTAAATGAACTTAAAGCTAAAGATTTATACGATAAAAGTAAACGACCAGTGTTGAAATGGAGTCACAAGAGTGTAATGTTGTTGTAATGCTGGAAATGTGTTGCAAGTGCTCTTGGTCAGTTTTAGATTTATGAATTAATGAGTGGATTAAAGGGTAAGGGGACTCCTAATATACCACGAAAGTACAGGGAATGTGCCCAAACTCACTAAGTATGGTAGCACGTGAGAAAACATGGGTTGAATGGAGTCACGGGGGGATGTCCAACGCTACACCAATAAAGATGTAGCCTGACGGGGCCCTGCGGTCACTTTTCAGTTGTTCCCGCTTCCCCTGTACAATTTGCCCACACAAAGCAAAACGCAACGCTGGATTTTCATTGTTGGGAGGTTAATTAACTGTGAGACTATTTAAGCTAATCACTCAATCCCTTTCGAGATGTGATCAACTGGTCGGTTAAAGCCGCAGAGATCCAGAGGATAACGAGGAATGAGCCTTGTTGATTTTAAGGATTTCATAACAATGTTTTCTTGGTTAGAAAAGAAAACCCAAGAATCTCTTTCAAGGTCCAATACTTGAGCAAGCCCTTGTCCGTGAACCGTACTTAGGAAAGCAAGGGGGTTTATTTTAAAATGAAAAGAAAACTGAAAAATAAAGATTGTCTAATTACTACACTACTGAAGTGGTCGGTAAGTACTCGTATTACTTTGCAAAAAGATGATTCAAAACTAGAAAAAGCAAATTGTATTGATTTGTAAAGCAAAACTACACTAACAAAAGCAAAACCATGAAAAAGGTGCACCGACACAAATCCCCCCAAGGGGTTGGGGAGTGGGCTCTTAGGAGCATACTCAATATTTTTATTATGAGATTACAAGTTAATCAAAGAAGATGGGAAATGCTTCTTTCTCCTTGTAATTTTGGAGAAAGTAAGCTTACAACTTATTGAGAAATGAGTTAAAAGGAAGAGGGATGGTTCAAGAGGCTTCCAATCACTTAGATCCTTGAATTTTCCGCCCAAAAGGCCTTCAAACCTGCTAACTACTGTCAAAAACCAGCGAGCTATAGTGTTAGAAATGTCCAAAACAGACTTTAAAAGTGCTTTTGGACCCCACAAAAAAAATACGGAAAAACGCCTACACTAAAACTAGATCTAAAGCGAATCAGTAACTAAGAAGATTGGGATTGTGAAACCCAATCTCTTAAGATCTTGGACAGCCTTTAAAGAGCTGCCAATTAGAGCAGCCCTTTAAATGGACAATGCCAGGGGTGCCTTTAGGAACATGACAACCCAAGATCAAAAGAAAGGAAAAGGAAGAAGAAGAAAGTTTAAGAAGGAAGAGAAATACAAGTAACGAAATAGCCCCAGTTCAAACTCAGAAGAAGAAGGATCTTTCAAAGATCAAATGTTTCAAGTTGGTCACTTTGCGTATTAGTGTCCTCAAAAGAAAAGGAAAGAAAGGCAACAAGGAACAAATGTTGAAGAGCTTCCTCCGAAGAAGAAAAGAAGACAAATTTGATGAAGATTGCAAAGAGTACTTCTAAGTAGAACATGAAGGTACACGCTTGGCAAGAATGCCAAGGGATCTTTTCTAAGCGATGATAGTAGATCCAAGGATCTTGGATACAATACATTCAGACACATGCGAACGGATGACAGTGGCATCCTTGGATGTCTTCTTATACTATGTATGGTTCCTTCCATGAAGACTTCAGCAAGTCCCAAACGTTCAAGACTTGACGAAGAAAAAGATCAAGGTCTTCAGATCAGATGATGAAGCAGAGTACCCTTCCAAAAACTCTAGCAATTTTTGCAAGGAGGCAAAGATCAAGAGGGAGTCAACAAACAAATAAATATAAGTATTTTATACTTTGTGAAATAAGTTTTATTTGCTTAATTTGAATTATTATTATTCTTGATGAAATAGCATGACTGTTTAATTTAGTATTGTTTAACCTTCGAGGACATTTCTATCATGAATAGGTACATTGTAAAGATTGTGGAAACGATGCTCTGTGATATATCCAGTACGACAACTATGCTCAGATCAAGTGTCCTCATTGAATATTGGGGAACGAGACCTCTAAGGAAGCATTAATGGAAGTGAGTCATATATTATGTAAGTCAAATATGAGTCGTGGTGGACAATAGACAATAAAAGACAGAGAGACTGAGATTCGGTGAGTCATATCCGAAGGCCTATCAAGATGCAGAGAAGTATGCAACTCCCAGTGATACTTTCAATGAGATAGTTCTAAAATCATTAAGGAATTCAATGATGACTTCCAAGCGGAACTACAAGATCAAACATGCATTTCTAATCAACATCAGAGATGACTCATGAAGGACAACTAGTTTGTAGACTCAAAGGAGTCATGGATAGTATTCAATGTTCTTGAGAGAGCGGGAGGCTTGTCTTAGTAAACACACTAGGTAGGGATGACACAAATGAATACACAAAGATCAACAAATGCAGAAGACAGCAAGTTGCTTCAATACAGGATACTCAGATGCAGAGGGTGCAGTGTCTAGATGCAGAGGGAGCAAGATACTAAGAAACAGAGGGAGTAGTATGCTCCCACACAGATTGAGTAGCTACATCATAGGTTGTTGATGATAAAGAAGACTTTGTACAGACTCAAGCAAGCACCCAGGACTTGGTATGTCAAGATAAACATGTACTTGATGAGCTTGGACTTCACTAAGAATGATGTGGATTCCAACCATTACTACAAGGTTGTTGATGGTGAACATTTGATCTTGGTGTTGTATGATTGATGATCTATTCCATTACAGGAACAAAGAAGCTTAGTGTCGAGTGCAAGAGGGAGTTGGCCTCTGAGTTCAAGATGAAGGGTCTTAGCGTGAAACATTGCTTCTTAAGATTAGAAGTGTGGCAAAGACCAAATGAGATCTTCCTCAAACAAAGGGAGTACACAGTTGAGATCCTGAAAGATTCAAGATGATGGACTACAATAGATAAGAAGAAGCTAAGTGATTCCACTTCAGATTCAGATCCGGCGGATCCCTTGATGTACAAATCTAGAGAAGCTGAGCGATTCTGCTTTTGATTCAGATTTGATGGATCCTACTATGAGGACAAATCTGGAGAAGCTGAGTGATCCTGCTTCAGATTCAGATTTGGAGGGCAGTTGACTAAATCCTTTGTGTGCTTGGTTAACACGAGGCCTAATACTTTCTTTGCAGTGAACACCTTGAGCCAGTTTATGGTTGAGTTGAGGCATGTATATTGGGTTGCAGCAAAGCATGTGTTGAGGTACCTATGTGGTAAATTTGGATATGACCTAAGAGATGTCTTAAGTGATGAAGCGAAGCTGCAAAAGGTATACAACTTTTGACTAAGAGGAGTGCAATGGATAGGAAGAGCATCTTGGGATGTTGCTTCAACTTGGATCAATTATAAGATCCTGGATTAGCAGGAAGTATATTTCTGTGGCACACAATACATCAGAATTAGAGTAAATTGCAGTCAATATCAGAGGACTATTTGATATGGAGATCAAATACTACTTCATCCAAGACATGGTATATAAGGGAGCAGTGAAGCTTCAGTACATATCCACAAACGAGCAAATAGCCAACATTTTCACCAAGCCTCTGTCTAGGGAAACGTTTGTATACTTCAAGGACAAGCTTGGTGTGATGGAAAATGCCTCTCTAAGTGAGAGGGAGTGTTAATGGATGTGCAACACCGTGATGGTTATGCAAAAGAGCGGTAGACATTCACATGAGGTGAATGGCCCAAATACCAAGATGGTTTTACAAACGAGCGGTTGAATATCCACTCACGAGAAAATAGCCATGCTAATGTGGCTAGTGATGGATGGCCTAGATGGATCGTCAAATGTGCAGCATCGCGTTGAATGTTCACTCACGGTTAGTGGTGAATGGCTCTGGCGTAGCAATGTGAAAAAGGCCCAAGTTGTTGATATGGTCTAGTGATGGATGGACCAAGTGGACCACATCGAGGTGAATGTTCAGTCAGGGTTAGTGGTGAACTGGCACAGCCTTTTGCACAAGGCTCGAGATGTTAATGGCTCTAGTGTGCAACATCGGGCTAAATGTTTACGCGCAGTTAGAAGTGAATGGCTCTAGCATAGTCTTGCTCAAACTCGAGATGCAAAGAAAGTTCTCATCCAAACAACCATGTAGGGCATTGGGCTGAATGTTGAATATTCACTCATGGTTGGTGGGGAATGGCTCTAGTGCAGCCTTATGAATAAGGCTTGAGGTACTGAGTATTGACAAGGAGTATGAGGCTCCAAATACGAACATTCTCACCAAGTGTAATGAATTGGCATGATGCAAAATGTCTCCCTTACTGAGAGCAAGTGTTGATGTTCTCCATGGTTCCAACATTAGGCAAACATTCTATAAATCATTCTCCCAAATTGGCCATGAATATATTGACCAATAGTTGGTAGAGGTTGGCCCCGTCGTAGCTCTAATTAATCATGTGAATTGACTATGTGTCTTGAGGATCAGATGCTTAGCCTTTATCTAGTCATGTGGATTGACTATGAGTGCCTAACGGTTGTAGGTCACATCACATACTCTATGTGGGAATGCTCCAAAATGGGGGTGATCAATTCTTAGTAGAGTGAGTTGACTTGTCTATGTGATAAGGGATTTCATCCCTTGTGGTATAGACAAAGTCTAATCTAATGTTGTATTTGGCATTGGATCTAAGAAGTGTTGGGAATTCTTGGAGTATGGCCAAATCAACATTAGAGCTCTCTGGAATAATGCGATCTACATGCGAGGAGTTAGACATCAACAAGGAGAACTATTCTATGATGAAAAAATAACCAAAGAAGTCGAGACAATCCATTGAAGAAGTCCCAGAGAAAGTGGAAGGCAAGGAAGGGCAAAATTGAAAATACCCCAGTAAAAGGGGTAACTTAGCCCAAGATGACAAAAGTATAAGTCGGCCTCAAAAGTAAAATCAAGTCAACTGAAGAATATATATAGAAGTGCTCTCACACTTCATTTGGCACATTCACAACACACATCTTCTCTCCACAAGTGAGCACCTTCAAGGAAGGTCAAGCAAAGGCAAGAAGCATAATTTTGGGGTTCTCTTATTCTCTTGGAAGATTATCTACCTATCTTAGGGTTTCTTGTGAAGGAAGGAGAACCTCATCTTGTGCTAGGGCTCAACTTCATGTTTGGTATTGTACTTGAATTGGATTAATTTGTTCTGAGAATAGTTTGTTGGGTTTTCTCCCATTTGGGTTTCCCAAGATAATATATGTGTGTCTCTTATGCCTGGTTATCTTTCAATGATCCTTGTTTTTATTTCTGCTACAAGTGAATATTGATTATGCAATGAAATTGTGGGATGAAATAAATGTTTGAAGAATCATTGTAAATAATTATCAAGGATTAAATTTCAACACTCGATACCAAACATAGAGAGAAAACTTACATTTTCCAAGTAAGCTAACCAATATCTAACGCCAAGCTTGAGAAGTTTCAATTTTGAAAATTTGTTTGTTATTTGTGTTTCATTGCGTTAAAATGTTTTGCAAGCCAAAAACAAAGAATGTTTGGTACACATGCTTGCCCATAACAACAACAACAATCCCCCAATCCGCCTTCATAATTTCTATATCTTTTGTTTAGCTCCCTTGGTTGAAAGTTACTTTATAATGTAAATACTAAATGATCTTGAGTTCAAGTCATTCTTTTTATTAAGTTACTTTTTCAAAAAGTTCATGCAACTTTAATTTATAAACTTACAAAGTTGCTTCATTGTAAAAGTGTTTTTCACTTGTTTTATAAAAGTGGGTCACTTGTTAACCCACAAGGCATAGAATAGGCAGTGAATGGGTGTATTGTTAAGGCAATACTTGCGTAAGGTCACCGATTTTGAAACTCCGTGGGTGCGAGCCTTGCAACAACAAAAAAGTGGGTCACTTGTTTTAAAAATTACTTATTTGTAAGAATGAGCTTATTGGCAGAGTTAGTGAAGGAAGGGAATTTTTTTACACAACAACCTCATTATACACCCATCACCACGTGGATCAACCTTTACCTGCCACATGGCTCTTTAGTTCCATTTTATGTTTTTCTTCAAAAAGGCATAACTTTGACAACCAATGTCCATTTTTAGTGTATTTTATTAAACTGCCTATTTTTTCAAGAGCTTTGCATTTAGACCATCAATTTTTGTTTTTGAAGCCATATTGCCCTTATATCATAATATGGTTAGTCCAAGTGATCTTCTACTTACTAGTACCAACTACTTCTCATGGAAAGCTCATATGGAGGATGTCTTGCGAAGTAAAGGACTTTATCGAATTACTTTGGAAAAATAAACTACCCCCACGAATACCTCAAATAAAGCCAAATGGGATAATAAAAATGACAAAGCATATGGATTAATTGGGATATCCATATCTAATAATTTGCGGTTTCACCTTCAAGGAATTGATCAACCAGATGCAGATTGGACAAAGTTAGAAACCGTATTTGGTAAACACAATAAGATTAGAGCTCACTAGCTTGATAATTTGTTGATTGACTTAAATCCTAGTGATTTCTCTTGCACTGAAGACTGTCCATCTAAACTTAAACTCTTAATTGAAGAATGCAAAATACCTAAGTCAAATATCCAATGTATTTATGCTATTCTTGCTAAACTTGGTGATTTTTATTCTATTTTTGTATCTCCTTTTCACTCCACCATAGAGGCTCTAGGTTATACTTGCAAACCACCCACTCTTAAAGAATTTTGTAATTCTTTGATTAGAGAGTAAGATAAGGTCTTGCATCTTGGAGTGATTAGCACTACAAGTACGTCTAGGAAAGCCATAGTGGCACAATGGAAAGATAAAGCCAAGCATCCAAAGAAGCAAAATCCTCACAAACATCACCGAGACAGTTTTGACAAACATACCTCTTGGCACACTTAGCCCCCCTTGCAGAGTGTTCATAGTGATTAGGGTGGTATGCTTCCTTCTGCTTCTTTCTCTAGGTTCAAGTACTTCTTAACTTTCGTTGATGACTTCTCTATGCGCACTTGAGTTTATTTCTTGTAACTTAAGAGTGAAGTTTTTGACATATTTTTGGCCTACAAGGATCTTGTAAAAAAACGATATGAACATCAACCTAAAAGTTAAGAATAGATAATGGAGGTGAATAGCTAACAATAAATTTACTATTTACTACAATGCACAGAGCATTCAAATGCAACGTATTGTTCCATGCACACCACAACAAAACGACATTCTTGAGAAAAAGAATCACACATTAAAGGAAATGGTGAATTGTATGATCCAATCTAAGGGATTAAGTCCTCATTTTTGGGCAAAAGCCATTAATTGTGCCAATTACATAGTTAATCACACTCCCACAAAGACTTTAAAAGATATAACACCAAAAGAAGCATTGAGTAAAATTAAACCAGAAGTAAGCCATTTTTGTGTGTTTGGTAGTGAAGCATCAACTCACGTTCCTCATTAAAAAGGAAAGCATTACAACCTAAGAGTGAGAAGGGCATTTTTGTTGAACATTTGAAGATGTAAAAGGTTATAAACTTCTTCAACCACATTCCAATGAAATTATTACTAGGAAAGATGTTAAATTTGATGAAAATCTCTCGGCCTACAAGCTTTTTTATTTGAAAATTACTTCTTATATTCACATAAACTTATTTACAATAAAAAAGTGCAATGGAAGGGTATACAATGCCTATCATAACTACGTCCTGGAGCTTATAAGAGCAAAAATAAAATCAAAATATACAATAGGATCCAACTTTTTGGCATCCTTGATTAATCGGGCGCCCTTTGCTAGTAATTGATGACATACCTCATCTTTCCAAAGCGCAATAAAAAATGAAACAAAAATACTTTCTTGATCAAAAACATACTTGCACCTAACTTTCCAAATCACAAACACGGCAACTATTCACAAGCAATGCCATAATCCCATACCAGCGAATAACCATCTCCAAGTAGAGCTACTCTCCCATAAAGTTTGTTCAACAACAATTTGGAGTGTTGCTCCTTCACAACTCCCCAATAGTGTCTAGCAAATCTACAGTCCCAAAAGATGTTTTTAACTATCTCTGGTCTCTGGCGCGCAAGGCACTAACCATCTGAGAGGCCAAATTTAGCCAACCAAACCTTGGACGGAAGCCCTTGATAAATCACCAACCAAGCAAACACTTGCAGCTTATAGGAAAGTCGCACTGACCAAACATTGTGTAATCGACGAATCCACCGCACCTCTGGATCTAACAAAACCCATCTCACGTTGAGTACCAACAAAAGGTGATAACGCTGATGAAGAGCTACATACATATATAGAATCATACTGCAAAAGTGAGATACCAAAGCTCCACTTCCAATCTCTCCAGAAAGGCCCCGGCATACTAATGTTCATTTTGAACAAATCTAACACTAGGAGACAAGCCTGTAGCTCCATGACCGCAAGGCGATCTGAGGTCGGCAACCCATACTCCTGAGCAAGTGGTATCCAGGAGATAATGACTAACCCAAGACTGGACACAAGTAGGGACATTGAACAAATAACCCAGCACATCCCTCCTCTAGTTTCCCCGGAGCAAAATGAAATGCTAATGACATCGATTATACTCCTTGAAGTTGAAGAAGTTGTCCTCCAAATGGCGGATGGCAAGACCCTGTTGCCGCCTTTCACACACCTGGGTCACATGGCAGAAATCTTCAAGCCACTCGGTGTGTCCTTGGGGGCAAGTCTCGAGTCAAGGTTGTCACCTTGTTCTTGACTCCTCCGTTTAGGCTCAACTCCTAACGAAGCCAAGGGGGGGTAGAACCTATTAAGTTACTAAGGATGATTACTTAGTGTTGTGATGTTGAAACTGACTGAGTTACTTAGGAGTTTGGAATTTAATTATAGATAATCAAAGATGGC
>LPNX010567954.1:0-14492 GCA_001517045.1 Pseudotsuga menziesii
TGTTGAGTGTTTCTCCCGTTTCATAAGTCCATCGCTTAGCTTGTTACGGACTCTGAGAGAGAGTGCCGCGTGGAAGCTTTCTTGTTGTAGCTTGTTACAGACTCTGAGAGAGAGAGTGCCGCGTGGAAGCTTTCTTGTTGTAGCTTGTTACGGACTTTGAGGATTGAGTGCCGCGAGGAAGTTACTTGCTGTTCTGGTGCATGGTTGGTGATCTAGCTCGGGGGTGGAGCGGAGCAAACCGTTGAGTTGCTGCCTCCTATGGTTGGGAGGAGTTGATTCTCCAAGTGTGTTTCCCCTGGATTCAAGTAAGTAGATCTGATTTAGTTTCTCATATATTTCGGCTTGACTTACGGTTACTTGCATGATCAATAAAATATCTTGACAGTCAAAACAAACACCTTGTTTCTGTTTCTTTGATTAATTAGAAATTTTTGATGTATTGTCCATGGGGATGTTACAAGTGTGTTGGAGTAGCCTTTAGTGCTTCCTCTAGCGCCAACAATTGCTGTAGTTCTAATACCTTCTCTTCAAACTCTATTAAGAATGTGAACAACTTAGGTAGCCCTTCATAAACCGGCAATTCAAAAATCTTTGTCACGACATGGAACAACGAGTGCGTGATCAGACCACACTTCCAGAATGATACCTCGTGCATGTGGTTTTTCCAATTCTCTAGTGCATCATCAGAATCAGAATACGTAGAACTAGCACTGCGCCAACCAAGTTTTTTGTCAACAGTTGGGTGGATGTAATCTCTGGAAATGTTGTAGGTGTGATCCCATCCTCTGAAAAATTCATCTTTCACTGGTTCAATAGAGTCTCTGTCCTTTGTTTGGATCCATATGAGAGATGAATTTGATGTCTTGATTCTCAAATGTCATCATCTGCTTCTTGAAGTTAATTACCACTATACTATCATTGGCCCATCCGATCCCCAACAATGCGGGATAGGAGCCTCCACCATTGACAACTTCAATTACTTCGAAATCGACATAGGTCTTCATACCTTTGACATCCATAACCAGGTTCGACACTCGACTAATTGGTTGTACTTTGGCGTGATTAGCCAATCGCAACTGCACAGGGGACCAGCCCAATGTTGGTATCCCCATATTTTTCCATGTCTACTTTGTCAGAATATTCACATCTGAGCCCAGATCTAGAATGACCGAATCTACTTCATAGTCCCCAATTTGAATATTCATGCACATCTCTTTGCCCATTTTTTTCATGTATAAAGAGTTCACCGCGGAGTCCTTCTGCTCCTTACCCGGGCGGTTCAAAAAAATTTCAATCATGGCCAGAGCATCAAGATCTCTTGCCACCGACATAAAACTATCAAAGAAGTGTTGCAAGGTACCATGCTGCCGCGATGGTCCTGCCTCCAATGAAGAATAAAAAACAGAGGGCATTTCATAGGCAAGTGACTTACCAGGATTTATTTCGATCGCATCCTGAGGTTCAAAGAATGTATCTTTTTCAGTTGCGATATCAAACGATGCCTTCTTCTTCCTATCCAATCGAACCTGCGGTTGGGGTCTATCCTCTTTGGTTGTAGCACCTCCGCGGGCGATGATGCAACGTCAACATCCTCTATTCTGAGCTCTGCTGAGATCGTCGCAACTGTTGATCCTTCACTTTGGTTCATCGGTGGATTCTGGTTCAGCAGTGGATTCTGATTTATTGGAGGGTTCATTGGTTGATTCACAATCTGAGTCTAAAGTGGAACTTGATTCTACCCCTGGTTCTACAATTAATTCTGGTTTTTTAGCTGATTCTGATTTTGCAGCTGAGGAACATTCCTGGCATGCCATCTTACGATTAGCTATGGGAAGTTCTCAAAATTATGATCAATTGTGGTGCAGTATGTACATGAACACTGCAAGTGTGGGAAATATCTATGGTAATGTCCAAATACCCCACAATTATAAAATTGGACAAGTTCGCGACCTCGTCCTCCTCCTCTTCCAAAGCCTCCTCCTCTTCCTCGGAATCCTCCTTGTTGCTCGTACTACGGCTGAGCCAATTGTTGTGGTGGGGGATTAAGCTCCTGCTGAACGTAGGGCACTTCTTTAACATACTTCATCTACGGCAGATCCATTAGCATCTGATTATACTGCGGTCGCATTGCAAATTTTGGCTAGGGCACAAATTTTGGCTGCGGCTATGACAGAATAAACTGCATCTGTGGAAGTGTTGTGTACTACAATTGAATTGGTGGCTGCATCACCTGTGGCTGTGGTTTTGATTGTTTTATCGTGTGAGGATCTTCACCCTTCATATAGTAGGAGTCATACATCCTTTCCTGGAGTATGCCATAAGCATGATAGTCTTTATCTTCATGCCCCATCGGGAGACAAAAAGTGTAGTATAAGCTCACTGGCTTCATGACCATCTTCTGCATGTAGCTACATTTTTCATGTCGATTCCCATATACTTGACATATGCGACACCATGGTACACTGCCGCAACTCAGTGGGTTCAGTGCCCCAGATAGGAGATAATTTCAGAAGTCTGGGAAAGTATCTTTGGTGTGTCCATCTGCGCAATAATGAGTGCACCAAAGATATTTGTCTTTTTTTCTTTCCCCTTCTTAATGTCTTGCAACTGAAGCATAAGGTTCTCCTGTTGCGAATTTGGTTCATACCAGCTGCGCTTTCTCCAATGGGTGAAGCTTCTAACTTCATCGTGATCTCCAGAGCCTCGCTCTGTGTCGTGATCTTCTGCTGCATCAGTGGTTGTCGGATATGAGGTACCAAGTATGCGATAAACCATCCTTTGTGTTGAACATCACTCATATAAAAAATGACTCTCTCCATCAGTGTCTTAAATCTTTGATCAAAGTCCCAAATGGTCTCATTAGGAAATTGCCTAATCTCTTTTAACTTGGTAATATACTATGCTTCAGATTTCAGTTTTCATAATTCTTCAATTATTCCTCTCCTGACAACATCCAGTGTTTTTGCAGGGGTCCCTGTAGGAACTTGTATAAATTTCATATACCAATCTAGCGCATGACCTCGAAGTGTAGTCTCCAACTGGCCTTTCTTAACATCGTCATTCATGGCCTGTCTAACAATTCATACTACCTCAGATAGGAACCAATACTGCTTGGGATTGTCAGTCCCATTCCCATGAAACAAAGGTAACTTTGCATCGTTGCCCGCCATCATGGGCCTTCTTCCTATAAATGTTGATCTACTACTAGAATGTTGTTGGCACGTCGGGAATGTTGACATGGAATTTGTGTTTCTTCCCAAATGAGGAGTAGTGCGTGGAGGCATGGGTACGTTGCTGCTGGGTTTTGATCTTACTGCTGTTATGGGTGTAGATGGGTTTGGTCATCCTCTTCATTGCTGTAGGGTCACTTTGTCCCATGTGGTCTTCCTTCATAGTCTCATGTTTCGATCATAGTAGGACCTTCCTCTATCCTCTTCCTCTTCTCTTGTCGAAACCTTGCTCCTCCCCTCGTAATACCACATTATTCCTCATGTTCCCTCACAGTATCGTTGAAACTTTCACCCATCTACCCCTTATCTTTCCATTCGTCTCCCCCCTTTCGTCATAGTATCCACTGCCTCCACACACCAGAGTTCTACTACTCAAGGTGCATCTTCAGTATACCCTTTTCACAAAAAAACATCTTAATTGACAATTGTAGAGACAATAAGAACCTACCTCTGGGTCTGTTGAAAAATTTCCTTTCTGGTTCATTGTAGGACTTGGTAGTGTTGACTACAAATTCAGTGATATATCCTTTTAGGATACTATCCATCCATACCTCAACAGCTTGTGATGCTTCGTTGTCAGTTTCTTGCAGTTCCTGAATCAATTCAGGGATCTAGGATGTTGGCTCTCCTCCTTGGAAATTTGTCTTCTTATATGTGAACCACACCAACCACCCGTACAACATGATGGAAAAATCACAGAAAAATTACTCGTGAGGACCGTCGTGTATGTATCTCACTAACCACTTTTTCGTCGTCAGTCCAGGTTTCTGATTTTATGCTTCAGCAAATTCTCGTAGCTTCTGATCAAACCAATCTTGAATTTTCGATCGCGTCAGATGCCACATTTCCTCCTCTCAGTCACAACAAGGTCCCGGCAGCGGAACCATTTGTTGGTGCAAACCCCACCAACAAAACCTCAATCAATAGGGGTTCCCACTCTGTCGACGCTCAACTCGCTGCGATCTCCTTGAGCATCGACCCAAACAGGTTTTACCCTATCCGGCAACACCCGCGAAGTAGATGAAGTCTCACCCCAGATGTTCGAGGGAGGGATGACAGAACTAATTTTCCGTAGAATAGAAGAGGACTATGGGAATAGACAATTCATCAAATTATCTACCAAATTTGACCAAGTGCTTAATTATTAACAGAACCATTCATCATTTCTTTTCACAAATCACGTCATTCATTCATAACCATAAAAGGCCTGCAAGTGCGAAAACAGATCTAGAAAGATAACCTTATTCATAAGCAATAAACATAGCATCATAGATCCATGTCGTTGTTTCACTTCACATTCATCATTGGGTTCGTAGAATAGGAAAACATAATATACAAAAAAATAATAGCAAAATGGTAACATTAGTTCAGATCAACCTCCTTATCATATTAGCTTCTGCGCAATCAACCACAAATTCAAAATAGACAACAATTCGATTGATCCTTAAACTCTCAATTCTCATTCTACGATATGATATCATATTCCCATTTACAATTATTCTTCTATTTATAGGCTTACGACTTTACATTCACAATAGGATTTGAACCCAAAATCCTACAACAGAATCTGACGACATTCGATGTAACATACGGATGTGTCGGATAGCAATGATGGAAATTAATATACCTTCCAAATCATTTTAGCGTTGTCGAATTTCCGATGTCTTTAGTGTAGGTTTTTCAATGGTGGTATTTTCGTCGATTATGTGATGGTGGCATGTCGAATTTACGACACCCACATCAGTGGTTATGTCGTCGGATATCCGACAAGAGGGTGTCGAAAATGCGATGATTATGTTGTCGGTTATCCAACAAGAGGGTGTCAGATGTTCGACAGTGTTTGGAAATTTTTTGGAATAATATAAAGACATATTTCAAATACTTTGACCCATATTTCCAACGGTAACTATGTTCACATCATCAGATATTCGACGATTGTGCAATTATAAATTTAAACATTCCGACATGTCTGCGATAGAAGTGATGGATGGTTTGTGGAAATTATTTATTCCTCGACAGACGGTTTCAGGAATTGTTTTATTCTTCAACGGGTGGTTGCAGGAAATTTGTTTTTCTTCGACAAACATTTTGCGGGAATTTTTTTATTCTTCGACAAACCTCCGTTTGAGAGAATTGTGATGAGTGGAACTTGATTTTTTAAGATTGTTGATAGTATTCAATCACGAAGTTTGTGACAAAATGTCAAATAGAAATATTCCTGATCCAAACAAAAACAATCGACAATTGCTTTCTAGATTATGGGATGCAGTGAAACGAAGGGGTGATGGAAAGTGTTATTGTCCATGTACTCAATGCAGGGGATTTAAGAGGAGAAGAATATTGATCTCAACAACCACAAAATATTGTAGGGAACATGGACACGCTGAGGGGTGGAATGAATATCGTCCATTTGTAGGTTTAGCATTATAAATTTTTTTATATTCTTTTATTTGGTAAATGTATGTATTATTTTAATATTTCCTATATTAATGTATATTTATTGATGTTTCCATGTATTTATAAAGGAAAGACACCCTATGGCATATCGTCCAGAGGAAGTGCTTTCATAACAAGTTCTAGATCAGGATCATGGAGCATCTATGTTTAATGGAGAACAAGTGAATGATCATATTGAACAAGATGATCATACTGATAACATAGTTGAGTATGATGGTACAAATACATTGATCCATGATTCATTTAATGTTAGAATGGATGATGACGATGACGATGATAATGAAAATAGTGACGACTTTGATAATGAAAACGATATACCTCTTCTCGATAAGGAATATGAACCCCTTTATGAAGGCTCCAAAAAAAAACTTCTCTTTGTTGTATGGTTGATAATGAACTTTAAGGTTATGAATGGTCTTTCAAACATATCAATCACATAGATGCTAAGGTATGCAAAATAATCAATCACATATATACTATCGTGATAAAGTTTATTTGTATTCCTATAATAATTGTATTGTTAATTCATTATTGATCATCATATGGATGAAGTGTGTTTCGTTAATATTATTTATTTATTACATTAACTATAATTTTTTTTTGATGTAGCTTGATAACTGAATTTTTGTTACCACCATCAAATATTTTACCTCGCACATATCGAGATTTATCTTCCATCATGAAAGAGATTGGAATGCATTATGAAGCAATTCATGCATGCCCTGATGACCATGTTATATATTATACTCAACATGAATTTGCAACAGAATCTCTGGAATGTCATATAAGTAGATATTGAACAGATCAGGTAACAAAAAAGGTGCCTCACAAGGTTCTTCGTTATATTCCCATCATTCCATGTTTGCAACGACTGTTCAAGTGTAAAAACATAGCACAATATATGGATTACCATGCCAGGAATAGAAGTCAAGATGATGTTATTCAAATTCCTGCAGATGGTTTTGCTTTTAGATATATGGAGGAAAAGTGGCCTCAATTTAAAGAAGAACCACGTAATCTTAGGATTTCTTTGGCAGTATATGGTGTTAGTCCATTTTCACAGATGAAATCCATTTACACAGTGTGGCCTATTTTTGTTATCAACAATAACATTAGTCCATGATTGTCAATAAAGAGGGAGCACATAATGTTGTCGATGATTATTCCAGGTATTTTGTGTCTACAACTATTTTATTTCTAATGTAGTTGTGGCATCTCATTTTTCGTATTATGTTTTCTAATTTCATTTGTATATTTTTGTATTTTACTCTTGTGCATGGTTTATATATCTTAATGGTTCTCATAATAATATATTTTATATGTACTTCAAGTCAATCATGTAAGTTCCAAGTCAAAGATATGAATGTATATATCAAACCTCTTATAGATGAGCTACTGAAGTTATGGAATGGAATCACTATGTATGACGTATCTAGACCAATACGACAAAGGAAATTTCAATTCCATGCAATGGTTGTATGGACAATACACAATGCCCTTGGGTTAACCCAATTTTGTGGTTTTTATTTTTAAGTTCCACTTTAATTGCATTTAATTATATGAAGTAGTTAATATAGTTAATATATAATTATAATTGACATAGATAGTCCATATCTATATATTGTAGCTCTTCATAAAAAGGGTAAATTTGCATGTCCAGTTTGTGGTCCTAAGATAAAAGATTGTCGCTCAAAAAACTTAAGAAAGGAGGTGTTTGATGAGTATAGGAATTTCCTCTCTAAGAATCACAGGTATAGAACAACTGAAAAAAATGTTTTCAATGGGAAGCATGATAATGCATTAAAACTACGGAGAATGACACCTCACCTTTGGAAGATGCAATACAATAGAAGTCGTCATCATGGTACGTATGGATCATTGCATATGAATTGTTATGTATTTTAATTTTTATTGTGAGTTGTTTACTGTAGTGGCCATATTTGATTTATGATGTAATTTATTTATAAACTAATATTCATGATTTCCATCATGATAATGAACTTCATTAATGGGCTTCCATGAGGAATGAAAAGTTATCCTATACAATTTAGTAGGTTGCCCTACTATGAGCACCTACAAATTGCTCATTTGTTTGATACAATGCATATGGAAAGAATGTGACTGAAACATTATGGCGACTACTGGAGCTAAGGAGGGAGAAAGATAAAATTGTGAAATCTTGCAAAGACATTCAAGAAATCAACCATGTAATGAAAGACGTCATCCAATTTCATAGCAACGGAGACCAATTTAATATTAACTCAATTCCATGGATGTTTACGGAGCAGCAAAGCAATGTTGTCAAAGAAGTAATGCGGAAAATTAAATTTCCCACTGGATTTTGTGTGAACTTGAAGAATATCATAACAAAAGAAGGTGATTTTGTGGGGGTCAGAACACATGATTGGCACATCTTCATCAAGGTAATTATTATAGTTATGTCCATATAATTTTTTTTTCATTTTATTGCATATATATATTTTTTCTTGTTTGTGTAATCTTTGTTTAATAAATGGCGTGGTTTGTATATTGATACAGTATGTTCTACCTATCTCTCTCCCAGACAACTTCAACAACAATGTCAAACAAGTTATATATAATCTTGGTAAATACATGAGGTAACTAGCAATTAGTTGCATGTGCTTAATGTTTCTTTAATTCTCCGTATAATTTATATTTGTTTTTTGTGCACTATTTCATGATATGTAATTTAATGTTTTTTTTTGTTAAATATCGTTATTGGTTTGCATCACTTGTAGATGGTTGACATCTAAAGAAATCCATAAAGAAGATATAAAGTATTGGAGGAGAGAAATTCCTCGTCTCATGTGTGAAATGCAGAAGCATCTACCTTCGAAATTTTTCAATGCACATGAACACTACCTCATCCACCAAGTTGAGGAGACTGAGTTGTGTGGACCTGTGTACTTAAGTTCCATGTGGATGGTTGAGAGGCACTTGAAATTTATGAAGGGTTTAGTGAGACAACGAGCACATGTTGAGGGTTCTATGATGGAAGGATATACAATATACCAAAACATGTTGTATGTTAGTGAATATCTCCTTATTTTAGCGCCAAAGCTCAATTTACGTCGCATTTGTGATCTAGACTCCAATAACAAATTTGAAGGGGAGAAACTGAAGGGAAAAGGTAGATCGAGGAAGGTGAAAGGTAATTGTTAGCTAGTGGATGTTTATTATATCATTCATATTCTAACTGCATTTTCTAGTTATTGCATCAATTAAGAGCATATACTTTGTTCAGGAAATTTACATGTGTCTTTCATTTTAATGATTATTGTCATCAAGCAGTTGGTCGAGAATGAGATGCAATTCATTTATACATCACAAACAATCTTGACTGGATGAAGGTATGGATTGAATGATGCGAACAATCGGGTCATGGAATATCATGGGAAGGTGTGTCTTCATTGGTAAAAGCAGCACATTGCAACGGAGATAGAAATGTTATAGAAAGGGAAATCGATTTAGCATATGGTTTAAAAGATAAAATGGTAAGCATATTAATCAATCACTCTAAATCTTTTATTTTGCAAATTACATTTTGATGTACATGTTGTTATTTTCCATGTATTGCTGCATAACTATTGAATCGTTGTGTAATATTTTCGTGTATTGCTTGTTGCAGGTAAAACACCATAAGGCTATGGTCTGTAATGGTTGTAGATATCACATCAAAAAATTGGATGAAACAAATAAAACATCAGATTGTGGGATATCAGTAGTATTTGAGGTGACCAATGTTTCATCTAGAAGTGACAGACATCCAAAACTCTCAGAAAATCGATACTATGGTATTTGGAAGATATTCTACAGTGTGACTTTAAATCTTTCAAGGTAGTTTTATTCGTTGTCAAATGGTATAGGTTACGATTGAATCAACATGATCCCCATAGAACTATTATTGAACATGATAATGGATTTACCATGGTAAATACAAGGTTGTTTGAGCCAGGAACGAAGCCCTATGTTCTTCCAAGCCAATGTGAACATGTATTTTACTCGAAGGTTCCAAGTAAAGCAGGCTGGTCATTTGTTGTGAGACACGATCCGAGGGGAAGGACGGTAAAGTATAACCTAAATGATGGTAATGAAGAGGGTTCTATGGAAGAAGATGAAGAAGATGATGATCCAGCAGAATATGTCCAAGAAATAGTTAAATCAAATGATGTAGTAGATAATGCCAATGAATATTATGCCTATGATGACATGATGAGCATAACTGACTTAGATGACGATGATGATATGGCCAATCCTTACAATGTTGACTCTGGATCTGATGATACGGATGATGACTTGGATGAAGAAGACGATGACGTGGATGAAGAAGACGATGAAATATATTGAAAGGTAAATATTTAATTAGACAATATGACTTGCTTCTGAAATCAATATCATAGGAAAAGAGCCAATCACATGGGGTTCTACTAGTACTGTAATTTCATATGTTACCAATATAATGGAAATAGTTCATTAACTAGAATGTTAGAACCAATATGGTATAATACTAATCGTGAATAACTAAGAAGGAGTAAGCATAACCAGTAGCTTAAATAATCTTACACATATACTAAGAAGTAATGAAGCTCACTCAGCCCAAAATTAGTTATGAATGCTATCTTTTCCCACATTCAGCCCATAATTAGAAATGAATGTTGTTTTAGTGCTGCTTGAGGCCACAAACAGACCCAGAATTTCCCATAGTGCTGTAAAAAAGGTATAGACTTGTCTAAAAAGTAATCTTTGTCATAGGACAAAGATTTCTAATCCATTTACCAATTACAAGAAATTTTTGTCATAGGACAAATATTTCTAGAATGCATTTGCTTGCAATTGGTAATAACCCCATTAAGTTGGAAGTCTACAAATTACATGTCTAATTAAGGGAATTTCAGCTCTAGTTAAGCCCTAACTAGGTTTTCATTCACTAGTGATAATTTTGAATTTCCTTCCTAAGTCATTCAATTTTCCTATATGTAAATATTGATTCATTCTTTGTACACATGATGGAATAATGGGTTTCTATCAAAATAACCATGTTTAAGGGTTTCAAGGTAAATTTATAATGTGTACCCTGTGTGTGAGCCGTTGTTGTTTCTTATGCTTTAGATTATGTTTTGGTATTTCTTTTCTTACACAATTTTATAAAGGTTAATCGGAAGGCCCCATGGTATATTCCCACTAGTGTAATATAGAATTCAAGGTTCCCCTTATTAGACAGAAGTTACATGAGAGATGTTACAAAGTGTAGAGGCTACTTGGAGTGACCTTTAGATAAACTATGCATCCCTTGTAGTTACATTACAATCTTTCCAAGCTTTCTAAGAAAGAATAAGAGAGTGGTCCCTATCTTAATAACTCCATTTTCCAATTGAAGTTGAAAGAAATATTGACATTTTATTTGCTTAGAATTCACTGGACAATATTAGATTTATAGAGTTTCTTATAATATTTCAATATGCTAGAACATCTCATTACTTTTAATCTAAATCCATTGTCCAAGGCTTACACTCTATTTACATTTCATTGTAACATAGTTTACGTGTGAAACTAGCAAGTGTAACCACAAGATGTTTTAAAAAAAATATTTAGGAAAAAGATATTAGTGCAACTTTTTTAACGCTTAAAAGATTTAAGTTTAAGTTTGCAAGCATTATTCTTGATGAATAACTTAAAGCTCATATGAGCAAGTTTGGTACTAGTAAGATGCTTGGATGCCACCTCCTAATTTGTACCAACAAATGAAGTAAATTTCTACATGACATAAGAATGATGAGGTTTTATGTCCTATTTCATTCCCACTTCCTTTTGACCATTAACATCCATTAATGCACTAACATCCATTAATGCTTTGGGGTAGGGCTTAAGTATTCTATTTTTATTTCATTTCAGAGAGAATGAGTAGGGTTTGTCTACAACATTATTATTCTATTTTCAAATCACAGGTTATGACACTACTTTAGATGCATTCTATATACTTTATTTTGTATGGTGGAGATCCTATTTTAAGATACTTCCATAAGCTTAAAGGTATGCCCAGAAACTGGTAAAAATGCCTCTTGTAGCTTAAAACTAAAATCTATGTAGAAAAATAGAGTAAACATCACTCTAAAGTGGCTCATGAAAGTGCATGCCATACTATACATGAGAATTTATGGTGAAATCTAAAGGCACTTGGATTAAGTATCCAAGATTTCCTGTTAAACCCATGACACGATTTTCCAAACTAATCTCCAGATGCACGCAGTGTATTCTCCAAATCAGTGCTTTCACTCTTTTTAGTGTTTTTCAACAATTCAGAAAAATGGACACCCAGGCCTGTAGAAAGGTACAAATTGAAATATAAAAGTTGCAAAGTTCTCTACAAGGAATAACTGAATTTCCCATATGGAGAGAATCCTAAGGCCAATCAAGAACACCCCTGTTTTTCTATAACATAAAAAATATGCCCTTTCATGCATGGATAATGAAAACAAGGCCATTTTGAAGAAATCCAACAGCACTAAGTTGCAGTAGGGCCTTTTTATCTACCAACCCACATCATCAATCCTTCAGAGCTATCACATTTGGAGAGAGGGACCAAGAGGTAATGGTCAAGTTTTGGGATAACAATTTGAGGTCAATATGAAGGTGTGCTTATTTATCGTAGTAGTGTCAAAACAAATGGGTAACTAACCTCAAATATTTAGAAAAGGGAGGTCATTTAAGGGCTTGGATTGAATTTCACCTACAACAATGGTGACTCAACTTTGGGGAACCCTTAACACAATAGTTTAAGGGTATTCCTTCAGAAACTAAACCAACACTCTTGGGTATCTTTGAACAAATTTAAAGGGCATTGTCTTGCGACCTTATATAATCATTCTTAGCGAATTATGGAAGGAACCTTGGTGTCCTATTAAGGGAAATTGACCAGAAAAATCTGTATTCAAATGGTTTCTAGTAAAGTTTTGAAAATGTTTTCTAATTCAAAGCCACACTTATGCATGTTTCAGATTTGAACAACTAGTTTGGTTGATTAATAACATTGGAGGCATGGAATTATGAGGGATTGATGTCCAGAGAATGAATGTTTTCTCCTTGTGTTGCACAAGTAAGTATTGTGGTTTTCAAACAATTGACCCAACATAAAATTTCAATATTGGTATACTTTGAAAATCCTACCCTTCCCTTTCAGTTATAGAAATTGTCCTGATAATTATATACATCCTTTTTCACCTTAGTGGTGCCATAGGCTAGCTAGGGTGTGGAATGGACATTGTAGTATAAACGAAACAATTATTCCATGACCTTTTTAGGTCTACGTTTCCTTTGTCTATCCTCTATGTTTGCTCATTTCTGGCATATCCTTTCACCTTAGATCTGCAAAACTCAAGATAGCATTATTCATTTTTGCCAAAACTTGCAAACCCTAATTTCCCTATTGTTTGTCTATTGTTATCTGTCATATACCTATCAACATTTGGTTGTAACCATAAACGATGGAAATTTTCCATTCCATTCAATTGAACCATAAACATGAAGAATTCCATTCAATTTAACCCTAAACGATGGATTTAGATGCAACATATATAACCTCAAAACCATAATGGCTATCGGGACAAGATTCAGATGGGAGTTTGTTGTGATGAGTTGGAAGTTTTTCTAAGTTATATGTAAGCCTACGGGTGTAGAGTAAGGAGAGAGGAGTGGCCAAGAAAATGAATAATTGGACCAATGTAGATTGGAGAATTGAACTAGAAGTTGTGTGATCAGGTCGGTGTAGTGTTAGAAGCTCTCAGAATGTGAACTCATCTAAAGAGGTTGGAGAAAGTAATGCATTTTGTCAGATATCCGACATATATGCTATACCACCGACACCATAAATTCGTTTATATGACTTTAGCCATGTCTACAGGGAGCACAATATGAGTGCAGACCATTTATCCAACGAAGCGTTGAATATGAAGGCATGCCTCCTCTTCTTCTTGTAACTTTTAGAAGGATAAATCATTGAGGAAGGCATGATACAGTTAATTTAAGATCCATTTGATTTGTGAGAATATTTTTTTTGGGTTCTTTCTACTATGGGATACATCAACATATTTCTTGTTTTATCCGGGGATATAGAGTTTGTTTTCATCCCCTCAGGGGTGTGTTTTCTCCACCCTCGATGCCTCCTTGGATAAGCTGTTTGGGCTCCTTATGTTCTCTGTGTGGTATTGCTACTTCAGTCATCTTGGGATTATGGGTTCTGTCCCTCCCGACTGTTAGATTTTAAACATTAAGCTAGCATTTCAATAGGATCTTTAACTGAGAGAACAACAAGCACAACAATCAAACACAAGAGACAATGAACACAGTGTTTTTCCTCGGGGAAACCATAAATGGAGAAAACCCCGCAACTTCCTTAGAGATAGAATCAGCACCAAAGTGAAACCAAAAAACAGTAAGATGATCTCCCAACAGCAGTAACCTCTTTCTTCCTTGCCCCAGTGTCTTTCTCTTCCTCGGCTATGCACTACAACTGAGTGTGAGTGACTATGTGATAAATAGAGAGGTTAGCTCTCTATTTATACTACACTACTAGATTTTGATCCAAAATCCGACGGTTTTTTCCGACGGCGCGTGGTTTTTTTCTTTTAACCATGCCAAAAATCAGAAAGATTAATTTTTTTTTTGAAATGGTGGGGATTAGTGTCTCTTAAGCGACGGCAATGCTCCTAAGTGTCGCTTAAGCGACGGCGCTAAAATTTCTATCCTCCTAAGTGTCGCTTAAGCGACGGATAGCTTCCTAAGTGTCGC
>LPNX010567964.1:0-31822 GCA_001517045.1 Pseudotsuga menziesii
CACCGATGTTTGTCACATGGTTAAAACCCTCAAGAGGGAAACAGTCCACGGCCCCAGCCAAATAGCTACTTGGAGCAATTTATTATGCAAAATAAAGAAAGTTACAAATGAGCTTCTCATAATCAATCAACTAGACAAGGACCCTCCATGCTCTTTAAATAGAGATCATGGACCAATCGGGTGTTAAGCCATGGATCAATGGTAGGTATGATCTAAGAGAATTTGAACCTTCCTATCACTTTATGTCTAGAACACATCGTGGCCGTCGGATTAGAATATTTACAAATGCATACTAAAGAAACACACTTTACCTAACGGATATATTACACAAGTTGATATTAACTAACTCCTAAGTGTCTAAATATCCTAACATCCCCCCTTAAGAACAACTTGGGATAGGGTTGAAGGATTTACAAAAGTGACACTATTAGGAGAAGGAAGGAGGCATTAGAGCCTATCCCTCCTTAATGACACATTCCTGAACTCCTAACATAGATTGAAGTTTAGAAAACTTCACTTCTGTAAGAGACTTGGTGAAGATGTCTGCGACTTGATCATCTGTAGGGCGATAGAGCATTTCAAGAACATGATCATGAACAAGATTTCTGATGAAGTGCATGTGTAGCTCATTGTGTTTGTTGCGTTGATGTAGAACTGGATCTTTGGAAATCTTGATGGCACTTTGATTGTCACACCAAAGTGGAGTAGGTTGTTGTTGCTCGAATCCAAACTCTGTAAGGATCTGTCAAAGCCATAAAGCTTCTTGACTGGCATTAATTGTGGCTCGATATTCTGCTTCTGCTGAAGAAAGAGCAAGAGCTTGTTGTTTCTTACAAGCCCAAGTGATAGGTCCATATCCCAAACTAAAAACATAACCTGCAGTAGACTTGCGATCATCAGGATCGCAGACCCAATCTGAATCAGTGAAACCAACCAACAAAGGTTTCCCCCCTGTACTGTAATGAATCCCAAACTGAATTGTAACTCGAATATATCGAAGTATTCTTTTTGCTGCGTTCTAGTGACTTTCATGAGGTGTTTCACGACCAACGAAAAAGGAAAGGTCAGGACAGGAATGATTCAAGTATAAGAGACTACCAACAAGCTGATGATACAAGGTGGCATCTACTTCAGGGGAAGTACAAGTAGCAGAAATTTTGACTACGGACTGGAAGGGAGAAGGGGCTGGTTTACAATCTTCCATGTGAAAGCGACAAAGAAGGTCACAAGGATACTTAGACTGGGAAAGAAAGATTCCTTATTTGGTTTGCAAGACTTGGAGACCAAGAAAATAATGCAAATGTCCTAAGTCTGACATTTCAAAAAATTTCTTAAGACTGGATTTCACATGGGTTAAAATTTTAGGGTCACTATCAGTAAGGATAATATCATCAACATAAAGAACAAGTATGATGAGATGGCTTCCTACTTTCTTGGTATAGACATTGGGGTCATAATGGCATCTAGAAAAACCAGTGTCAATATCCATTTTGGAATACCAAGCTCTAGGAGCTTGCTTAAGGCCATATAAGGATTTCTTAAGGCGACAGACAAGGATAGAGTTGTCCTGAACATATCCAGGAGGTTGTTCCATGTGAATTTCCTCCTGTAAATCACCATGTAAAAAGGCAGACTTGACATCCATTTGATAGACTTCCCAGTTATGTAAGGCTGCAAGGGAAAGAACGAGGAAGATGGAGTTCATTTTTGTGATCGGAGCAAAGGTTTCATTGTAGTCAATCCCTTCAACTTGGGAAAAACCTTTGGCAACTAACCTTGCCTTAAGTCTTTCAACACTTCCATCTGATGCATACTAAAGAAACACACTTTACCCAAGGAATATATTACACAAGTTGATCTTAACTAAATCCTAAGTGTCTGAATATGCTAACACATTTGGTTTCTTACATAAATAACACATCTGGTTTTTCCTTTCTTAAAGTCTTTCGAAGGGTCTTCACTTTCCTTGGATTGTTTACCCCTAGGATATTCCAGGTTATTATTTTTATTGGGAGATTCTGTTGACTTCTAATAAGACCGCTTTTATCATTGGGTACTGGCCTAATTCAATCAGTCTGGTTCTAATCTCTTCTATTCTCTACATATTCATATTTCTCCTGCGTTTTTCCCCATCCTCAGGTTGTTTTCGTTTGCTACCCTTCATTGGATATTTACTAATGCCTAGATGAGGGGAAGCCTTTCTTTTAAGGATAGCCTACTGCATAAGTTATAACTTCCTTCTGGAGACATACCCTTGTCCTTTCTTACTACATTATTTCTTTATCTCATCTAGTTCCAGTTCCCATAAGTCCATATCCTCCATTTCTTCCAGCATTTCTTCCTCAATATCCTCCATTAACTCTTTTGTCTGCACATTTTCTGATTTGGATGGGGATTTATGCCCCTCCTCGATATGAGGTATGTGGTTATCTTTAATGTGTTCATCCTCCTTGATTTCCATCCTTCTCAAAGTCTCAAACTTATTCCCAGACTGCTTCTTTTTCTCGATGGTCTTCTTTGGTTGAGATGGGTTGTTGGTCTTTTTAGCTTGTTTTTTGCGGTTCTGAACTTGAGTAAACCCTTCGCTACACTTTTATTTTTCCTTCCTCTCCTTATTTGGCATTGTCGGGAATATAAGGGTTGGGAAATCCATTCTCCGGTGTCCATACTCATGGCATTGTCAGCACCGAAATGGGAGTTGTTCGTAATCTTCATATTCCCATGTTAAATTGATTGCCTCTGGAAGTTCTTGGGAGAGGTTCATATAGAAGCAGATCCTGGCATAAGTAGTACACCTTTGAAGTTTTGTCTATTCAGAAACATTCCCAAACTTCCCTAGGGTATTGTCAATGGCCTCCAAAATTTCTTGTTCTCAATACTCGCAAGGAAGCGAATAAATCCTGATCCAGATAGAGGAAATACTTAAATCCTCCATTTCATGGTTAAACATCTCCTTCCATGGTCTGAGGGATAATCCTCATGAATAAAAGAAATATGGTCCACCCATCAAAACCCGATCATGGTCCTCTTGATTAAAGAATATGATGGTAAATAAACCTTTCGCTCCCAGATAAAGATCATAGTTCCCTTTAGGGTTCCATGAGCCCTTGACCCATTGCAGAATTTCCTTCTCCTTTGGCCAAATTCCAATGAATTTAAAAATAAGGGATTTTATTTCCATTGTTCGACTCATTCCCTCAACTAATCAGAAGTAATTTATAGAGATGGATTTTCTGCAAATCAGGGTAATCATCCCCCCTAGTCTTCTTTCTTTTCGTCTCCATTGTCTTCTCTTTGGATAACCCCCAATCCGGTTGATTTGTTGCATGGTCATGAGTATCTCTAGTGTGGACCCGATATTGGGAGGGGACTTCTCCCCCTCCAACCGGCGCCATCCTTATGATGCCTCGATCCCTGTCCTCAGCGCACTCTTGACGGCTTCTCGATCTGGTTCAAACTCCCTTTGCACACTTCTTCCATGTGACCAATATTGTTAGAATGAGTAAGAGGAAGAATTAAGTAACTTGTAAAATAATTAAAATTTACAAGGGGTATTAAATTAAGTTCCCGTGGTTTGCATGTAAATAAGTATTTATAAGGCTTGAGGAGGCTCGATTGTAAAGTGGCTTGTAGGTGAGTGGTGGCTAGCTCACTTGGTCTGGCTTGGCTGGTTTAGGTCGGTATTTTTCATGGTATTTGGTGGTTTAGGTCAGTATTTTTCATGGTATGTTGTGTTCCATGGTATTTAGTGTCCCATGGTATTGTCCCATGGTATTGTCCCATGGTATTGCATGTAAAGAAGTCTTTATAAGGATTGGTGAGGCTCCATTGTAAAGTGGCTTGGAGGTGAGTGGTGGCTACCTCACTTGGCCCGGGTCAAAGGACATAATATATCTATTATGATGGTTTTTCTAGGGTTTGGGTTTTCTACGTCAACATTGTGTGTCTATATTTAATGTGTTTCTATGTGGATTTGTGTTCTCTCATTATTAATTATATGTATGCCCGTTTAAATCCTAATACTCTTCGTTTTATTTTATGTATTTAAATCTTGAATGTAATTTGTTTTTTAGATGTGTAATTGCAATTCATAATTATTGTGAGCGTTGTATTTTTCTTATAGAACAACGCTAGTTTTTCTTTTGGTTGTAAAAAATATGATGTTAATGAAAATTTTGAATGATGAATCATAAAAACAAACATAAATGTTGAATAAAGGAGATGAAATATTGATGAACTTTTATATATATATATATAAAATTTGACTTGAGGTTGTATAGCCAAGAGTAAGACTCTTTCTAGAGATTCAAAATTTCCTTGAATCAAGCCCCCAAATAAAATGAGAATTTATTGAATGCTTTAGAAATTTATGAGAACATACCAAGAAGATAATTTTTTGTGATGCTTGATAAATTATGGAAGAATGAATTTCTATGAGTCATTGCAAAAGGTATTAGATGTTCTAGGGGAGATTTGGTAGTGGAAGAATGCGTTTCAATAGTCAATGTAAATTATAGATTTTACATAAATCTAGATGAAGGATTATTATGTACAATACCCACATTGTTACACTTTTTTTTATATTAAAAGAAGGATTTTTCATAACATTTAATAATAACCCTCCATTGATGAATCCATACTAGAAAGAATGGTTCAAAAGCTTACACAACCTTTCTTACTTTACGGAATACAGGAAATAATAATTTGAAGTCATTTCAACACAAGTGATTGCATATACCTATAGGTTAAATGCTTAAAGTAGGTTAGGTTCGATAATGTATGGGTGTTTTTCCCTAAAGTGAAGAGATAGTGGGATCAAAATTGTCGGATTGAAAAAAAATACTCATGCTACAAAAGATGCATAAGAGAGGCCATTGACATTAACCCAAAAATTGGTGATGGAGAAAGACTCATTCATTAAAGAGATAGTTCAAGAAATATAAAAAATATCATTCTAGATAGTATAAAGTAGATCCTGAAATTTAGAAAATCAAAAAGAGAAAAGTGAGAACAAAAGATATTGGAGAATAAAGTATCCCCAAGGAAGGTGACTACATGATAGAATGGAGGGAGTCCAGTGGAAAATGAATATTTAGATCATGAAAACAAATTGAGTAGAAGAGAAATATAAGTTGATGACTACATGATAGAATGGATGGAGTTGAGTGGAAAATGAATATTTAGATCGTGAAAACAAATTAAGTAGAAGAGAAATATAAGTTGAAAATAAAATTGATAGGGGAGAGGAAAATTCTTTGAAGAGAAGAATCATCATGGATTCCACAATTGAATATAATAATTCAGAATTAAGATTTTTGGATTACTTGACCTGAGCAAATTGAAGTTGCATCGTTGCATGCATTAGAAAATGGAATCGCGACCACTATATTTGAGGAGTTTCACATATATGATGACGATGATGAAAATGATGATGATTATGATAACAATGATAATGGAAATGGAAATGACGACAACACCTTTTTAGTGAAACTTACAACAACCATAATGCTGATGACGACATCGACAATGATGATGGTGATGATCACATTGATGATAATGATGGCGATGATGATGATGGTGATAATGACATTGATAGTTTGAAATGGATCAATATATACTTTTTAATCTATTTTGGTGCTTTATGGGTGGAAGTATTATACGAATTGACTTATAGGCCCCATTTTAGGGGAAAATATCACTTTGCATATTTGGGGTCCAAAACCTTCCAAGGTCTGCTTGAGGGCTTAAATGAAATTTTTTAGGGTTAAAAGTTCATTACTTTCACAATGAACCTTGACATGATTCTATACTTTGAGACCTTTCCAACAGTCCATGAATCACCTCAAACATAGCTTGTATGAAGAAATTATGCTTCCCGCAAGTTTACCTATCCAATTGACCACCACGGTATTGAATGGATTCCACATTAGCTCTCATTTCTCACACGTGTGGAGCTAGTCACATGTGGACTTTCAAGAAAAATATAGAAGGTCCAAAATTCCAACTCTAATTCAGATTTGGGGCATGCAAAAACCCTAGAACTAACCCCAGATGGATATTGGGCTATGCTAAACACTATGAATTTAGGAAAATAAGAGGTTCCATTCTTCTGATGTTATCGTAATTTTCCACAATCAAGCAATAATATAGGAATGGATATTAGAGTAGAATAGATGAAGTAGGAGATATTACAGTAGTGATTATGGCCACAGAGTCATAGGTAACTCCATAGATTGTACCACTTTATTTGTATTTGCATTCTATATAAAGATCAAGGAATCGTCCTCATTTATGGTTGGGATTTTTTCCCATAAACTTGGGTTCTCTGAAGGTAAATATTGTGTTATTTGTGTGGAATTTGTATTTCTTTGCTGTAATTGTTTTTCTTCCAATTCTAGTTTATTTAACATTCAATGTAAATAAGCTAATAAAAATAACTAAGTTGTAAGATATGTTCTTACGAATGGTACCAAAGGAATATCCATGGAAATTTATGGATCAAATGATGATAGTGATGATAATGGTAATGATGGTCCATTAAAAGCGATGATGTTGATGATGGCATTGATGATGATGCCGATGATGAGGATGACAATGACAATGATAATCATGACATTGGCAATGACAATAATGATGGTGATGAAAATCACAATGATGATGATATAACAATGACGACAATGATGATGGTGATGGAAACAACAATAAGGATGGTGGTGATGAAATCAATAATGGTGATGCCTATGACTACGATGATGAAGAATTCGATGAATGGTTATGATAGAAAATATGATAATAGAAGGGAATCTTACAATATTAAATTCAATCTAATATTCAAAGGAAATTATAACTATAGATCCTTTGGCTTAGTTGTTTAATATGTCCATATGCATAAGAGTGTGTAACTATCCAAATAACATGGTATTGTAATTGGTGATAAACACATTAATACAAGTCTTTTTTTATAATGTATATTGCTATAAACCAGTATAGATCCATCTTAAACTTGGATCTATCGAGCACCAAGAGGGATCAAATTTCTTGATGTGTAATTAAAAAAATAAAATTAAACTTAATAAATTTGATCCCTCTCTTGCTTGATAGATCTAGGTTTAAGTTTCAATTTTTTATTTTATAGGTAGACATGATTTTTTTAATTACTTTTCATAGTGTATTATTTTATGAACCGACATGCTTTTTTAAATCTCTTTTTTATTTTTGGTAATGTAACATTATGCTACATTACGTTACCTTACCTGACAACATCTCCCCCATGTTGGGTTGTAGAGCACCTCACTCCTTAGTGCAATCATTGAACAGTGGGAAGATTCCCAAAAAAAACCTTCATGTAGATAAGATCAAATGCACTTTGAACTTGTTAGGGGTATGCAATATGTAGCGCTTCACATTGGTGGGTAGATCTCTAATGGGAAATCCATATCACTCCAATACTCAGGAATTTATCTTTGTATTCAACTAATACCAATGAATCCAACATGAAGAGACTCTCAATATTAATACAATAATATCCAAACGATTGTTGATGCATGTGATCAATGAGATCATATAAAATGACTTGTTTATCTATACTAAAAAGGATTATATAATGAGATCATATAATGTGACTTGTGGAAATGGCAAGTGTTTGGATTTCACTAAGATTTGAAAGCTGAAAACACATAATTGTTTTGGGTAAATCCTCTGCGAATCATAATATTATTCCATCTTGGTTGGGGTCATCATCCTTATTAATATATGATAAAATATTATTGAGATTGATATTTTAATGGGCGAATCCATGAAGATGGATAACACTTTTTAGTGAAATATAGCAATGCAAATTTGACATTTTACAATTTTTTAAATCGATACCTCCAAACTCATATACACCTTGTGAAATGTGATGTGCAATACAAATTTTGTCAAAAAATTTGTTTTCTTTCCTATGCTTTTTTTTTCGAAAAAATATCATTTAATGTGACAAATTTGCATTTGATTATATGTCTCTCCTTGCAAATTTATAAAAAAGTTAATGAGTGACTTTTTTTTCTCATCAACTAATTTAATGTTCAATGTATAATTTTCATAAAGAAATACAGGAGTACAATCTACATATAATGTACTAGATTCATTTCTTTTGGGAAATTTATATTTTTTTAAAGGCAACCAATATTTTAATCGTATTTTAACACCTTTGTGTTCTCATGAATGTTTTCCCATTGCTTACATAAATATAGAAACCAAATACTCTTGAAAAGGAAGCATCTACAAGGATTCTAGATGTTTTTTATAAAAAAATATATATTGTGTTTTTATGCTACTTATTTTTGTACAAATGCATTTTTAACACTGGAAAATAATTTCAAATTATGAAATCAAAAGTGTTAAAAAGCTATGTCATTGGATGGATGATTCACTTATCACTCGTATCAACTGCGTGACATAAAATGAAAGAGACGAAAAGGTTTCACCTGTTGGAAGTCCTAGTTGTATAAAATCTTGGAGTAAAGCTAGATTTTCTAATTTTAAACCATCAATTGAGTAATAGGGTCAATATTTTTGAAAATAGTTTGAACGAGGCAATGCTTAAAAACAAAAAACAGGATATACCACCTTTCATGGAAATTGGAGTGAGAAAGCAATGAGCGAATGAAAAAAAAATCGGCTAAAGAATCATTTCAAGTTGAACTCTCATGCTCTTTCCTATAATGTTTTGCCCATCCTTTTATTATCAATTTTTGTAATAAAATAAATGCATCTACAACTTTTATATGAATTTACCACTTTTTTAATGTCTTATGTGTTTGGGTAGTTCTATTTTTATTGAAAATAAATTTATCTCCCACCGTCAACATTTTCCTTAATATCACAGACCTGCGAGCAATAAGCACGCATGCACTTTATTCATGCTATATCATATGCAATTACACTTTAAAGTACCGACAACATGAATTCTTCATTGAATGGATTCTAATGTAGTGGTAATTGAATTCAGTGAGTCAATAAATTCAATGTTCACCACACCATAATTGTAACATGGCAATGCATCATCTAGACTCGTAAGTTTTAAACCTGTGCAGAGAAGCAAAGCATACAGATTATTTTAAGCAAAATAGAGATCACAACACATCATTCACACATAAACACAGAGATTTACCCTGGAAACCCTTAACTGGGAAAAACCAGAAAACCTTGGAGCCACACCTCCTATATTCTCTTTCTTACATTATGAATCCTCACAATACAAAATATAGGTATTCCGCAACATCCAAATACCCTAATCCGTTCACCCGGATTAGAAAAGGAATCCAATCTCTTAATTGCGATTAAGTTACATATTTTTAGACAAATTCTAAAAATAGCCACAAACAACTATAAATAGGCATAAAATCTATAAATAGTAAAAAAAAATTGCCCGTTGTGCTCGCATCGGAAATGGCCTGACGGCCGTTTCCGTCGAAGTGATTTTGGGATCGTCGAGCTGCAGTGCTAACATGCGCACCTTCCCTCCATACGCACATGCAAAGAATATAACATATACCCAACATTCTCCCACTTGTTGTTTCCTTTGCATAGCAATGATTCATGTACTCATAAAGTCATAGGTTCAGGGCATCAATGCCCATAGATTCTCTACACCAAGAGAAATTCTCTTTACTAAAAGACTTTGTTGATGAGTCTGCAACATTTTTCACGGTGTCAACCTTCTCCAGCAGCACCTTCTTGTCTTCAACCATATCTCTCACAAAGTGATATTGAACATCAATATGCTTTGTCTTAGCATGATAAGCAGGGTTCTTCTCCACGAAGATTGCACTTTGGCTATCACAATCTAACCTTACACCTTTCTGTACAAACCCAATACCTGAACACAATCTTTGCAACCACACAGCTTCTTTGCTTGCATGAGTGGCTACCATGTATTCAGCTTCTATAGTTGAGAGTGCAACTACAACTTGTCTCTTGCTCATCCAACTGATAGCTCCTCCAAATAGGTTAAAGACATACCCAATTGTAGATCTTCTATGATCAAGGTCTCCAGCCCAGTCTGCATCAACAGATCCATGTACATTTATTACTCTGTCTGGTCCAGGTCTTCCTTGGTAGCAGATTGCATAATCTGTGGTGCCACGCAAATATCTGAAGACCCTCTTTACAGTTGTCCAATGATCCTTTCCTGTTTTTGACATATATATGCTCAAAACTCCCACTGCATGAGCAATGTCTGGTCTTGTACAGACCATTTCATACATCAAACTACCAACTACACTGGCATATGGAACCCGTGACATGTCTTCTTCTTCTTCATGTGTCTTGGGACACTACTCTACATATAACTTTACACCTACAGGAATAGAAACCTTTACCAACTTACTTTCCTGCATGTTAAATCTCTGTAGTACCGTCTCAACATATTTTCTTTGTCTTAAACTGATCATTTTGTTTGCACGATCTCTTCTTATCTCCATTCCCAGAATGAAGTTTGCAGCACCGAGATCTTTCATATCAAACTTGGAGGATAGTTGAGACTTCACCTCCTTTATAAAATATTTGTTGTTTCCAATCAACAACATGTCATCAACATACATAACTATGTTAATGAAGTGATCACCAACCTCTTTGGAATATACACAGTGATCAGCTTTGCTTCTCACAAACCCCAATCCAAGTATGTATGTGTCAAAATTTTGGTACCACATCCTTGGAGATTACTTTAGACCATAAAGCGACTTCTTTAGTTTACATACCAACTCATTCTTTCCCTTTACTATGAACCCTTCTGGTTGTTTCATGTATATTTCTTCTTCCAGATCCCCATGTAAGAACGTTGTCTTCACATCCGTCTGCTCTACTTCAAGATCAAAAGCAACAGCAATAGAAAGAAGAAATCTAATAGAAGTTAATTTTGCAACTAGAGAAAATATTTCACCAAAATCAATCCCCTCTACCTGAGAATATCCCTTTGCTACCAAGCGGGCTTTATACTTATCCACTTTACCTTCTGCATTTAACTTCTTTATAAATAGCCATTTGCTCCCAACGGATTTTCTCCCAACTGGTAAGTGGACTAGATTCCAAGCTTCATTTTTGTCCAAGGAATCCATTTCTTCATCCATGGCCCTTTTCCAGAGATCACTATCCTTTGAATTAACAGCTTCCTTCACATTTCTAGGATCATCGTCAGTAATAGACATAGCAAAATGAGAGCGAAAATCAAGAGGGGAATACCTTTCTAGTTTCCTTATTTCTCGAGATGATCTCCTCAAAACTGGAGTATGAGGTTCTTCTTCTTCTGAATCTACTTCTTCTATTGAGTCAGATTCTTCGCCTTCTAACTTAAACTCTATTTTCTCCTGTTCCTTTTCCATTGGATTCACTTCCTATCTATGGACTTCTTTGACCTCTTGAAACACAACATCTCGACTATAAACAGTCTTCTTAGGTATGGGATTCCAAAGCTTATACCCTTTCATACCATCTTTATAGCCAATAAAGATACACTTCTCAGTTTTGTTATCCAATTTGCTCCTTTTCTTCTTTGGAACATGTACATAAGCATCACAACCAAGAACTTTCAGATGCTTAATAGAGGGTTTCTTACCAGTCCATACCTCTTGTGGATTTTTATCAATCAATGCTGATGTGGGTGATCGGTTTACCAAGTAACATGCTGTCTCCACTACTTTTGCCCAGAAATCTTGTCCTATCCCAACACTGCTTAGCATGCTCCTTGCCTTTTCCATCAATGTCCTATTCATCCTCTCAGCAACTCCATTCTGTTGAGGTGTGTATGGACTAGTCTTTTTCCTTTCTATACCACACTTCTTACAAAAGTACTTGAATTCATTCCCACAGAACTCTCCACCATTATATGTCCTCAACACCTTTATTTTCTTTTCTGACTGATTTTCTACAAGAGCCTTAAATTCTTTAAACTTGGAAAATACTTCAGATTTATTTCAAAGGAAATAAATCCATATGTTCCTTGAGAAATCATCTATAAATGAAACATAATACACAGATTTTCCTAATGATGGAACAAGAACAGGTACAAACACATCACTATGTATTAATTCTAGAATTCCCTTTGCTCTTGTAGCACCAAATGCAAATCTTACTCGATTTTGTTTTCCATATATGCAATGTTCACAAAAATCAAAATACAGAGTGCAATCAGTCATACCTTTACCTTGTAATGATCGAAGTCCCTTTTCTCCGATATGCCCCAATATTTGATGCCATAGCATTGTCTTTCCTCCTGATGCAGTCAGGGTTTTGTCATCTTTACCTCCTTCCTCCAGCACAATGGAATTGTTACATTCATCAATGATGGTTTTTCCCAATAGTTTGTACAGAGTTCCATACCGAACTCCCCTCATCAATACCATTGATCCTTGAACCATTTTGCAACCACCATCTCCACACATAGTCTTTACACCTCCAACATCCATCTTTCTGACAGATATCAAGTTTCTTGCTAGATTTGGAATATGTAGCACTCTAGACAGAGTTCTAATCCTTCCATCCTTCAGTTTTAGCTTGACTCTACCACGTCCAATGATACTAGCTGGTGAATCATCTCCTTCAATATGAAAATCCATATAATATGTTCTCATATTTGTTTTTCTATGAAAGTTATCTTATGCCCAATAAGAAATATTTTAGTGATCATTCACTATTATTATAATTATCATGAATCCATCTTAAACCCTGATTTATCAAGTTGCATTGTGAGAGACCAAATTTCTTAAGGTATAATTGTTTTTCTAAATGTGTAAAATATTTAAGATACAAAATTTACGCCTAAATAAATTTGATCGCTCTCCATGCTTGATAGATTTGGGTTTAAAATGGATCTATGTTGGTTTTAATTTTTTACGTTTTGTGTAAAATTTAAAATTTAAACACATGCTGCCAAATAGATTTATTTTTTGTTGTTGTCACTTATGTTACGCACCTCAAACATCCTCCCATACTCAGTTGTAATGCAACTCACTACTTTTGATGCACCAAATAGTTTTATTTTTTGTTGTTGTTATGTATGTTATGTACATGACAACATCAACCACATACTGGGTTATAAATCACCTTTCTACTCTTGGTGCAAAATAAGGGAGATCATAGGTCAACCAAGTTGTAGAAATTAGTTTATCTATTAACTCTCGATTGATCTTCATCGATAGTTTATTAACCCAACGTTATATCTTTATTGAATAGAATCAAACAACAATAACAAAAGAACCTAAGATTTACATGAAAACCGTATAATGTGTAGGTAATTCCGTGAGGCAATAAAAACTTTGATATTTTATTATTAGTTGGAAAAAAATTACAATGATTTCTTCTATTATGCTACAATGTCATGGGTCACTTCCCTTTTATACAATACTTATCAAGGTTTTAAAAGGAATTGAAATATATCGGTCTAGAAATGTTTTCCTCACGGGGTTTTCCCCTAAACCCCCAAAGAGTGAGGCCCTTTCCCCAAAAACCTCACTTGGACCCCCCTACATGCCCAACTCATATGAATTGGGCATGGTCCTAATCATGAACTATACATGAATACTATCAGGAGATCTGGATATTAACTTCATCTCCTAACATTCTCCCACTAGAAGTCATTATACAATAAATTCCTTGTGAATATTTTCCACTTGCATTTTATTGCCCAATGTTGCTTTCATCGCATTTTTAGCAAGCCCAGAGAAGTTGTACCTCATTCAAACTTCTCTATTTTCACCATCTATGTAATCATATATGCAATATTCTCATTAGTGTCAATTTTCTCCAACATGATCCTACCTTCTTCCACCACTTTTATTATGAAATGGTACTTAATATCAATATGCTTTGTGTGATCATGAAATGTTGGATTCTTTACTAAGTGAATATTACATTTACTATCACAATGAAAAGTGATATTCCCCTACATAATCTTGAATTCATCCATCAATTTCTCTAGTTGTATTGTCTCTTTATTGGTTTTAGTTTCAACCACATATTTTGATTCATTGGTTGATAATATCACCACTAGTTTCAACTTAGATGTACAACTTATAAGTCCACCAGTAAAAGTGAAAGTGTATCTTGTATTAAAATTTCATCCATCTCTGTCTCCACCAAAATTAGAATATCAATTGCCCCTTGATTAAGTATCTCTATATCCACTTCACATAATTCAAGGCTCCTTACTAGGATTCACCATGAACCAAATAACAACTCCCATTGCTTGCACAATATCCTATTTCGTGTTCACCATGGAAAACATGAGGCTCCTTATTACTGATGAATATGGTACATGATACATGATTGTCTTCTCTTTTTCAGTTCTAAAACATTATATAGAAGACCACTTGAAGTGTGCAGGAAGTGGGCTGCTAATTGGTTTTACACTCGACATACTTAAGCACTACATAATATTTAATATATATGAATTTTGACTTAAGCATGTATTCTTACTTGTTCTATCCCTGTGTATCTTCATCCCTAGAATTTGATTTGTTGCTACTAAATCCTTCATTTAAAATGTCCTATTGAACTAAGACTTAATATTAATGATTTTCTTCATGTTGGGGCCTACAACTAACATATCATCAACATACAACAACAAGATACTAAAAATTCCAGCATCAAACCTATTATAATATGCACAATGGTCAACTTCATTTCTACTAAAACCTTGGATCTCCATGAAAGTGTCATATTCTCTGTACCACATTATTATCGCCTATTTCAATCCATAAATGGATTTCTTGAGTTTGCAAATGAAATTATCTTGACCTCTTTCTTTATATCGCCCAAGTTGGTCCATATAAATTTTTTCCTTGATGTAACCATGAAGGAAACCAATTTTTACATACAGCTGCTCCAACTCTGAATCTTATGCCGCTATAACTACAAATACAACAATTATGGTAGTAATCTTCAAACAAGAGAAAATATTTCATTAAAATTTGTACCTAGCTTCTGCACATAGCCTTTTTCCACCAAGCAAGATTTATAACGTTCCAACAACCCATCATTATTCTTTTTTACTTTATACGCCCACTTGTTTCCGACAACCTTTCTTCTAGGTGTGAGATCCACAAGTTCCATGTTTCTTTATTGTGTAGTTCTTTTATTTATTCATCCATGTATTTCCTCCATTTATCTACACTATCAAATTCTCTAACTTTATGAAATGAAGTAGGTTCACAGTCACTAGTTAACAAAGCAAAAGAAGACTAAAATTTAGGAAAATACCTTTTTTGGACATCTCTTTGGACGTATAGATTATTTGAGTTGTTGTTATTGAACTTATTGTTCTTCATGCTAATAAAAAAATTTGTTTCATCTTCACTCATTTCTACTTCAACTGGCACAATCTCATGTATCTATTATACCTCCTTCCTTTGCATTGATTTTTTAATTAAAAATAACATCCCAACTAACAATTACCTTATGTCTAGTAGGATCCCATACTATATACCCTTTTATTATATTATCATAACTAATTAAAGCACATTTCCTTGGATCTGAGTCATGCTTGAACCTTTTGTCTTTAGGCATATTAACAAATGCATCACAACCAAAGTTGCGAAAATTAGAATAATTAATTCACTTAACACACCAAACGTCTTTTGGAATTTGTCCATCCAACATATTTTTAGGTGATCTATTAATCAAATATACAAGTATATTTATAGAGTCATCCTAAAATCCATTACCCAAACCATATGTGGTGATCATGCTTCTTGCATGTTCCATGATTATGTAATTCATTGGTGTAGCCACACCATTTTTTTGTGGACTATATATGGAGTAGTCTTCTATTGCTCAATCCCTTCTCGCATAAAAATTTTATCAAACTCCTTGGAGAAATATTCTCCTCCATTCTTAGATATGAGACATAAAATAGACTTTCCCAAACTCTTCTCTACTCGTTCCCTGAACTATTTAAATGTATCAAATCCTTATGACTTATTTTTTTAGAAAATACACCCACACTCTTCTATAATATTCATATAAAAAGTGATAAAATATATAGCACCATTTATATATAGAGTGGGTATCGGTCCAAATATATAAGAATGAATAAGTTACAAAGGATCATAATTTTTAACAGATCGTGTAGTAAATTGAACTCTTGTTTGTTTACCGAAAAAAGTGCTCATAGAACTCTAAATCACAAGATTTAATCCCAAAAATCATACCTAAGTCGTGCAAATTTTGCAAGCCTTTCTCACTCATATGTCCAAGTCGTTGATGACATATCATCATTACATCTAGAACATTCCTTGATCCTATTGTTGTTGCATGATTGATCATTGTATCACTACATAAATTATACACGGTCCGATAGTATTATGTTTTTTCTACAATGAGCGATCCTTTGGTAATTTTGCAATGACTGTCACAAAAGGTAATAGAATACCCTAAGTTATCCATCATCTTGATTGAGAGAAAATTATTTTGTAGAAATGGTACATGTGATACATCACATAGCTCCGTTACTCTACCATCATCCAGCTTAATGACCCCTCTTCTCACAATTTCCATAAGATTGTCATCACCCAAATAGACCATCCCACCACTATAGGGATACTATTTGACAAACTAGTCTCTATGTGGAGACACGTGGAAAGATGCACTTGAGTAAAAAAACCAAGCATATAAAAGAGATATGTTGTTACTAAGATAGAAAGCCTCACATGTTTATGTCTCTTTTGAATATTTTGTACTAGATTCAACTGATGGTTGATCAAGTCTTTCATCCTTCATTTCCTTCTTCATATGCCAATAGTCCTTCCTCGAATGCCCTAATTTTCCACAATTTCAACACTTCCCTTTGAAGTTTCAAACTTTGGAATTGGATTTGAACTGTGATCTCACTTGTTGACCCCTTCCACTATATTTCCCTCTCAAATATAGGGCTTCACTAGTAGAGATATCTAGAGGAAATTTTCACCTCAACTCTTAACTCAACAAAGAAACTACCACATCCTCAAATTTCATAGATCATGATGATGAGTTGGTGATGGTCACCATCATATGATACTATGTATTCAAGAAGGTGTTATCACATATATAATAGCCAGGCTACCATATTCTATTTTTCAGACACAGTACTTTTTTCAGCCAGATCACTTACATATGAGATGCTGAGATGAGCAGTTTTGCCAGATCATTATTATATTTGTGGACTATTGTACTCTCCCATGTCAGGAATGAGTCTCAGGACACTCAGATTTGAGGACCGATGTAGCCATTTAGTCATTGCACAGTAGTTATTGATGCCCATATGTATATTGGTGCTTTCTCATTAGACAGATGATGTTTCAAATGGATTATATGCATGATTATGACTCATCTTTTTATATTGTGTTATGCTTATCATTGCTCTTATACTCATTTTTGTGACATGTATTCACATGTGGTGTCATGATCTGCCGGTCATAATTATATGGACTTGGATGTATTTGTATTATGTATTGATGTCCCTACCTTGACTTTGAATTTCATGATCTATACTCATTGGTTTTACCCTCCTTAGGGAGAATAGAGGTAGTCATTACCACCATTTTTTTTGGCTTGATAGTGTTGGCTTCATCATTCATTGTCTCCACCCATCCATTACCTTCCAGTTTAGTTTTCAACCCGACTGACTTCTTAACTTATTGCATGGAGGAACTTCTCCCCCGCTAGAACCTTTGTTGGATAAATCTCCCTGTTTATATTGTGTCTCGGCTCTAAGTTGGTGACAGAACTTGCCTTTGGTGAGTTGGATTGTATTCCTAAATCATTCTGGTCGGTTGTCCCAATGTTTGGCACTGTGCAAAACTCCCCCTGGTCACTTGAGATGTTGTTGGCTAAAACTGAAAGCTCATGTACTACTTGTATTGGAAAATGTTATGTATGTGCCCATGGAAAATGAAAATGCTAAACTGTGTTTCTTAACATATGTAAAGAGGGCAAGAGCAATGAAATGCTAAAATACCCCTTGAAGGGTATAAGAAAAGGTCCAAAAAGCAATGGTTAAATATATGCTGACCTTATAAATTTGAATATGTCCAAGATGAAAGCTACGGTTAGCTGTGCTTTTAAGCACTGGTGAAGTCCCAAAGGTTCTTATAGGCCAAAAAGGCTATGGAAATAAAATTGATGATCCTAATGAAACTGGATCAAGTTTGATGTAGTCATGATGCCTAAGTTGAATAAGCACTCTCTAAACAACTCAACCATTTGTGAGGCACTGCCATTCCTTGTGTTGTTGTTTGTCCGACATTGGTTTTAGTGAGTTTTTCCTTTCCATATCCAAAGTGTCATGATTTTAAGTAGGAGGTCATCCTTTTCCATAGCCTTGTAAATTTCATCCTTCACCCATCACTAGCAAATTGACTACAACTATGAAGTGAGTATAGTCCTGAAAGTCTAGTCTGACTAATAATAAATGAAGCCCTATATATGTATTTGGTTGATGCACCGCTAGTGAAATGATTGCTACTTGTTGTGATTGTTTCTTAAATGAGTTGTAGAGAATGTCTTAGCCTTATAACACTTGCAGCAGATGGTTGATAGTCTGAGTTATATTATTGGTATCTGATCATTTGCAGATGGTTATATTGTCTATTGGATATGGTTGATGATCAAGTAGAGATCTAAGAGTGGTATGTGTATACACCCTATATGGATTTGGAATCTTTGAGTCTAATGAGATAGTTTATTTTCAGTTCGGGGCACTTGCAAAAATGATCAGGCTAATTTTACCTTTGTGATGCAGTTTTGCTTCACAGGATGATGTGTTTGAGTAGGGAGATCTTTTATTTGGATCTCCTAGGGCATTGTATGGACATAGGGGGTGTAGCCACTTGTTTGTACCATATTACCCCCATCCCAGAGAGCCTGGTGGGATCATTTTGACAATGTAGGCTAGGTAAAACCCTAGGAGGCTGTTTTGGCAGGTTCACGTTTCCCCAGGCAGATTAAAAAATGATTAATTGGCTATTGAAGAAATCGATTTGGGCTACTGAGGCAAGGAAATGACATGGGATGAGTCATGATGATGAGAGTTATGTCCTCCACACCTTCTCCAGTAGTTGCAGCACCTGATTGGGCCCACACCTATTTTTTGGGCATTTTATATTATTTTCTGGAGCTTTTGGGAGGCTCACGATTTCCTCAAGGAGGCTCAAAGTCAAAGAATTAAAATGTTATATTATTTTATTGTGCCATGGGGCACCCATAGGGAGTTATTTAACACTCCATGGACCCACCATGTGCTTCATTTATTTCTTGTTGAGCGGGGTACCCTCTTGATGGGTGATTTAGTCCACTTTGGTACTTTATGGTTATATTGATCCATGTATTGTATGTTGAGGTCATCTCAACCATTGATTAGAACATTTTATCTTTTAATATTAGCCACTCATTTTGAAAGTGGTTAGTATTCAGTTATGATTGTGGTTCTCTCATTTCTATTTAAAGGAGAGAGGTTCTCATTTATCAGGGGTCTTTGGCTCTTGGATCTGAATATTAGAAAGATTTTTTGTGTGGATATTTTCAGGATATGCTTTGCGTCTGATGTTCTCAAATGGCGATTGGATAGTATTTTGCTTCCTAGCATTGTGGAAATTATCGTGAGATCTATATTTTTCTGCTATCATTGTTTTGCCTACAGGAGGGCGTTTTGGCTGGAGCGTTTTTACACGGGGACCTCAACTCGCTCAGTTTTCTTCGTCTTAGATCAGGGGGTTTTCATTAGTTTCATTGTGATCTATAATTACTTCGTTTTACTTTCTTGTAGCATTTGGTTTCTTTATCTTGTATTGGCAAATCTGATATTGTTGACGTTTTCTCATGTAGGATAGGGGGCGCATTGGTGGCTTGTGGTTTACATCCGTCATAGAAATCACTTGGATCTTCCAGAATTGATAGGGATAGCAAGGATCATCATTGTTAAAGACTTCTACAAGAATTTCTAGGTAATATCCAACAGGTAAGTCTCTTCTCTTCAGATCTTATTCCATTGTACCTTGCTTTACTACAATTTTTCTGAAAACTCCTAAAATACTAAAAACCCTAAAAAGCACTAAATCCAGGAATCGTTCGATATTTGGCCAAACCATTTCTGGTTTTGGTTAGATCAGGCCTCCCCTTCACTAAATCTACTGTAACACTAGTCCAATTCCTGCTGGTTTGACCTAGATCTGACTTTTAGCCAGAAAACTACATAAACCCCCCACTGAAAATTTGACCTGCTATGGTTTTGACTTTTTATTTATTTATGACTTCACAGATAGATAGATCATGTCCCACACAGTCCAAATCACCCTCAACGTTGTCCATATTCTTGGCAGTTTGACCTATATCTGAGTTATAGACTGAAACAACCCTAGCGCCCTCACTGAAAACTGGACTTTTCTGGAAGTTACTTTTTTTGAAATCTGACAGGCTAGGTTGACAGATCAGGGCTTGAGCTCTCCAGAACACCTGCAATGCTGAGCTGGTTCCTTCCAAGTTTCCCTAGATCTAAAAAATTGGTTTTCACCCCCCTATCCCCCCTCATCAGATTTTGACTTTTCTAGATTTGATTTTTCTTGCAATTTTCTGATTTGGGTTTGTAGATCGGGCCATCCTGATCTCATTTCCCCTCCAACACTGAGCTGATAGTCTCTTGGTGGCTACAGATCTGCACATTTGCTTCTCCAAGCCCTAGCGCTAGCCCTCCTCCTGCTGGATCTCTTGTAACCTGAGTCTTCCGGGCCAAATCCTTTTCTAGGTCCATAGATCAAGGTATATCCCGGGTGGGTTCACTGAAATCTTGTGTTGATGCTGAATCCATTTCCCAATGCATTAAAGGCACTGATCTCCATCTATACCGCTAACCTTGACTTGAGCTTACTCCCATTGTCTTTACCAACATTTATTAATAACTCAAGCTACCTATCTTTCACTAAGTTTGTTTCCTTGGTACTAGATAGTCCCAACTTTGTCCTTGATAACCCTGTCACAGTTACGTTTCCCAAGACAGTGGTCATCCCCATCATTTGCTAGTACCTAAACCCTAGAGCTATGGTTTCCATTCACCTTGCACCTTATGTACCTTAAATCCCCATTTGATCTGTTCTGGTGTCTAGGTCTGATCTCTCCTATCGGGAGCAGATCTGGGTCTCGCCATTGTTGTCTTGGACTAGGATAAGATAAAGTGAAGGCTGCCTTGATTGGTGTGACAACCATCCATTTAGGATTCTAGGCAGTCGTGGTTCCACCCCTTAGTTGCTTGCCCCTCTACCATCCATCTTGGATCCACCTCACACAGGAAACTACAAGGTGGGTGATAACATTTTGGCGTCATCGCCGGGGAGGTAGAGGCCTACCCTGGTTTGACATTTTTACAATGACATATCTTTTATTGGTGAATTACTTGTGTGCTTCACCTGGCGACTCCACCATGCGACTCCACTGAGGACCGTACCCAACATATTAATCTTAAGTTCTTAGAGCATACCATAAATCATAATGAATTCAGATGTATTTCTGAGGCACATGAAAGAAGTAACCAAAAACATGATTGAAACTACAAGACAAATAAACAAAAGAAATAGATGGAGGTCAGACTACGGGTATGAGGATGATCTCGAGCATGACTATGGGTATGAATCTAGTTATCACAATCTTTATGATACCCACCAACTTCCTCACCCATGCAATAGAGATTTCCTGACCATCCCGAGTGGACCTATAAGTCGACATGAACCTAGAAGTCATTCCCAGTCAAATCCTTATAGCCAAGTCACCAGAGTTGTTAAAAAGAAAGACAAACTGTCTCCTTTTGACTTTTCTAAAATACCGGGAGCACCTCATCCTATGCCAAATGATTACACTAGGAGGATGCCCCAGTTCAATGGAAATAAAGATATATCTATTGAAAACCATCTGGATATTTTATGGGATTACATGGAATCTATAGGTGCTAACAATGAATATGTTTATATGCGAGCATCAGGAGAATCCTTGCAAGGGGATGTTCAACTATGGTTTGATCATTTAGCACCAGGATCCATCACTGGGTATGACATGTTCACAAATTTGTTAATTGATATTTGGAGTAGGAACATTGATAAAATTGTAGAGTGTCAGTCTAGCAATGATTGTGTAGTTGATAATCAATATATCGACAATTTGCTTTCTCAATTGGACCATTCCTCTCCTGATATGTTCCAACTTATGAGCGTGCCTACAATCCATAAGAATGTTACAGAGTACTTCGAGAAAAATGTTTCAAAACCTCATGTTGAAACTAAGAGGGATATCAATCAAATCATACGAGATACTCTGTTATTATTACCTAAAGCAGTCACAGAGCAAATCCTGGATTTGATCCATGGAAGGGAACCTAATCACCATCAAGAAGCATCCATAGTTGAGCCTTCCATTTGTGAGTCCATTAAAGAGCCTTTAGAAGAGGAACTCTATAGTCATTGTCTAATTGACAATAATTTGGGTTAGTATGCAAGCCATCTGAATCTGGATTCAGACTTTGATGAAATCAATCAAACTTTCGATGAAGAGCAATCTTGTGTTCATATTGTGATTGAAGAGCATGCCTGAAAGAGTGATAGGGAAACTGAAACCGAACTTATTGATGTTTTTCCTTATCTAAAGCTTAAAGAAGAACAACAGCTGATGATATGATTGTAAGTAAACTCGATCAAGAACATTGCAATGAGGAGCCTTGTCCTTATAGCATCGATAGAATTCTTCATCCAATCCTTAATCATAATATGTTGATTCAATGTGGGGATACTGAACTTGTTTTGAATCTTGAAATCACTCATGGAATTAATTTAAAAGCTCTTTCCTCTCATCAAATTCTGAGATCAATTATTCCAAGTCTCGGAGAAAATTTTCAATCCACCCTCCCATCCCAACTTTTCAAATCTTATTGTATGGGTTTGTCTCTTAGTCAAGTTGTTACTTTTGAAATTTTGAATCAAAAGTTCAAGCATTATCATGTAATTGGGGAAAAGGCACTTCATGTCTATTCTCAGTCATCCGTAATGAACAATTTTTTTCAATTTGTAAATTTGTATTATGGATGGCTTGAGAAACTGTATAAAGGTCAATTTCATCTTTTCTCCATTTTTAAACAACAAATGCACTTGATCTCATTCACAGTTTCATTACATTACAACTTGTCCCCATTTGATTCTCTTGGATTAAATAGATTTGAATGTCCTAGTAGGGTAGAGGAGAAAACAAAGAACTGTTTGGAGTGGCCGAATCATGAATCATATTGTCTTCCTCCATCAAGAACAGAATTGCATTCCTTTTATGACCCTATCAGCATCTTGATGGATGAGCTTTTAGAAATTCAATCTTATCACTGGCATGATTTCATTTCTCTTGATCCATATCTTTCTTTGATTTTCAAACAACAAGTTATAATGGCTTCACTTTTCATTTACATTACTTATAAGCCATCTTTGAGTTGTTGTATCATTAACGGTAAAGAAAGCTCAATAGAATTGTTCAATAAGTGGTTGCATTGGATTTATGATTTTACCTAACACTTGTCTAAATTGGTTAGAGTAGTGTAGGTAGGACTTGAATAAGCCTTTCCCAGAAGTAGTGTAGAACCTTGCACATTTGTTTGAAGCTCACCTTTGAAGCCCTTAGTGTAGTTTTTGTTATCTTGCAAAATAAAAAATCAAACTTTTATCAAAAGTTATGGTTATAGAATAGATTTATTTTCTGCTTTTCAGTTTCATGCATCTTTGTTTTCAGTATTTATATATTATCCACATATCATTCTGACGACCGGTCTATGAGTTTGGTATAGCTCTGGACATGCTGTAGGTAGTCAGTGGCATTTTAGGTAGCGACTAAAGAGATGGATGGATTGATCGAGGATGCAAGAAGTAGAGTACGAGGACCAGATATTCTGAGGTTCTCAAGCGCTCTTTTCAGCAGAGCACTTGTCCCAGCTGGAGCCAGATGTTATCACATATATAGTAGCCAGGCTACCATATTCTATTTTTCAGACAGTACTTTTTTCAGCCAAATCTCTTACATATGAGATGTTGAGATGAGCAGTTTTTCCGGATCATTATTATATTTGTGGACTATTGTACTCTCCCATGTCAAAAATGAGTCTCAGGACACTTAGATTTGAGGGCCAATGTAGCCATTTAGTCATTACAGAGCAGTTATTAATGCCTAGATGTATATTAGTGCTTTCTCATTGGACAGATGATGTTTCAAATGGATTATATGCATGATTATGACGCATCTTTTTATATTGTGTTATGGTTATCATTGCGCTTATACTTATTTTTGTGACATGTATTAACATGTGGTGTCATGATCTGGTGGTCATAACTTTATGGACTTGGATGTATTTGTATTATGTATTGATGTCCCTACTCTGACTTTGAAGTTCATGATCTATATTCATTGGTTTTACCCTCCTTAGGGAGAATAGAGGTAGTCATTCCCACCATTTTTTTTGGCTTGCTAGTGTTGGCTTCATCATTCATTGTCTCCACCCATCCATTACCTTCCATTTTAGTTGTTAACCCGACTAACTTCTTGACTTATGGCATGGAGGACCTTTTCCCCCGCTAGAACCTTTGTTGGACAAACCTCCCTGTTTATATTGTGTCTCAGCTCTGAGTTGGTGACAGAAATTGCCTTTGGTGAGTTGGATTGTATGCCTAAATCATTATGATCGGTTGTCTTGATGTTTGGCACTGTGCAGAACTCCCCCTGGTCACCTGAGATGTTGTTGGCTAAAACTGAAAGCTCATGTACTACTTGTATAGGAAAATGTTATGTATGCGCCCATGGAAAATGAAAATGATAAACTGTGTTTCTTAACATATGTAAAGAGGGAAAGAGCAATGAAATGCTAAAATACCCCTTGAAGGGTATAAGAAAAGGTCCAAAAAGCAATGGTTAAATATATGCTGACCTTATAAATTTGAATATGTCCTGGATGGAAGCTATGATTAGCTGTGCTTTTAAGCACTGGTGAAGTCCCAAAGGGTCATATAGGCCAAAAAGGCCATGGAAATAAAATTAATGATCCTAATGAAACTGGATCAAGTTTGATGTAGTCATGATGCCTAAGTTGAATAAGCACTGTCTAAACAACTCAACCATTTGTGAGGCACTACCATTCCTTGTGTTGTTGTTTGTTTGACATTGGTTTTAGTGAGTTTTTCCTTTCCATATCCAAAGTGTCATGATTTTAAGTAGGAGGTCATCCTTTTCCCTAGCCTTGTAAATTTCATCCTTCACCCGTCACTAGCAAATTGACTACAACTATGAAGTGAGTATAGTCCTGAAAGTATAGTCTGAGTAATAATAAATAAAGCCCTATATATGTATTTGGTTGATTCACCGCCAATGAAATGACTACTACTTGTTGTGATTGTTTCTTAAATGAGTTGTAGAGCATGTCTTAGGATTATAACACTTGCAACAGATGGATGACAGTCTGAGTTATATTATTTGTATATGATCATTTGCAAATGGTTATATTGTCTATTGGATATGGTTGATGATCAGGTAGAGATCTGAGAGGGGTATGAGTATACACCCTAGATGGATTTAGACTCTCTGAGTCTAATGAGATAGTTTATTTTCAGTTCGGGGCACTTGCAGAAATGATCAGGCTCATTTTACCTTTGTTATGCAGTTTTGCTTCAAAAGATGATGTGTCTGAGCAAGTAGATGTTTTATTTGGATCTCCAAGGGCGTTGTATGGACATAGGGGGTGAAACCACTTGTTTCTACCATAGTACCCCCATCCCAGAGAGCTTGGTGGGCTCAGTTTGACAACGCATGCACCCTAGGACGTTGTTTTGGCAGGTTCATGTTTCCCGAGGCAGATTAAAAAAATATTAAATGGCTATTGAAGAAATCGATTTGGGATAATGAGGCAAGGAAATGAAATGGGATGAGTCATGATGATGAGAGTGATGTCCTCTGCACCTTCTCCAGCAGTTGCAGCACCTGTTTGGGCCCACACCTATTTTTTGGGCATTTTATATTATTTTCTGGAGCTTTTGCGAGGCTCACGATTTCCTCAAGGAGGCTCAAAGTCAAAGAATTAAAATGTTATATTATTTTATTGTGCCATAGGGCACCCATAGGGAGTTAGTTAACACTCCATGGACCCACCATGTGCTTCATTTATTTCTTGTTGAGCGGGGTACCCTCTTAATGGGTGATTTAGTTCACTTTGGTACTTTATGGTTATATTGATCCATGTATTGTATGTTGAGCTCATCTCAACCATTGATTAGAACATTTTATCTTTTAATCTTAGCCACTCATTTTGAAAGTGGTTAGGATTTGGTTATGATTATGGTTCTCTCATTTCTATTTAAAGGAGAGAGGTTCTCATTTGTAAGGGGTCTTTGGCTCTTGGATCTGAATAATAGAAAGACTTTTTTGTGGATATTTTTGGGATCTGCTTTGCATCTTATGTTCTCAAATGGTGATTGGATAGTCTTCTTATTCCTATCATTGTGGAAATTATTGTGAGATCTATATTTTTCTGCTATCATTTTTTTGCCTACAGGAGGGCGTTTTGGCTGGAGCGTTTTTGCAGGGGGGCCTCAACTCGCTCGGTTTTCTTCATCTTGGATCAGGGGGTTTTCATTAGTTTCATTGTGATATATGATTACTTCATTTTAATTTCTTGTAGCATTTGGTTTCTTTATCTTGTATTGGCAAATTTGACATTGTTGACGTTTGCTCATGCAAGAGAGGGGGCGCATTGGTGGGTTGTGGCCTACATACGTCATAGAAATCACTTGGATCTTCCAGAATTGATCGGGATAGAAAGGATAATCACTGTTAAAGAATTATACAAGAATTTCCAGGTAATATCTAATAGGTAAGTCTCTTCTCTTTAGATCTTATTTCATTGTACCTTGTTTTACTTCAATTTTTTTGAAAACTCTTAAAATACTAAAAACCCTAAAAAGCACTAAATCTGGGAATCATCCGATATTTGGCCAAACAATTTTTGAATTTCATAGATCAGGCCTCCCCTTCACTAGATCTAATGCAACGCTAGTCAAATTCCTGCTGGTTTGACCTAGATCTGATTTTTAGCTAGAAAAACTACATAAACCCCCCACTGAAAATTTGACCTCCTAGGGTTTTGATTTTTTCTGATTTCTAACTTCACAGATGGATAGATCAGGTCCCACATAGTCCAAATAACCCTCAACGCTATCCATATTCTTGGCAGTTTGACCTAGATCTAAGTTTTTGACTGAAACAACCCTAGCGCCCTCAGTGAAAACTGGACTTTTCTGAAAGTTACTTTTTCTGAAATCTGACAGGATAGGCTAATAGATCAGGGATTGAGCTCTCCATAACACCCCCAACACTAAGCTAGTTCCTTCCAGGTTTCCCTAGATCTGAAAAAATGGTTTTCAGCCCCCTATCCCCCCTCATCAGATTTTGACTTTTCTAGATCTGATTTTTCATGCAATTTTCTGACTTGGGTTTGTATATTGGGACATTCTGATCTCATTTCCCCTCCAACACTGAGATGATAGTCTCTTGGTGGCTACAAATCTGTAGATCTGCTTCTCCAAGCCCTAGTGCCACCCCTCCTCCTACTGATTCTCCTATAACCTGAGTCTTCCGAGCCAAATCCTTTTTTGGGTCCAAAGATCATGGTATATCCTAGGTGGGTTCACTGAAATGTTGTGTTGATGCTGAATCCATTTCCCAATGCATTAAAGGCACTGATATCCATCTCTAGCGCTAACCTTGACTTGAGCTTACTCCCATTCTCTTTACCAACATTTATTGATAACTCAAGTTACCTATCTTTCACTAAGTATGTTTCCTTGGTACTAGACAGTCCCAACTTTGTCCTTGCTCACCCTGTCACAGTTACGTTTCCCAATATAGTGGTCATCCCCATTAGTTGCTAGTACCTAAACCCTAGAGTTAGGGTTTCCATTCACCTTGCACCTTATGTACCTTAAAGCCCCATTTGATCTCTTCAGGTGTCTAGGTCTGATCTCTCCTGTCGGAAGCAAATCCAAGTCTCCCCCGTTGTTGTCTTGGACTAGGATAACATAAAGTGAAGGCTTCCTTGATTGGCATGACAACCATCCATTTGGGAGTCTAGGCAGTCGTGGTTCCACCCCTTAGTTGCTTGCCCCTCTACCATCCATCCTGGATCCACCTCACACAGGCAACTACAAGGCGGGTGATAACAGAGGGGATAGAGTAAATTATCCCTCTATCCTCATCCTCCACCTTTAAACCAACTAAGATCAGTTGTTTTACTAGTTAATTAATCTCATTCAAATGATCTAACATAGTTGAACCATATTTCATCCTAAAATGATAACGTTGTTTTTTCAAGAAAAAACATATTTGTTACTAATTTAGTCTCATACAACTTCCCAAGTTTTCTCCCGAATGGATTCCATGGTATTTTCTTCACCAACATTAACCAGGACATAGTTTGTTAAATAAAGACAAATTGTAGAAACCATCTTCATAATCATATTCACAATGTGATTATGAATATTTCCAAAGACCCCCTCTGGCACATAGTATGAGAAACTCTGTCTCTAGCATTGTACAGTTCCACCTTAGGACCATCTAAACTTTGATGTTATGTCAAATATGCTCTTTCAACCATCTATGCTCAACCATCTTGATGATCGTGTCCTAACTATGGGTTAAATAGGAAAACGAGATTGGTTTTTGGATCCATAGATAACACACCCAATCGGGCTACAAATATGATTTAATGCTCAAATTATTTATCTATATTAAATCCAAGATTTAATGCATGATCTTAGAAGAATGAATTATGAATCAAATATAGAGATTCACACTCAAAATATCTCTGTCTAGTTAAAAACCAAATCCGCAAGCATAAATCTCATATTTTTTCTTGTTCATTGATCTAAATCTGTCGTCGTTGATGCTAGCCCGTCTATTTGCAAATTGTTGCTGCGATCCTGACCATTTTTATGTTGATTTTGTCAACCATGTCGATCTGACTGTTTCATTCCCGAATTTCCTGATCCTGGCATCAAGAGTCAGAAGTTGGCATGTGCATATACTTCTCCAATTTTCATCCCAACTTTTGATTCTCACAGACTGTTAATATTTGGAGGTAAAAAATAACCTCTTCCACTGGGATTCCAACTCAGTTCCTTCTAGATTTTATATCTTATATACTTTCCACGTGGGATATCTTCATGCTTACACCGCTAAGAATGGTCCACTCGTATAGTCCATGCATCATAATTTGGTGGTGCCACGTTGTCACGTCCCCGACCCTCCGACCGGTGAAGAGGACGCGACCAACACCAAGCATACGGGCAAATGGCCCCATGAACATGGACAAACAGACAAAACATCAATGCTGAAATTAAAATCTTGAACATAATGCATAACGGGAATATGCTAAGATGCATAATCCATCATACAAAGATTCATAATTCATCAACATACAAAAATGCAGAGTTCTCAATCATACAGTGGAAGCAACACATAAACATTCCAGCATCAACATGTCCATCATAATTCATGAAACAATAGATTAAATTGCAGAGATGAACTAATCAACAGTTAGGAGTACTTATCTTTTAATGAAGAACTCGCTTGCAACCAACTACGTCGCTGCAACATTCCACCCAACCATAGGCCAGCGTGCTCATCAATCTCTCAGCAACACTGCCACCCCCTAGTTGGGCATGATTCCTCAAGGATTAAGGGTCAATGCAGGCTTACACATAGCCAAGGATACACAAAGCATATCCAAGCCAACTCAGTTGGGTTTATCAGGCCATCAAGGAGCTAGGAAAGGCTAATGCTAAGCTGGCGGCCTCAACACCAGTCCTCTCAAGCATACCCAGCCTCTGATCCCACTCCCAACAGTTCGAATACCAACCACTGGATACCGCAGCAAAACAATCCCTTCACAGCTCTGTGAAGGCAACCAGATGACAATCCCAACAAAGGAAAAACACAGTTTGGTCCACAAGACAACTCAGAGTTGTTCTTGGCCCTAGCGTGGCCAAAACAACTCAACAGCAACACCCAAATGACCTCTGCAGCCTCAGCAACCAAGAAGCAACCCAAAACGTGGGTACATCAGCAGCCCAAACTCACAATAAAAACCATGGCGACCTTACACAGTCCCAAAATAGAGGAAAACTCAGCCGATGGATGTGGCAATCCACAGCCAACCCAACATCCAACTGTCCATAGCACACAAGTACTCAATGCAGATGTTGAAGAACTTACACAGACGGGAACATGGAAGAAACACACATGTACAGTCTGAAAATGGAAGATGAAAACACATGCACAGTTTGAAACGGAAGAAGGAGATCAGCCTCTCCACAGCATCCCAAAATCGTGGAAGAACAACAGAGACCCAAAACGGTGCGCGTCAGGAAGCAGTCCTCCCTGCGTGAAGGGAAAAACTTATACAAACTGCAATCATCCAAACGAATGGAGAGCCGACCCCTGCGCGTGAGCATGAACCAACCTCCTCCTACGCATCCCTACGTGAGGAACGAACAGCTCCGCCTATGCATGCGGAAATGAACAGACAACGGCTCCCTCCATGAGGAATGAACAAACCAAAAACAATGAAGGAATGAGGGAGAATGGAGTCGTGGAAGAGTGGAGTGAATGCTTCCTCTGCCCCATGCGACGTGAAGGGGAAGAATCCGCTGGTGGAGTGGGCATGTGGGCAAGGATGGACAGTCCTGCCACACCCACTACCACTCAACAATAACTCCTCAACTACTCCACAAAACATTGAAGAGGTTGGGTGAGACAAGGGAAGATGGCAAATCAAACAAGGATTTTCCCCCCAAAGACCAAGGTTGACATCCCCCCACACCTCATTATCCTTTGGAATCATGCCCTTTTCATTTCAACGTTGCACTGTCGTAGCTGGTTGTGGGTTTATTTTTAATTGATCTGCTTATTTACATGATGTCACATTATAATGTGTCGGATAGCACGATATACCATCGACAACTATCCCCATTGCCGAAACATACACAACCAGATCGATGGTGGGGATTTTTCCTTTAGCTCCTCACCATGATTAATTACATTATATACATCATGCAAACGGGGTCAAAACTGGGGTGTGACATTCCCCTCCCCCTTGGAATAACACCGTCCTCGGTGTTCCAATACATATACAATTGCACATCAAAATTTCAAAATTTTGCAGATCTGTCCCACGTTCAATTATTCATTATGAATGTGCAAGACCAAGTCCCTTGGCTTCCACGGACTTGTCCTGCTGGTTCTCAACTTCCAGCTTATCCCGAAGTCTAGGAACTTTGCGGCTATTGCCCTCATCATATTCCCTCATTGGGCAATCCCGGCGTAAATGATGTCCTCCGCATTCCCAGCATTTCACTAGCTGCTTCATCTTTACCTGCTCAATTTCCTTTGAGTCTTCATGCCTGGACCGTTTCCCAACGGGTCGCTTGGACGAATGCCCCATCGCTGATCCACCTTCCTTTCTTTTGCTGATTGCTCCCAGAAGGCTTTTCACCTCCATTTGCAAACCAATAGAGTCTTGCAAAATCTGGTGGTTCATTTCATTCTGCCTTTTCTGTATCTTGAGCATCTCCCCAAGATTTTCTTGGGTCTTGGAAATCATTTGAAGGATACTTCCAGCTAAGTCCAACAACTTTTGATCTACTTCCATGATCAATGTGCACCACTAGGTTTCACTTTTCTCACCTGTGAAATGCACCATTGAAATTCTGTCAGACCAAGCATAATATAGACATTAAAATCAGTCAGTTAATTA
>LPNX010567964.1:32303-93513 GCA_001517045.1 Pseudotsuga menziesii
ATGTGAACTGGGCTTGGAACTTTACCATGACCATTTCCAGGTCTAGGATCTACTACAACCCAACATATACTTATACCAACATACACTTATATCAACAATACCCCTTACTCCGCAACCCCTCACAACAACCATTTACCTTTTACCTTTTACCTTTTACCCTTTACCATTTACCTTTTACCTTTTACCTTTAGGGTGCAACACCCCACTGCATCTATTTAGCCTGTCAGCACAAGCAATATAAGCAAACTCATCAGCGTTATTGCTCTAAAACTGTAATTATATTTCATATCATTCACTATCAAGTATTGAGACACCAGGAGTGCGTCCACTCCCTAGGGTGTAATCAACATTGAAAACCCTTTCATGATCCGCCATCGGAAAAGTGTGCACCCTTTCCCGGTGTTAGCCATGTAGGCCCTATTCATACTCAAGCAATCAGTCATAATGGATATTAAATCAAAACATGTTCTGCATATTGAATTCAACAATCAAACATGCATATTCTCAGCAAGGGTCACATAACACTTATCCATTTGTCGACACAGTATGCCTTTGTTAAGGAGGAATGGGGGCTCCTTCTCTAAGTTAACAGTCCCTTGGTTTGCCATCCCAACTCCTTTTCACATTTCATGTTCACACATGTCTTACCGACATAATTTATACCATCTCACTCATGTTGCTACCAAACATGTAGTGCAGATGAGACATTTCCAAAATGTCCAATGGTGTTTCACCCGAAACCCATTTCTAAGGGAAAACCTTCCCATGAAGTTTGGCTCTTGCAGGCCATCACACATGATCTTCCTGCAACGTGCACCCCTGGCACACTCATCAAATAGCCAAACAGTCAATCATTATCTGATAATACAATCCAAATTTATTGTTCCATAACCAAGCAATGACATTGGTAATCAAATTCAATAGGAAATTGCAATTCTGTCTACTACAGAAATTAGTTTGCTTTAACATAATACGAATACCCACTTACAATGCGTCCTCCTGACACAATCTTATGCAAACCAACTATTTTTACAACCATGAGACTCTTCTCATAAGGTTTGGCTCTTTCACATGGTAGATTCTGGCATTGGTCAGGGTCTTACCTCTCACTGCCATGCTATAAATAATCTACCTAAAACCTGAGCTTCAATCAACCAAACACTAGGTAAGTCTGGATGCATATAAACTTCTCATTGCTACAACCATCACTGAAGCATTTTCAGAATTTATAAAATTCAAATACTTCCAGCTGTTAGTCACATCCATATTACCAAAACTCATTTACTTCATGCAATCATTATCATACTAACATTTGCAAGGCATAGTCACATCATTCATGCAATTAAATGAAATGTTTAGATATTCCTTACTTCACAAGCGTATCATTTGTACCACCTTGCTCTTCCATAGAGCATTTCCGGCAGCCAATTGATCATGACTATCCTGCATTCATAACAACCTTTGAAATGGTTCCTGAATTGTCATCAATTCATCATTTCAGCAATTAGTTATTCATAATATCACATGCACTTATCTCAATGCATCCACGCAATGCATCACAACATTTGCACCTTTACCTATGCAATCAATCACTCACACCCTTCATATGCATCTGTTCAATGCATAACTACAAGATTCATAAAATCTTCTAATACGTATCCATTCAATGCTACCTTGCATTGATTCTGGAATACTATGCATTCAAACATACCATGGCCTAACCATGACTACTTCATATAGGATGCATTACTATAATCAATATCATCAACATATACAAGCATGACACCTTTCTATATTCAAATATCCACATGGTATGAGGTCTCTTACCTTTACCATTCCATGGAATTTGTCATAATCAAACTCTTACCTGCATGGGTCGTACTTACACCCTTGGCATGACCAATTTGGTTGGTCCTTTGCAGGAGATTGCAGAATTTGCTCACCAACTTTTTATTATGGACTGGTTGCCTTATCCCTTTCTTCATAGGGTTGCTAGTCACATTCATCAGCATCAGCAACATATTCAGCTAGGTCCATGTTGTCGTTGGTTTTTCCACTAATGCCAACACCAATGCAATGGTTATCATTAGTGGCTCGTTATAAATATATAATTTTCAATATCCTTACCAACATGTAATATCCTATGCATGCAATACATATCCTCATACATTTCAAGTATAAAACTTAGGAATGTAGTTATAATCAGCAAGATAGGGTTTTAAGGAAACTTCACTTTTCAAGTCCCTCATCTTTGCATGGAATTCCTCTTCCACACAATAGCTTATTAGCCTTCATAGTCCTTGCTACCTCTGGGCTTGCAACTTTCCAGATTTGTCCATTTGATAGCAGCGCATTTCTCTTTCAAGCAATTACTAGCACTTTGTTGCTCCATGCTCAGATTCTGGTAACTTTACCTTGTTCCCTACTGGATAAGCTTTCCAACGCCTATCCACATGCTTCATTCCGACCTCAGGTGTCAAAACCACACCACTTCTATAAAAAAATGAAGATTTTCACCAAATCTCGGCATTTTACACACAATCTGCATTTTGGACTGGGTTCCAACTTCAGCCCTGTAGACCCACTGAAAAACAACTGAAAAATCCCACTGGAAAACAGTCGAAATCTGTTGGAAAATCCTCTTTGAAAAACTCAAATTTTCCTATGCAGAATCGGCTCCCATTTCAACTATCAGTCCGACGTTTCGGCGGTCGAAACAACTAATTTCCTTCGCTGCTCATCGGTTGTCGGATCCACTAAGCACTACGCATCGGTGACCCGATATTCTATTTTTTTTTTCTGATGTATCGGATCCGTAGTCATCTAGGCAGCCGCAACGGTGGAAGTTCAATCCACTTACTTCATCCAACGTCGCTCATCGGTTGTCCAATAAACTAAATTTTTCCGACGTTTCGGGCCGATCCTCCTTTGGCTTCCGGCGTATCGGCGGACCGATCCTCTAAAGTTTTTCGACGTTTTCTATACTTAGAAAAATTTTCTTCTTTTTCAGAAATATTTCTTCTTTCTTCTACCGTCGCATCAGCTGGTCGATCATCTAACCTTTACCGACGTTTCAGCGATCTTCAGCAGATCTCTGCCGAAACAGCGGCTCCATCTTCAACTAATTTCTCCGATACTTTCTCTTTTCTTCTGCCGCTGCATCGGCAAACTCATCTTCTATTTTCTTCTGATTCTTGCTGCCGCATCGGCTACTCAAACAACTAAATATTTTCGACAGCTTCCATACTTAGACGAATTTTCAAAATTTCGTCTTTCTTCTTTCTTCCGTCGACATCATTGGAAGTCCTTTCGGCTAACTGAGCCGACGTATCGGCTGCTCAACAGCTAACACCTTCCGATTTACTTTCTGTCGTCGCTTGATCGGCTCCATTTCCTTCTTTTTGTCGGCGAAATACTTCCTTCTGCAGCCGCAACGGTGGAACATCAAACACTATCTACTTCCAATCGGTGAACTTATTTTGATCGGCATCGGTAGGCTTTTCTCATCGGCAAGCTAGTGCTTTTGGCTTCCGCAACGGCGGAACATCAAACCTCTATTTTCTTCCGATGGCCGACGATTTCTATACTTAGAAAATTTTCAAACTTCTTCATGGCGTTGGTGGTCAGAGAACTTACCTATCGGACGTGTAGTCTTTTTTCCATCCGCAACGGCGGACACTCGGACAGTTATTTTCTTCCAACGGACATCGAACACTTAGACAAATTTCCCGCGATTTTTCCTTCAAACTGTTCCCGTCGGGCGTGCTTTCGTCTAACTCTTTCGCTACGTTGGAAGTCCGTTCCCCTAACTCTTCCGCTACATCGGAAGTCTGTTCCACTAACTCTTCCGCTACGTCGGAAGTATTTTACACTAACTCTTCCGCTACATCGGAAGTCCTTTCCACTAAGTGTTCCGACTGTTCAACACTTAGGCAAATTTTTGGAAGTTTTCCTGTCATCAAATTTTTTATCTCTATTGGGAAAAAAGAAATCCTGCCACTGTCACTGCATCTTGGTGGTCCATGCAGTCCCATGCTGCAACATGAGCTCTGATACCACGCTGTCACATCCTCGACCCTTCGACCGGCGAAGAGGACGCGACCAACACCAAGCATACGGGAAAACAGCCCCATGAACATGGACAAACAAACAAAACATCAATGCTGAAATTAAAAGCTTGAACATAATGCACAACAGGAATATGATAAGATGCATAATCCATCATACAAAGATTCATAATTCATCAACATACAAAAATGCAGAGTTCTCAATCATACATCGAAAGCAACACATAAACATTCCAGCATCAACATGTCCATCATAATTCATGAAACAATAGATTAGATTGCAGAGATGAACTAATCAACAGTCAGGAGTACTTATCTTTCAATGAAGAACTCGTCTGCAACCAACTACGTGTTGGAGCAGGGTCCCGCAGCTACAGAAGAAGCTGCTAGTTTTGGCGGAAGGATAAGCTTCGGCGGAAAGAAGTTAAGACAGAGCTACGACGCCGTAGCACGTTTCCAGCTAGAGAGCAGAGCCAGAAACCGTGACTTTTTGGGATGCAAAAGTCAAAGAAAGGCAACGGTACCTGAGCGGCCGAGAAGGGAGAGCTCACCCACTGCATTGAAGGCAGCGGCGGAAGACAGGAGGGCTCAGCGACCCTCATAAAGAAGAAGGAGCAACGAGGCTCAAGCATTGAAGGTGAAGGACAGAAAGCAGAGAAGCGATGCATAGTACCCATGGTCAGTGCTGGGAAGCATGGAAGACTGCAGAGAGCTGTGGTGTGACGGGAAGCGGCTACCTCAAGGACAGAGAGGACCGACTGTCACTAAATTAGGGTTTGGGTTACTGTTGGGACAGGCCCACAGTGTTGTAAAAGCAGGACCTTCGGGCTGCTTATAAAAGAATGTAATTTTGTATTGTAAAGGGTTAGTTAGTTAGCCAACTGGTTGGATAGACAGTTAGACAGTCGTGAATGAAGTAGGCAATAAGGATAAGTAGACTGTTGTAAAAGCCAAGCTCTGGTTTTGGTCTTAGCTGTAGCAATCTTACTGAAACCAGTAGCTAGCTCATAGAGTATGCATGTAACGATCCACAGGGATCGACTTAGAGGGAAGAGTATATTTTAAGAGAGCAATATAGAGAGAAGAGAGATCTAAGAGAGAAGATCTTGAGCTGCATATGCGGTGCAGCAGAACTGTGTTTTACCTTCCCCTTGAGCTATAATAGAAAACACAGTTCTGTGGACATAACTTCCATCCTGGAGGTGAACCACGTTAAAATCTGTGTTATGCGACTGATTTATGTGTTATGTTTACTTATGCATTGCTCAGTTATTTCTTGGATTTCGTTGCAGTTTAATGGAGGAATGTATTAATCAGTTCACCACAGCACAGAAGGATAATCTTAAGTTAAAAGCCTTTGGCAGGTTGTATGTGTTTCATTTATGCTTGCGTAACAACTACTGGTTGCAGTATTGAACAGCTTTGTATGTTAAGTCTTGCATGTCGACACGAGCAACGCTAAGTGCGCTAAACCGCAGAGGTAGGATATCACAGAGAGGTGATATCGCATCGGCAGAGAAGCTGCGGTGCGCGAGACCGCGGGTTGAGGACTTCGCATTGAGCAGGAGCTGCGTGTCGCACGGTGCACGGCGATGCACTAAGGCTGGAGATATTGCAAGTCAGGGAAAGTGCGCATCATAGAGAAGGACCGCACGGTGGTGGAAAGAAATATCTCATGGCTAGAGGAGCTGCGCGACGACGGAATTGCGCGACGTGAGCAGGAGATCGCGCAACGTACAGATGCAGGAAGAAGGTCTCGTGGCTAGGAGAGCTGCGCGACGACCAGTAGGATTGCCTCGGAACCTGGTCCAAGACACTTGAGTCCTTGGCCAACCCATTAGATTCACTTCGGGTGAGAATTCAGGCCGCCTTGCGGTCTGTCGCCGAAAGGGCCAGTGAGCTAGGGGTGTTGTTGGTTGATTATAGTAAACCCGGGTCTACCCATGCAATCAACTCTACGTCGCTGCAACGTTCCACCCAACCATAGGCCATCGTGCTCATTAATCTCTCAGCAAAACTGCCACCCCCAAGCTGGGCATGATTCCTCAAGGATTAAGGGTCAATGCAGGCTTACACATAGCCAAGGATACACAAAGCATAGCCAACCCAACTCAGTTGGGTTTATCAGGCCATCAAGGAGCTAGGAAAGGATAATGCTAAGCTGGAGGCCTCAACACCATTCCTCTCAAGCATACCCAGCCTCTGATCCCACTCCCAACAGTCCGAAGACCAACCACTGCATACCGCAACAAAACAATCCCTTCACAGCTCTATGAAGGAAATCAGATGACAATCCCAACAAAGGAAAAACACAGTTCAGTCCACAAGACAACTCAGAGTTGTTCTTGGCCCTAGCGTGGCCAAAACAACTCAACAACAACACCCAAATGACGTCTGCAGCCTCAGCAACCAAGAAGCAACCCAAAACGTGGGTAAATAAGCAGCCCAAACTCACAATAAAAACCATGGCGACCTTACACAGTCCCAAAATAGAGGAAAACTCAGCTGATGGATGTGGCAATCCACAGCCAACCCAACATCCAACTGCCCATAGCACACAATTACTCAATGCAGACACTGAAGAACTTACACAGACAGGAACATGGAAGAAACACACATGTACAGTCTGAAAATGGAAGATGAAAACACATGCACAGTTTGAAATGGAAGAAGGGGATCAAACTCTCCACAGCATCCCAAAATCGTGGAAGAACAACAACAACCCAAAACGGTGCGCGTGGGGAAGCAGTCCTCCCTGCGTGAAGGGAAAAACTTATATAGACCGCAATCATCCAAACGAATGGAGACCCGCCCCCTGTGCGTGAGCATGAACCGACCTCCTCTTGCGCATCCCTGCGTGAGGAACGAACAGCTCCGCCTATGCATGCGGAAATGAACAAACAATGGCTCCCTCCGTGAGGAATGAACAGACCAAAAACAATGAAGGAATGGGGGAGAATGGAGTCGTGGAAGAGTGGAGTGAATGCTTCCTCTGCCCCATGCGACGTGAAGGGGAAGAATCCGCTGGTGGAGTGGCCAAGGATGGACAATCCTGCCACACCCACTACCACTCAGCAATAACTCCTCAACTACTCCACAAAACATTGAAGAGGTTGGGTGAGACAAGGGAATATGGCAAATCAAACAAGGATTTTCCCCCCAAAGACCAAGGTTGACATCCCCCCACACCCCCTTATCCTTTGGAATCATGCCCTTTTCATTTCAACGTTGCACTTCCATAGCTGGTTGTGGGTTTATTTTTAATTGATGTGAGTATTTACATGATGCCACATTATAATGTGCCGGATAGCACGATATACCATCGGCAAATATCCCCATTGCCGAAACATACACAACCAAATCGATGGTGGGGATTTTGCCTTTAGCTCCTCACCATGATTAATTACATTATATACATCATGCAAACGGGGTCAAAACCAGGGTGTGACACACGTGGCACCCCTTCTGTCGATTTTCATCGAGATTTCAAAATGTCATATCTTTCACATTTAGTGTTCATTTTTTTAAAAATGAGTATTTCCAAAAATCTCTCAATGATATCTATAAAACTATGTGATTTGGATCAACACTTGCAGATATTTTTAATTTTTGGTCTATTGGGAGATCCACCTAGTGTTAGGATTAATTATAATCCTCCCTTGACCACCATAGTCTAAAAGTAATTTCCTATCCTAGGAGTTTGTTTCCACTTCACTAGTTCCATGGGGAACTCATATGGGTGCCTACCTACCACTTCATGCACCAGTTTGCATGAGTTTAGGATCTCTAGAGGCCAATGCCTATAATTTAGGAACCCACACTGGGTCATGGGAGTCCCATCATCAAATCACCTGAGTAGGTGTTGAGTTACCCTCTGACGGACACAATTAGTTTATATCCATTTACCATAGTTCCACATTTTCTTTATTTAATGAGGTTAGGCACCTTTTCCTCCCAACCTTGTTCAGTTAACTGACTGATAACTGATTTAGTTGTACTAAGTTACATTAATGAGCTCTTATTGGTGATTTTCCCACAATGAGTTAGCACTGGAATCAATCCCAGTTGGTGAATTCGAATCATATCTAGTCGATTTAAATTATACCTATTGTATCATCATTGTATTACACTAAGATTAATGATAATGGATGTAATGTTATGCTGACTAATTGTTGTCTCTTGGTTGTTCAATTTTCACCATGATTGTTTGATCAATGTACATTGAATTGCTTCTATCGCCTTCAACCTTCTTTCACAGTGAGGTTCATTCTAGCATGAATATCCTGAAGCTTTGTTAAATTAAGCATGCTATCAGAGAAGGTTATCAAGCCAACTTCAATCCTCAAAAACTTCCATTGATGCACCAAAAGTAGTTGGGTTCCACATAGTTCCTGGTATATTTTCCTTGCTACCTCTGTATTTTCTTCAAAGAAGTCTAGCGAGGTGTGATGAACCAAAAGAATCTACACATGTCGAATTAGAGAGTGATTGAATTGGTTTTTCTTCAAATTGAGGTGTTTTTGTAGGTAAATTGAAGAATTTAGAAGAATTATGCCGCTCCTTAATGTTGCAAGATGGAGAATTCTATAGCCTTGACACCCAGGATCCTCACACCTTTCAACTATATTGATTGGAGGGATGACATGCAGATTGTGTTCTGCAACAAAGGTTTGTATAGGGTTACCATGGGAAAGGAGGTCAAACCCCAATAGCCTCTTGAGAAATCTAAGTATCTAAACAAGCTAGATGAAGCATTTGGATTCATGTGCATTCATATCTCCAGGGAGTTACTCTTCCATCTTTATGGATTAAAAATTACAAAGGAAGTATGACGGAAGATCGAATCACTTTTTGGAAAGTAGGATGAGATGAGAGGCCATATTCTGGAGAATGAGCTAATTTCTCTTTATCCCAACAACTTTGAAACCATCCAACAATTATTCTCCAAATTCAAATCCTTGGTCATGCAGGGAAAGCAATGTGGGATTGACATGAAGGATGAGAAATTGGTTCTCTCTATTCTGAGCAAACTTGGCCCAGAATTCTCAGTGTTTGTATACACATTTCACTCGAGAGACTGGAAACTCCAAATTGGAAAATGCCATCACTTGATGCCTTCATAGAATCTCTTATTCAGGAACAATATAAGTCGATATAGATGGGAGCCGTCATAGATCCAATAATCCATCTCTCTTGGCTGGGGAGAAAAATAATGTGCAAGCAAAGAGGAAGCATAAAGGAAAGGATATGAGGAACACTGAATTCGAACCAAAGGAGGAGCTTGATCCATCAAATGAAGCCTTGGTCTCTAAGAAGGACAAACATCATAGGTTTGAATAGGGAAAGTGCTCATACTATGAGAAAGGAAACCATACAGATAAAGGTTGTATGAAGAAGACCACAGATCAGAAGTAAAGTCTCCTTGAAAATCATAATATTTCCCTCCTTGAAGTTGCAAGAAAGGTTGATTCTGGATACAAGCCTAAATATCATGAGAGATGCCATGCACCGAAGGCTGTATTTTCAAAATCACATTCCTTCCCCATTGATTCAGGAGCCTCCAATAACTTGGTTGCATCCAAATAATCATTCTCTTCATTAAATATTAATGATGTCCTAAGTATTCAGATGGGATATGACGCTCAAATCTGAGCTAAAGGGAAGGGTACAATCAAATTAGAGCATGGAGTGTTCAAGAATGTCCTCTATGTGCCCTCCTTAGCAACAAATTTGTTGTATGTATCTCAAATGACTCATACATGCTCACCAAAGCGAGTTGGATCTGGTCTTGACTCAATGGATATCTCATATATCTCAACTAGGAAGATGATAGCGAAAGGTGTTGCAAACCATGCCTCGAAGGCATATGAATTCTCACACTTTCTGCCATACTCAAATCTAGTGTAATCTCACCTGTCATTTAAAAAGGAAGGTAAATTTACTCTACCTAGACCTTTTTCATATGATAATTCTTTCATTAATGTTTCAGATTCAGAATCTGAAGAAGAGGACCAAGTTAAAGCATTTTTTGGAATTGAAGATGAAGTTCAATCAAATCCAGATCCAGTCCCTACTCCCAATCCTAGGCCTAAATGGGATCAAAAGGTCATTGAGTCTATTGGGAACATGACTGGAGAGTCATCTTACACGAGGAGAACAAGATCTTAATTTCAAAATGAGAGCCTTGTGCCATGTCATGCAAAATCACTTCCCCTAGAGAGTTTTTATAAACTCCCAAAAAAATGTTACATGATGATGAAGTATGATCAACAGTTCTGGTCACTAAAGAACAATGAGACATTGGATCATGTCTCTCTTCCTCCAAAAAGAAGAGACAAAAGTAACTTTCTACATGACGAATTGGAAGAAAATATATACATGGAAAAGAATAAGGGGTACACCGATGATTCTCTCTTGACATGTTAGCTAAGGAATCCATTTTATGGGCTCAATCAAGGCCCCAGGGCATGGCATCCCAAGTTAAACTCTTCCATGCTTTCAAAAAGGTTCGAAAGATGCAAGTTTTGATGCAGAATCAACAACATTTCTTCTCCTCTATGGAATCAGATTAGAAGAAGGTGGCAACGTTCACAATGCACTGTACCAAGGAACTAGTGCAAACAAGGACCATCACACTGCATTATTGCTCCATAGAGATGAAGTATGCATAAAATTTTCACAAGTTTTTTACTCATGAGGAAATTGTCTCTTGGTGTGAAATCTTGATGCTCGTTCCATTGTTCATTTTGAGGGGACGAGGGTGGGGGGGGGGGGGGGGTGGTTCCCATGAGGTTTTCCCCATTTCCTCGGTTTATTGAGCAGTTAATATTTGCATTATATTGTATGGGTGAACTTTGGTCTTATTTTCCAGGGCCCCGGTTGTCCAAGTTTGGATTAAGGGGGGGTGTTAGGATTAATTATAATCCTTCCTTGGCCACCATTGTCTAAAAATAATTTCCTAGCTTAGGAGTCTATTTCCACTTCACTATTGCCATGGGGAACTCATATAGGGCCCACATACCACTTGATTTAGTGATTTAAATGAGTTTAGGAGCTCTAGAGGCCAATCCATGTAATTTAGGAACCCACAATGAGTCATGGGAGTCCCATCATCAATTCACCCTAGTATGTGTTGAGTTACCCTTTGATGGACATGAATTAGTTTATCTACAATTAGCCTAGTGCCACATTTTCCTGATTTAAGGAGTTTAGGCACCTTTTCATACCTACCTTGTTTAATTAACTGACTGAAACTAATTTAGTTGTCACGAGTTACATTTCTGAGATCCTAGTGATGTCGATTTTCCCACATTGAATTAGCACTAAAGCAAATCCAAGTTGGTGAATTCGAATCATACCTAGTGGATTCAAGTTCTCCCTATTGTATCATCATTGTATTACACTGGTATTAATGATAATGGATGTAATTCTATGCTGACTAATTTTTGTCTCTTGGTTGTTCAATTTTCACCATGCTTCTTTTATCAATGTACATTGAATTTCTTATTTCTCCTTCAACCATCTTTCACAGTCAGGTTCATTCGAGCCTGAAGATAATAAATATTTGCTAAATTAAATTCCTAGATCAAACCTCCTCATTGGAAAATTTTGGACCTCCAAAATATTAAATTGCTCAGTAAACAAGTGAGGGTACAACTCCCTCAACTTTTTCGTATGCATCCATTATGCCTTGCTTGGATGAATTCCTTTAAAACACACATGAAGATACTCCACATTTCCTCTTCATGAAGTTATTACCCTCCTGTCAAGAATGATGTCTTCCTGCAACTCATCAAGATACTCAAGTGTAAATTCATCAATAGGAGGAACATGAACATTCTTCTCTTGATCCATGATCATTGGAGGCTCATACAATTTCAAATATTGTACATTCACAACAGAATACATCCGCATGTATGGAGGTAAATATAACCAAAAATAATTATTATCAACTTTATCCAAGATTGTGAAGGATCCATACCTGAGTGGTTTAATATTTTTACCTTCACCTTGAATTCGGTATTTACTGATATGAAGCCAAACTTGATAACCAACTTGGAAATGATGATCAACATGATTTTGGTCATTCATCCTTTTGTATTTGGCTTGTATTTCTCCAATTGTTACTATACTACATTTTTTACCGATTGAATCTTCTAAATGAAGTTTGAATCCTTTTCAACATCAACTTGTCCATCTTACACAAAATATTTTCCATATAAAAATTCTAAAGGAGATTTTGGAAAATACCTAAAACATGTCTAGAAGGAATACTTTTGAGTAGAAGTGTGAATGTCATGGTTGCAGGCATGTTGTACATAATGCAAATTCTTATCCAAAATCTTAGGATAACACAAAATCCTTACATTAGTTGTACCATTCTGTGGTTGATTACTTTAGTATGACCATCAGTTTGTGAATGGAAATCAGTTTTCTTTTTGAAGATGGAATCCATAATTTCCCACAAATTCATCCAAAAATCCCAAGAAAATGGGAATCCTGATTTGATACAATGAAAGTGGTTAACCCAAAATGAACCTAAACATTTCGGAAGAACAATTAAATAATCCACTCTGATGTAACCTTATTTTTACAAGGCATTAAGATGCACATTTTATTGAACCTATCCACAACTACCTAGAAGTAATCATGAACTTTCCTAAACATAGGTCACATTCCCATAAAATCCATATACACACTTTCCCAAACATAGGTCACATTCCCATAAAATCCATATACACACTTTCCCATTCGAAGTAGTTTGAAAAAACAAGCAAAAAATCTTGAAAGAGTAAAAATTACACACAGATGTGAAAAAATAGTGGATATTATTGAATTTTCTAACATATAAATATGTTTTGATCAGACATATATTACATTTGGTAGAATTCACAAGGCTTAGGAATCCATTTGGCAGTGCACATGTGTTAAGGCAATATTTGACCTCCGTCCCCCCTAGGTGGACCAATCAACACTCGAATCACCCCAAACAGTCATGAGACATGGTGTGAACATTGGTGAGGCATGGTGGGGCCATAAATGAGTCCAAGGTAGACACAGGTGAGAAAATAGAGGAGTGGGAGAGGATCAATGTGAACAATACATGCACTAGGAGGGCCAAAATGGACTAAAGACAATACTAGCGCCCCTAGTCAAACCCAGATTCCTCAAAACAAGGAAGTAGTGATCCAAGAAATTAATTAGGGTGGAAATGTTCTAGGTTTACCAATCTAGAGTGTTGGTGTGTGTGTGAATGGGATAAAATAACCAGTTCACGTCCTAGACCAATTTCCCTAACTCTAAACCATAGCAATTTAATGCATAGAAGCAAAAGAATTTGACTAAGGTATTAACTAAGGTAATAAGGATGTATTATTGTTATAAAACCCCCCTTAATCTTGAATTAGTACAACTTAATCAAAATATCATGGAGGGCTTGGAAACAAAGGCTCAAGTCACCTCATACAACATAAATTTTATTTGTCCTTGAAAAACAAGGAAAAGAGGAAAACCACATGGGAACAAAACCTCTCCTAAAAAATGGAAATGGGACCAAAAATATGAAGGTGAAAGGAATACATCACCATGCATAACTCAATCCAAGCACTGATCTCAATTAAGTGAAGGTCTTCTTCGTGAAACACTTAGTGAAAATATCAACAGTTGGTTTAGTCCAAGGGAAATATTGCAAGGCAATCACCCAATCATGCACTAAGCCCCAAATGTAGTGCATATGAATCTCTATGTGCTTGGTCCTCTATCTCTATACTGGATCTGTGGAAATATTGATTGCACTTTGATTTTCATTCCAAATGATAGTGCGTGTATCAAGTGCAACATCAAGTTCGTGAAGAATGACTTGCAACTGCACACATTTTGTAGCTGCATCCATTGCTCCTCTGTACTCGGCCTTAGCTGAAGAAAGGGAAATAATGTGTTGTTTCTTAATTGAAGAGAATATTGGAACATTGGAAATCATGAATACAAAACCTAAATTATACTTTCTATCATTGGGATCTCCAGCCCAATCCGAATAAGAAAATCCTACTAGTTCTAGTGGAGAACTAGCAACATAGTGTACCCCGAAGTTCTTGGTTCCTTGTACATGCTTGTTGTTCAGGAATAAGCACCCTTGTAACCTAGGGTCTGGGGTTACCAACATACTTCTAAAACTTGCAGACAATCAGCTTTAAAGTATAGAAAAGGAATAGGAAGAAATGTTGAACTCACTCGATTAACGACGGTTGATCCAAGCTTTCTCTTCTCTCGCTCTGCTTCTCTCCAAAGCGCCTTTCAGGGATGCACCTCCTTCACCTGCAAAGAGCAAATTCTCCAAATACAATCTTATACATGTACATATGAAAAGTTATATGAACAATATATAGAGTGCTTAATAAAAAATATTCATCAAACCATGATACATGAAAGAGACTCAACACAAAGTTGGAAGAAGAATTCTCTTTATTAACGATAGTGAATTAGATAAGTGTACAACCCAACGTCTGAAACAAGGACTCCTATACAACCAAAGGATTCTGAGTTTTGCTGCTCCAAATACTTCTGAAGATATACCACCAACATAACTTTTATCTCCAAGATTCATTGATTAATGCCCTCCCCAAGGCCTCTATTTATACTTTAGGAAATATAGCAGTTTCGAAGGTTGAGGAGGTTGAGACAGTTGAGATAGTTAATGATTAGGGTTCAACAAATCTCCATTAATCGTGTTTTATTATTTTTAATGTCAAATGGATGTGTATGTGACTATTGATACTAGCATCCCGCATATGAGACGTGAGTTGCTATAAGGGAAGCCCGCGTACAGATCTGTACACGGGTTGCAATGAAGATACTCGCGTACAGTACGCGGGATGATGTGGAGATAGCCATGTATGGACGCGAGTTTCTGTGGAGATATTCACGAACGGAAATCAACATATAGAAAGGTAAAATGGCACGCTATTTGGATAGTGAATGCATCTCATGTCATGCCCATCTATAGTGTTTAGGAAACCTTCAATCCATAAATGTCCTTTTGTGTACCAACATATGAAGTGTCGGCACTCGGACGGAGAAGTGCCATTTGGGTTGATAACAGATGCCCCCTAATGTGTGAGGTCAGAGGGAAGCGATGGCCGAAATACATTATAATCATTATCTTTGGAGAATTCAGAAATCCAATGGAGCAGAGGTAGTACCTGAAACAAATACATAATAATGTCATATACAAAGCCATATATGAGGATGCTATGTTCAATATACTGGAACACTAGCTCCTTTACAATGGTTGAGTACATCATATAGTACGGGTACAAGACCATGTATATTACAAAGGTGGATTGAAGCAACAAAATACAATAATGATGAGTCTTCAAAGATCTGGAAGTTGTGTAAATAGGTACAACATATTTTTGCGCAACTTAGTCCATAGATAGGAAACTAAGGTCTTCATAAACAATCTCAAAGAACCAGTACAATCCAAGCCATGTGAATAGATGTAGGTTGAAGTCGAACATGGAGTGGATTCAATAGATTGTCAATTAATAGGTGATAATCGACAACTGAAGTAAAGGAATTCACCAATAATGAAAGTGAATCCTGAGGTATGATCGTCAAACTCTAGGTATTTGTCATCATGAAGTGTTGATGCGGAACCATACTGTGATAAGGAAGGCAATAGATCCTCCAACGGATCACAAGAGTGACTAGGAACTGGGTAACGGAAGGGAAACACAAGTGATAATAGATATGACAATGATGGGATCAGGATATATATCAGACATTGAGTTAAATCCTTGAACAGTGAGCACGACACAGAAATGACCCAAGGCAACTTCTAACTTTATAGATAGAAAAACTAGACTTATCTGTCATGTAGGAGACATGATCAGATTCCCCAGGTAGAACTAACAAGAGGAGGAGTAATAAACTCAAAGTAATAGCTGAACTAAAAGTGAACACTGAGACATGGGTATCGAAAAAAATAGAGAGTGCTATGTTCAAGGATGACATGCTGCCACTAACTGAAAACCAAAAGAAAAATTCTTCCTTACCTTTTCTGTTAAATTTTAGCGAGTCCAGGAAAGTCAACTCGAGACTCTCTTCATTTTTTAACAAGATTGAAGAGAAGAGGGAATATTGCTTGATAGTGTCACTGATTCATAGATTTAATGAGCCTGAACTAGTACATGCTCAGTTGGTGTTTTCACATTTAGAGAGTCTGAAAACTCCAAAGAAGATTCCAGGGGGGTCCTTTTTCGTCCTATTTAGTCTCCTGAGGTCGAAAAAGTATAAAACATACCACAGAAGAACTCTCTTAACTTCCATAGAAGAAAAGGTGAACATTTTTCCAATGCTCCTTCAAGAGCAGCATAGAGCTTGAGTTTTACGAGTGTGAAGGAAAGGAAGATCACTCGGAAAGATCCATTTGAGTACGAGAAATTGGGCTTACAATAATAAACTCGACGCCTTGTTCTTAGTGTTTAACGAGCATGACAAAGACATAAAGTACACTCGGAATCTTTTTCATGTTTAGGTCCAGAGCACGAAAAAGAGAAAACTAAGCTCATACCAGGTGTTCCTTTTCCATAAATTTAGTCCCTCAGGTCCGAAAAAGTGATAAACCTATGCCCGAGAATACTCTTCTCAATTCCGTAGAAAAGAGAGTGATCCTTTCTCGTATTATTCTGTATGGTCCGAGAAAGAGATAACCTAACACCAATGCAGATTCCCATTCACATATTATTAATGAGCTTGAATGGGCAAGTTAACTTGGCAGTCAAGTCTATTTTAAGGAGTCATACCTGGGCCTAAAGAAACTCCATAAGGGCGGGGAGTCCTATAAAAGGATAGCTTGTAAAAAGAGATAAAAAATGAGGCTCCATTTGGCGTGAAAAATAGCTAAAAGGATTCCCCTATACCTAAGATAGCTACAGCATGAGTATCGAAAGACAACATAGGTTCTAAATGAGGATACTCATGAGAGGAAGGCCCTATCCACAGAAGAACAATGGTAAATACAAGGAGCTAATGGTTAAAAATACCATAGTCCGTGGTTAAAATGTTGATTGCTAAGTTTAAGATGGAGTAAGTATAGATGCAAAATGCATGTGAGACGACGAAAAACCATCCTATATGAGCAAAAAACACCTTAGAACGATGATAAACCTGTTACAAGGCAAAAAACATATGGAATTAGTTGAATGAATTATGAACTATAGGAAAAAACCCACTTGAGAAATATAATTTCTATAAATAGTTCAAAAACATAAATAAAACTCACCATTTTGAATTTTACCCATAAAAGACAAGTTTTCACCTCTACCTTTAGTTGATCGGTGTGGACAATCAGGTGGACCAAAACCAATTTCGCAAGTGTCAGGTAAGACTACACCCCAAGATCTTCAATTTGATCGTAGCAAATTTCAAAATTGAGTCCAAATTTTATATTTTTGAGCACCCTTAAGCAAGGAACGCTATGTACGTGGGTTCGCTATAGTGAAACTTGCGTACACTCGTTCTGTACGCGAGTTGCCTGAAGGACAGTCGCGTATAGTACGCGACATGTCTAACTAGACAGTCACATACGCTGTGTGAAGGGGAAAAGAAGTATGTAGAGTCAAAATTTTGAATTTTTACATGAAACTAAAGGTTTGCAATGCTTGTTTTACTAGGTTTGAAGATGGTGCTTGAGTGGAGGGAGCGTGAGCATGAAGATATGGATCAAGAAGCACTCCAGGATGCCCCCACTGTGAATGTTTTATGTTCAAGTGGATTGTTAAAAAAAATTTGTACATCACCTATGCGGGCCAATGTCCGTCTGCTAGAGTTCATGATAAATTACTGGGATCATGATTTGGGCATGTTTGACCTTCAAGGTGAATCCTTGGAGATTACTTCAGAGGATATCTATTTCATTGTTGGTCTGTCACGACGAGGAGCTCCAGTAAACTTGGAGGGCACCGACAGAGGTGGTGACCCTCTGAGTGTCCAGAACTACATCGACATATACTATGCACCAGGTACCCAAAAGAGAGGGAGTTGCATCCCTATTGTACACATACGTGATATTCCTCTATAGGTATTGACAAGTACCATAGTGAGGGTTACAGGATCATCTTCTCTTCATCTTGCTACATGGAACCAGATGAGGTTAGCAGTGGATTGCATGCAGGGGGCCTTATATGATTGGTGCTCGGGAGTTATCCCGATTTTGAGAAAACAGCTCTCTGACTGCAAGAGAGGAAGGAGGAAAGAACTTTGGATATTCTAGCATACTAGTAGCCTTCTTCGAGAGAGAGTGCCGGGATTGAGCCCTGCAGTACCCCTACCAGTTTGTTCTCCTCGTCAGCCTAGGCTGAGTAGATGGGGAGATATCTTCCTCCGCCAGGGAGGAGGTGGTTCAGTGCAGAGTGTATATGATGATGAATTCTACTTTTGGTGGGAGCAGTAATTGCCAGCACTGGAACAGTTTTTGTATGCTGGGATGGATTTTCATGGTGATTCAGACCTTGTTCTCCCTCCAGGAGGAGCATGGGGAGAATTAGGAAATTTTTTATTTTCAAATTTTTATGAATTTTAAATATAGAGATATATACATATGTATAAAAGTTCTAATCCTATAAACATATCAAAATGCAGATATTGGACCAGTCCACCCTGAAGGGCATCCGCGCATGTATATGCGTCCTCTCTTAAGAGAAGACCAGGGGCTGATTAGGGTTCTTGAGGGGAAGCTGGCCAAGCTTACCCAGAGAGTACCCACCTTACGGATTGAGCACATCCCAGCCATCATGCAGGAGGTTCTGGTTGGTGTACCACATGTCTGGATATGCCTTTTGAGGTGGGTAGCCAGAGCATTTTTGGTATATATAGAAGCTGTTGAGGCTGCTGAAGCCAAGGAGGCTGAAGAAGCCAGAGTACAGGGAGACCGGGGGGACCAAGGTGGTCTAGCTTAGATCTAGGGAATTTGATGGACTATGATCCATATTTTGTATATTTTTTGTATATTATACAGTTATGACTGGATCTGAGGATCAGAGACTCGACTTATCTATATATATATATATATATATATATTGTCGGTTTATTTACAATTTTTTTTTATGTGTATGCTGTATATTTTTATGAAAAATGTGTTAAATGCCAATCCAAGATGTAATTAGCGTATGCATCAGCTAATGAATTGTGATTTCTTGGAATATGATTGAATGTAATGAACTCAAAATTTCTTTCCAATAACCTAACTTGCATAAACTAACGCAATAGAATAGGGTTCTGCACCTGATAAGCTCGATTGAGCTGGGAAACCACCAGTTGAGAATCCAGTCAGACTTCCAGCTGAGTGATACTATGTGATAAAGCATCCCATAGAAGCTCAATTACATCCCTATACTCAAAGACATTATTAGAAGTAGGACCTAAGCAAGCACCTCTTGAGGCAACTAACTGTCCCAAGGGAGAATAAATGACCCATGCCGCTGAAGCTAGATTACAAGTGTGGTGACTGGCGCCATCAGTGAAACCTATGAACCTATTGGAAGACATCTGAAACAACCAACAGATGGTATAAAAAACACAAATCGACGAACTAGTGTACGTAAAAATACATACAAGAAAATTACAAGAAAAGTGCTAAGCCTAAGCATAGTACTTTTTCAGGTAGAGCCCATTTCTAGGCTCAGGCAACTTATTCCCATCAAAATCAATTAACTCATATGTGCCCTTATTTAAGACCTTTGACACGACATAAGGCCCCAACCACATGGACTTGAATTTTCCTACCCCTAGGGGTTCTTTTTCTTGGTCCCAAAGAAAAACAAGTTCCCCCTCAGAGAAAATCCAAGGCTTGACCGACTTATCATATTGGCTTTTGACCCTATTTTTGTGAGCTTGATTTGTTGTCAATGCATCTCTACACTGCTCATCAAGATGTTCTAAGTGTATTATACGTTCTTCAAGCTCCATCGTATCAGGTAACACATGAATATCTATTTTCAAGGACGGGATTTCACATTCAACTAGGGTAATGGCTTCCACTCCATGAACAAGTTGGAAGGGGGAGAAGCCCGTAGCAGTTTTTACATTAGTTTGATATGCCCAAAGTGTGGGGTATAGCATGATATGCCAGTTATAACGGGCTGCATCAATAGTATGTTTGAGGATAGTCTTCAAAGTTTTATTAACAGCCTCAACCTAACCATTTGCTTGAGGATAGTACGAAGATGAATGTTCTTGTTTGAATCCAAGCATAGTGGTCAGTTCCACATCATGCTATTTTGAAAATTATTTCCATGGTCAGTGACAATCACCTTGGGTATACCAAACCGTGCTATAATTTGATTGAACATGAAAAAAGTTGCGGTTTCCCCGTCGGCTTTAAAGGTGGGGATTGCCTCTACCCATTTCATAAAATAGTCCATAGAAACAATAATATATTTGCGCCCCCCATCCGAGGCTGTGTTACACATCATGTAATCAACCCCCCACTTCATGAAGGGGCCCATCGAGACAACGAGAAATAACAGAGCGGGATGTGACCGCATTTTTCTGGTGTAAAGCTGACAAGGATGACAGCACTTCACGACTTCCACACAATCCTTAAAGATCATGGGCCAGAAATAACTGGCATGTAGTATCTTCTGGGCCGTTGCTAACCCAAATAAATGACCCCCACACGCTCCACTATGGGAATCATTCAGGAAAATCTCTGCTTCCTCATGGGTAAGCCATTGATGCAAAACAAAATCTACCCCTCTACGATATAAAGTATCTCCTATGATGAGGTAGTTCTTAGCATGAAGGCGTAGTTTACGTCGTTCCTCCCGCGAAGAAGCTGGATGATACTTCAAATTCTGGAGATATATAAGTATATCCCCGTACCAGGGGTCAGAGGTGGATATCAAGAAGATATTCTCATCTGGGAATGAGTCTTCTTCAATGACTACATCTTCTTCCGTTGGAAATTCTGCTATAAGCTCTGCAAAAACTAAGGATTTTTTAGATTTAGCGGACTAGAAATCCAAGTCAAACTCTTGGAGAATGACTATCCATTTGTTGAATTTTCCCCCAACAATACGTTGGGACAAAACATATTGAAAAGGATTAACATCCGCCACTATAGTTGTAGTCCTCAGTAAGATGTAGTGACGTAACCTCTGAACAGCATAGACAACTGCTAAAGCCAATTTATCGACGTGGGAGTACCTGAGTTCAGGTCCGGCTAAAGCACGGCTAAGATAGTAAATGACATGCTCCTAGAGCTTATCGTCCTCCTGGACCAGGACTACCCCAATGGTCGACTCGGATGCGGCCATATACAATATAAAATCCCTAGAGTAATCTGGCGAACGTAGTAAAGGTGCTGCCAACAAAGATTTTTTCAATGCCTCAAAAGTAAGTTGTGCAGTTTCATCCCATACAAATGGGGTGTCCTATTTTAGTAGGCGCATTAAACCCTTGGTAATCTTAGCATAGTTTAGAATGAAACGTCGAAGAGAATTGGACTTTACCTGTAGGCTCTAAAGTTTCCTGATATAACGAGGAGGAGGCAGATTTACAATAGCCTCTACTTTTAATGAATCCACCTGAATGCCTCTATTAGAAACAATGAATCTGAGCAGTCTCCCTGACTTGACACAAAACACGCACTTGTGGGGATTCAAGCGGATCTTATAGTATCTGCATCGCTCAAATATTAGACGCAAGTGATCTGGATGATCGATTATTTTATGAGAATGTGCAGGCAGATCATCAAGGTAAGGTTCGACAATGGCTTTGATATCATGGAAGGAAAAGTTCATTGCCCGTTGAAAGGTTGCCCCAGCATTTTTCAATCCGAAGGGAATTTTTTTGTACGTGAAGGTAGCCAAGGACAAATGAAAGCATTTTTATGTTGGTCCTCCGGTTTTATTTGAATTTGATTATATCTGGAGAAGCCATCCATAAACAAGAAAACTTTACTTCCCGCGCAAACATCTATAATTTGATCTATAAATGGGGTGGGATAGTTGTCCTTAGGACAAGATTTATTCAAATCTTGAAAGTCGGTACAGACGCGTATGGTCCCTTGCTTATCAATAGGAACTGGGTTGGATACCCATTCCGTCAAGGCTATGGGATAAATAAAACCGGCTTTCAACAATTTTTCAACTTCCGCCTTCACATCCGCCACTTTATGCAGGTTAACAGGTCTTAAATTTTGCTGAACAGGTTTAGCATCAGGGTATGTTCGGATCTCGTGCTCAACTATCGATGGATCAATGCCTGGCATCTCCTCATATGAACAGGAAAAAACTTCGCAGAATTCCTTGAACAAGGACGTATAGATTGCAATCTCCTCAGGAGAGCAGTTTGCACCGATATGTATATTTTCCACAACGTCAGGATTTACAGAGATGTTGATAGGGATAGTAGTAGAAATATTTTCCATATTCCCCTCAGCAAGCATTCCTTCCCTTGGTAAGGGATTGATGGGTATATCAACATCATCTGCCAGTCTCATATGAAACTCTTGATTCTCTATCCTGCCAAGCTCTGTAAGAAAATAGGATCGATGATGAAGATCTTCATAGATCTTATCAAGTCCACACATGGCTTCTAGAATGGCTTCATCAGAAGGTAAAACCATATCTAAACAATCTGTAGAATGCAAAGAGTTTTATGCCCAAGCAGGCAAATAGAACTCTTCCAGGTCCTATGAGATTGTGAGAGGGTCTACAACGGGATCAGCAGTGGTTTGAGTGATAGCTTTGTAAGCCACTTCCACTGTTGATAAGGGCACTTTCGGTTCATGGGGGGAAGGGAGAACCCAAGGATCAGTCCTATCAACAACCTTGGCTATGGACTTCCCCACACTAGTAGAACCTATATAGTTAATCGAAGCTGGAAGATCCAATGTGCCCATCAACGATGTGTACATTCCAGCCCCCAAGCTCTCAGTAGTAGGTTACACCTCATCAACCAATGGCACGGTGGACTCATTAGACTCCATGCGGCCTTTTCGAGTAAAATTGAGTTGGTCAACAGTAACCAACTTCCCTTCTTGTGGAAAAACTACCACCTGAAATACAGCTGATGCAATAGCAGACATGGCATAAGTCTAGCTTCTTCCCAAAAGAAAATTATAGTCCAAAGGTGCATCAATCACTTCCACCTCAACAGACGCCGCTTTCCCTGCCAGCTTAATTTCAAAAGCTGGCAGGATACCATGCAGACGGAATGACCTTCCGTCGAAAGCAGTAAGTAGAGTGTTTGACGAGAGCAGCTCTGGGGATCCAAGAGCTTTCCAACATGACAAGGACATAATGCATGTAGAAGCACCCTCATCAATAACTACCCTTCCAATGGTCTTTCCACCATGGATGACATCTATTGATAAGGCTACATGGTAAGGTAGGCGAATTTTAACATCAGACAAGTGAAATTTCGCCATGAGACTCGACGAATCCATGCTGCCTAAGGCTGCTAAGAGTGCATCTCATTGGGCGGGACAACTCTGTAACACCTCTAAAGCTGACATTACACAAGGTGTTTGGGCTAAGTCTTCAACTACGGAGTATTTTGAAGCAGCCCTAGCATTAGGGTTATGCAAGGTCTTCTTAAAGACACCTTTCGGTATCTTAGGCATAGTTTCAGTGGGCTTCTCAATCATGAGAGGGTTAGAAGTTTCACCTATAGACTTACCCTTCTCAAAAGTCTCTTTTTCATAGTTTTTATTCCTAGTCTGTAGCAAAGTCGAAGATCGAACCATGTTGACATAACTGGGGTCAGGGGCATTTGGAGTGCCCCCTGCTACATTAGAAGCTGAAGCAAAATTTTTCCCTTAGGGAAATGGATCCTTTAGGACAGCCGGTTGTTGAGCTTTTAGCAGCTTCTGGGCTTGTTCAATAAGGGAACAAAGGTGAGTGAGGTGATCCTTGTGGCACAACTTACATGAGAATTTCACCTTTTTCTTTTCTTTCTTGCCCCCATCAGCACTATTTGCGGGTTTCTGCTTGTTTTGATTTCCCTCCCCTTTCTTTCCTCTCTTCTTCTTCCCACCGAGTTGTTGATTGCCCTCTGAGAGGTCTGTGCGAAAACATTTGCACTTTGGGGTGAGGGGGCATCCTTAGCTGTCTCTGCTGTAGAATGTTTGACGGAGAGTTGATGGAGCTGTCTGGCCAAAGATACTCATTAGAGGAAATTTGGGGTCTAAAATGGGCCTTATAAGAAAACGTGCCAACAATAAATTTTGTGAGTTGGAATTCAAGAACCAATAGAATTTCAATAAAATGAGTCAACCATAATGGCTGAATTGACATATTTGTCATAAAAGAAAACTACTTTTTTTGTTCGTATTTTCGACATATCTCCCTCTGTATTTCCTCAAATTCCAAGTGGGAGAGCTCGTTGGATGCGGAATTTAATTCCACATCCAACGAGTACCCACACTGCATACTTTTGATAGACCCCCCTACCCCAAAAATAATAAATTCCTGAAGGTAGATAACAATTTCATTCCGAAATCGTATCAGATCAGAAGCTGAAAGTAGCTAAGGAATGCATTAGTCAAGTCCCAAAAACTACTGAACGCAGCAGAAGGCAGCTCAATGTACCATTTTTCTATGGTACTCGTTAAGTTTCTTTGGAACAGCCTCAACCTAACTGAATCTTCATTCAGTCAATTAGAAGAACACCATAAATGAAAAGTGGTGGCATGAGCCCCAGGATCTTCACCAACTTTGCCCTCAAATTTTGGGATGTCCGATGGCAATTTGGTGGGGACAAGTGGCCACGAGGGTTCATGCCTCTCCGAGTCGTTCATCAATTTAGAAAAATCTAGCAAGTTTAACGTTGCCAAAAAAGGAAGCTTAGGTCAAACTGAAGCACTAAACATGCTAGTCTGGGGATTAGAGGGACTTGCCCCCAAATTCCCATATGTAAAGGTGGGGTTTCCCCCTACCACCCGTTGCGAAGTGGATGGATTACTTTGAAATGGATTCCATCCGTAAGCCACACTATTATGGGTGGGAGGTGCAGTATAAAAGGCCCCGACCACCCCAGTCAAAACTGGGGTTTGAAAAACAGGAGCAGGTATCCCTCCGCTAAACAATGAAAATGGAGAGCTCGTGAATGGGGTTGAGATTGGAGTTTTAAAACCTTGCCCATAAGAGGTAGTGTTTCCAAACTACACTCCCACATAAGAAGGTGATGGGCCTACGTATGGAGTGGATGGGGGAATATGCCCCCCATTCCAAGGAAATACTTGGACAAAAGCTGAGGATCCTACAGAACCACTCTGGGCAGTGAATGTGAAGGAGGAAGGAACAGTAGGTATACTAGGAATTCCAATAAACATGCCACCAGAAGCACCTGCTAGGCTTGTGGGAACCAGCAGTTGAACCACCCGGCTCGCTGGAGTTAAGGGTGTAGTAGGTATGCTAGATCTAGGGGCACTTACTGGGGGAGGTAGTACCCCTTCAGCCGAAATGGCTGAGGTGAAAACAAAATAACTTTCTCCTGCAGTAGACATTATCCTGTCCACAGGGACACCTAACACAGGTGAATCAAAAGGCCTTACCTGGACGATCACAGGATCGTTTAAGACAGTCAAGGGTGTATTAAAATTATTTGCAAACTCGTCAGCCTGCAAGTCTTCTATCTCAACTTGGTTAGCCCTGAGTTTTGGTTCACCTGGAACTTCACTTACTCTTATTGGTTCAAATGAACCATCTGTGTCCAATATCCACCTTTGGGGTGGAGGTGGAGGTTCCAATGTGATGAGAGGAGGAAGGTTTTGCAACCTTCATGACCTTCTAATAGGTTGGTCCTCCACGATTGTAAATTTTACAATTCAAACCCTAAGGTTAGCTAAACACAGACAAACCACAGAGCAATCACTATGAAAAATCCTAAAGTCTCAATAGTCAGCAAGGGTAAAAGATATGCTTTTCCGAAGAAAGCTGAAGAACAATTACTTGGTGTCCTTGAAGAGGTTCTTAGGCACAAGCGGAGGAGTCACCCACCGCCCTCCTACACTTTCAACAAGGGTTACCTTCCAAGTCCATCCAAGGTGAACCAGAAATAGCCTTCTGGTTTACCTAGGTATGAACCCTAGAGGTCAAGAGACTAGAGGCTACCTTAACTACACCAACAGTCTGGGGGGACATTCGCAAGCCTAACTCATATGCATGGGCAGGGTAGCTGAGCTTGAAACTCTGTCCAGGACAGAATCCCCAAATGCATAAAATTCCTAATTTACGTTTCGACAAGGAATCGAAGGGTTATCTCCTCAGTCCAATGCCTGCACGCGGCCTCGTGCTTGACTCCCGTTTGAGAGGAGCTTCCCAGATACTATCGATAAAGAGAAGGATTTACCTATCGATTGGCCCACTATGTCTAAATTTTAAAACTTATGGGAAGTTTACACTTCCTATCCCACAAGTCTAGCCTAAGCTAGTAGGTTTATGGCCCTAAAAAATAAAAATTACTAATAGATTTTAATTATTGTGTTCATTTTAAGGGCTATTTTTTACTCAGAAGGCAAGTGGAGTGAAAGACTATGATGTTTTTTACTCGATAAGAAATATAAAAAGCAAAGGTGTATACTTCCAAAGCAAGATATCACTAAAAAAAACAAGCTTCTTTTCTTTTTGTAAATGTAAATTGATGAAAATGCAACGATAAAGAGAACACTAAGACTATATTTTTTGTAGTTTTTGGAGATTATATTTTAAAAACTAAAAATAAAACTACTCTATGAAAAATCAAATGCAAAAGCTTATAGATGTTTTCTTTTCACTTTTTAAAATGCTCAAAGACTACTATGCACCTAAATGCGCAAAAAACTTGAGTATGCTTGAATTAAACTAATTGTATAAAGTAAGAAAAGTGAAGTAAACAGATTAATAAGACCAAAGATCAACCATCTAAGGAAGACTTGAAACCCTAGCTTGGGAGGACATAATGAAAGAAAATCACTGAGATCAAGCAAAGGCAAGTGCCAAACCAATCACTATCCGAAAATAGAATGGGATATATAGTGTATAGAACCCTAATTACTGATTCAGACAACCAATCACTTGAACCTATAACCCAAACAGGCAAATCCACTTCAAGCTTCTAACAGAAAGACAATCCAAACAATAAGAACTCAAGGGATTTACAAGAAATCACAAGGTGTGGCCAAAAAAGTCATCAAACTCACAGTGGAATGCTTATAAGGAAGACCAACCAGCAAACAAACTTTAAAGAGAGACAGGGACAAGCAAACCCTAGCCCAAAAATTTCAATGCTCAGGCTTGTATGCGGCTGTATACAAGGGCAACCCGCGTACTGTACGCGACTGTCCTAGAGAGCAACCCGCGTACGCAGGCCTCTGTATGCGACTGTATGCAAGAGAAACCTGCGTACAGGTATACAATTTTCTAATAAAATGAAAAAATTTCAAGGTCTTCAAACACTACTCTAAGCATGAACCAAGACAAGACACCACACACACAATCAAGGCAAAGACTGGGCAACGGTCAACAAAAATAACCCACAGTAGTCTGGGCTCCCCAACGAAGTCGCGAGTTCTGTTGTTCAGGAATAAACACCCTTGTAACCTAGGGTCTGGGGTTACCAACGTACTTCTAAAACTTGCAGACAATCAGCTTTAAATTATAGAAAAGGAATAGGAAGAAATGTTGAACTCACCCGATTAACGACGGTTGATCCAATCTTTCTCTTCTCCCGCTCTGCTTCTCTCCAAAGCTTTCAGGGATGCGCCTCCTTCACCTGCAAAGAGCAAATTCTCCAAATACAATCTTAAACATGTATATATGACAAGTTATATGAACAATATATAGAGTGCTTAATCAAAAATATTCATCAAACCATGATACATGAAAGAGACTCAACACAAAGTTGGAAGAAGAATTATCTTTATTAACGATGGTGAATGAGATAAGTGTACAACGCAACATCTGAAACAAGGAATCCTCTGCAACCAAAGGATTCTAAGTTCTACTGCTCCAAAGACTTCCGAAGATATACCACCAGCATAACTTTTCTCTCTAAGATTCATTGATTAATGCCCTCCCCAAGGCCTCTATTTATACTTTAGGAAATAGAGTAGTTTCGAAGGTTGAGATAGTTGAGGTAGTTAAAGATTAGGCTCAACAAATCTCTATTAATCGTGTTTATTATTTTTAATGTCAAATGGATGTGTACGTGACTATTGATACTGGCAACCCGCGTATGACACGCGAGTTTCTATAATGGAATCCCGCGTATAGATCTGTACGTGGGTTGCAATGAAGATACTCGCGTACAATACGCAGGATGCTGTGGAGATAGTCGCGTATGTACGCGAGTTGCTGTGGAGATAGTCGCGTACGGAAATCAACATATAGAAATGTAAAATGGCATGCTAGTTGGATAGTGAATGCATCTCATGTCATGCCCATCTATAGTGTTTAGGCAACCTTCAATCCATAAATGTCCTTTTGTGTACCAACATATGAAGTGTCGGCACTCGGGCAGAGAAGTTCCATTTGGGTTGATAACAATGCTGAAGGATCATTTTGGCTTCCTTCCAATGGATATCACGTGGCTTCTACATATATCTTGCTACAACACTAACAACATATGATAAATCAGGTCTAGTATGTGTAAGATACAACAAACTCCCAACTAGCTTTCTGTTCAATGAGCAATCTACTAATGGAGAGTCACCAATTTCACCTAGTTTCATGCCAGAAAGGAATGGGAACTTGGATTCCTTACATTCAACCTTATTAAAATTTAATAACATGTCTAAGGCATAATTATGTTAGCTAACCTTGATCCATGCTTCAGATTGTACAATTTCCAAACCAAGAAATTGTTTCAACAATCCTAGATCAGTCATTGAAAATTTAATGTGCAAAGATGCTTTAATTGACCCAATTTTTTTTGTGCAACTACCTTTAATAAAAAAGTCATAAAAATAAAATAATATGACCTACAATACATCACCAATTTTATGCAATTAAACATTAGGATCATATTTGCATCGAACAAAGCCAAGTGAAAGCAGGAATTTTTCCATCTTGGCATACCAAGCCCTTGGGGCTTGTTTGAGGCCATAGGGTGACTTCCTTAACCTGCATACAAGGGAAGGATCCTCTTGTAAACCTTTAGGTTGCTGAATATATATATCTTCATTTATCTCACCATGAATAAATTCACTTTTGACATCCATGTGGTGAACCTCCCAATGCTTGGAGGCAACAATGGATAAAACTTGTCTGATAGAGTCCATCTTTGCAACCGGTGCAAATGTCTCTATCTAGTCCACTCCTTGGACTTGAGAAAAGACTTTGGAAAATAATATGGCCCTATATTTTATATCAAACCCATCAGCAGAAACTTTGGTCCTATAGACGCACTTGCATTGCACAAGCTTCCTCTTGGGAGGCAAGGGAACCAATTCGCAAGTCTCATTTTCATGTAGAGAGTTGAACTCTTCTTGCATGGATGATTTACATATTGGGTCATGAGATGCTTCCTGATATGATTTTGGATCAGATCCAACCATCATATATCAATTCTCATCAAGCTAAAATTCTCTTGCAAAAGAAGCATTTTGAAATTGTGGTCTTGTCTTCCTAGGATCTAGAGGATTGCCTACTAAATCCCCAGCAACGTCTATGGTCTTCTCTACCCACTTGGGCCTTTAGGGTGAGTCATGTTCAGAAAAATCATATTCATCCATCTCAAATTCATAAATATCAGAAATATCAGAGAGGGAATTATCACTTACACCATCTTGGTGTTAAGGAGAAGAGCAATCCCCTGGTGCTAGTTCAAAATCTGGAATAATCTCCTCTTCGAATTGCACACTTATTTCTATGAAAGTCTTGTGTGTGGATGGATCAAAGATATTATATACATTTATATATTCACCATATACCACCATTATTTATTCCTTTCTTTGTGGCTGCAATTCCTTCCTCTTTTCTAAAGGAATTCGAGCCCATGCCCTTGAGCCAAAATTCCTGAAATGTGAAATATTTGGCTTGTGACCAAACCAAGCCTCATATGGTGTTTTTCCACTCACTATTTTATGGAGAGACCTATTTTGAATGTATGCAGCATATATAATGTCTTCATCCCATGGCTTAGGACTCAAATCCTTATCCTCTATCATACAAGCAGCCATCTCCTTGAGTGCCATGTTCTTCCTCTCAACGACACCATTTTGTTGTGGTGTGTCAGGGACAAAATGTTTCATTTGGATGCCACGGTATTCAAAAAAGTGCTTCAAATTTTTATTCACATACTCTTTACCATTATCAGTTCTTGGGATTTTAATCTTGTTCCCACTTTGATTCTCAACCAGGGCATTCCAAATCTTGAGAGTCTCAAAGACTTCAGATTTGAGATTTAGGAAGTAGACCCAACAGAACCTTGAGAATCATCTATGAAAGTGAGAACATACCTTGATCCTCCATAGGAGGGAGTGTGAAGAGGACAAATGAGATCTAAATGCACCAATCCAAGAACTTGTGTAGCTCTCATTTTCTTCCCCTTCTCATAGTTGTGCTCTGGATGCTTTCCCACCACACAACCAATGCATGCACCATCGGAAGATTTGATAGGAGGAAGCCCTTCCACTATACCATCCGTGTTCAATTCCTAGAGTTATTTGAAGTTCATATGGCCAAAAATCTCACGCCATAGCTTTCTAGTTTCATTGGAATGAGACAAAAGCACTTGCCCACTAAAATTTGGAAGATATTTGGATAATTTGTACATCCTAGCTTGGTGATCAACATACCACAATTCCACCACTTTGTTGGAGGATATTTCAGCTATCTCAACCTATTCTGGAGTAAATGTTACTCTCTTAGATTCTCCAATATGTGTCATTTGGTATACTGACAGTAGGTTCATTTCCAAGTCTGGTACATACATGAGATTGTTAAAATATCCATCTTCAAGGTTGATCCTTCCAACTCCCTTGGCCTGGATCTCAGAATCATCACCCATTCGAATAGTTGGGCCACTTCCCAAATACATGGATGTGAAGAACTCTCTGACATAGTCCATGTGCCTTGATGCTCCCAAATTAATGATGAAGGTGGAGGGGTCTGAAAAACCTACAACCAAAGCATAACACTTCTCCTTGTTGTCAGAACCTGAACTGCCATCCTTCTTCCTTGCGCCCTCTGGGACTTAGATTTTGTTCTTCTCCAACATCTGCACCATCATATTAATCATTTTCTTCATGCAAACTCTCTCTGGATTCCATCCCTTGTGGCAATAGGTGCATTTTTTCTTCTCCTTTCCCTTATTGTCCTTGTCCTTGCAAGGATTCTAACCCCCATAAGGAATTTTGGCTATGTCTGGTTTCTTCTTATCTAGATGTTTCCTATTCTTGGATTTCTTATTTTCTTTGGATGCATTCAAAACACCTGCAGAAAGAGCTTGGTCCTTGCTTGTTTTGATGTTGCCCATCTGTACTAGCTTATCCTTCTCTTGGGTCAAAGACTCCATGAAGCTTTCTAGTGTTGGTATTTCCAATTTCGAATGGTTATCTTTCCAGAATGAAATGTGATAACAAACAAAGAGTATTCTGGATCTATCTTCGAAAGGATTGATAGTATAATTTTCTCTTCCTTCTTCTCGATTCTACATTACTTGAGTTGAAGCACCAAAGACTTGAATTTGGTGAAGAAATCATGGATGGTATCATAATGCGTTGGGCTCAAGGTGATGAACTCATTTTCAAGTTGGTTCCCCCTCATTTCATTGGTTTTCCCAAAGAGAGCTTCGAACCTGAGCCAAACTTCATTTGGGATGGCTAAAATATCAACATGAAATAGGAGTTCTCTCGAAATGCTGAGACATAGCATTCCAAAAGATTCATCAAGTCTATTGAAGTATTTTGACTTCTCTACTGTAGAATTTGGCTCAACCCCTATCCCCGTGGTGACCCTGTAGAGACCCTTGGATCTCAATTGGATTACCATCTCTACCTTCCATTCGAATTAATTGAATGGAGTCAGCAAGACATGAGTTTGCTTCATCTCCGTTTACGCTAGTGGTGAGAATTTTATGAATGTACCTGCAAAAAACACTCAAATCTATTTGGAAAATACCTCAATATGCAACTCAAACACCATAGATTTATATGCAACTCCCATCAGCTCTGATGCCATGTGAGAATTTGATTCTCAACTGGATCTAGGAGTGCAAGAGAGTCTCACAATTCGAAGAAGTTTGCAAAAAACAAAAGAAAAAGATTGAAAGAGTAAAAATTACACACACATGTGAACACAATAGTGGATACTATTGAACTGTCTAACATCCACATATGTTTTGATCAGACATATATTTCATTTGGTAGAATTAGTGAGGCTTAGGAAGCCATTTTGGAGTGCACATGTGTCAAGGCAAGATTTCACCTCCATTCCCCCTAGGTGGACCAATCAACACTCGAATCACCCCAAACAGTCATGAAACATGGTGTGAATGTTAGTGAGGTGTGTTGGGCCATAAATAAGTCCAAGGTAGGCATGGGTGAGAAAATAGAGGTGTAGAGAGGCTCAATGTGAAGAAATAAATGCACTAGGAGGGCCAAAATGGACTAAAGATAACACTAGCATCCCTAGTCAAACCTAGATTCTTCAAAACAAGGAATTAGCCCTGCAAGACATTAATGAGGGTGCACATGTGCCAGGTTGACCAAGGTATATTGGTGTGTGCGTGAATGGGATAAAATAACCAGTTCACCTCCTAGACCAATTTTCCTAAGTCTAAACCATAACAATTTAATGCATAGAAGCAAAAGAATTTGACTAAGGTATAAGATAAGGTACTAAGGATGTATTATTTTTCTAATAGTTGGAGGTATTGATAACATATCTACAAATTTATTTCAAATTCCATTTTTATACTTAATGACTAATGTTAGTGAAATTATATGGGTAAATTTTCCTAATATTAATTTGTCGACCTGGAACATAAACTTGTGACAGATGGGTACTATCTGTGCAGAGCTAGTTCTTGAAAGTAAAAATAAATTGAAATCAAATCAAAATATGCAGGAAACAGAAAGGATTCACACATTCAGAAATCAAAATGAATATTAAATCTTAATATGCACGTTATCCAAGTGATCCTTGGACATTGTTTAGGTGCTAGTAATATTGTTGCAGGAACCTTCTTATAACCACAAAGCTTTGCCGATCAAGTGGGAAGTCTTGTAGCTTTGAAAAGCAATAATTCATACGCATTGGGATAACAACCCCAAATACCATGTAGTACTTGGTCTCATCCAGTTACAGGTGTTACCGATCTCATGCCGACAAAGGTGTGCTCAGTAACATAGTGCTATAATGTTGTCAAGTTCCCTTGGTTCTGAATCAAATTTAATCTAATAAACTGGAAATTGAAAGAAAATTTCTAAACTAGTTATAGGATCAATCCTATGATGTACTAACTAATTCAAAATTCAAAAAGTGTGCACACAACAGCTCATTACAACATAAACTAATGAAAGATTTTATCTATTCTATAATAAAATCATGTTTAGTATTTAACAACTGAAAAAAATCACACTGTAAACTACAGAAATTGGCTTCAAATTCAATGAATTCATACCACTCACAAGAACTTGTATAAATCAATCACACTAAAATAAATACTTACATAAATACTGAAAGTAGTTATGTATCTTTCGAAGGGGACCCTTCCTTCTAAAGGTACAAACTATGATTTATGACTTTTCATTGGTTTAGAGAATTCAAGATTCGCAGATTCAAAAACATGTAAATGAACACATCAAAAGATAGCTGATAATATTCAGAATTCAATTATTCTTTATTGATTAGTCTCTTTCAAATTACATGTCCATTATTTTTACAAAACTTCTCTATCCAATAAAATACTGAGCATCCTATGTTGCATCCATTATTATATACATAACAATTTTCGAACGAATCGGAAATATCAATATGAATAAAGCATATAATTACAAAAATATTCTAAGGAAAAAAATCGTATTGATTTTGTCAAGATCTGGAGAATCAACAGAATAATTCTCCCAGAACACGTGCATATTTCTGAAACAATGACCAACCGACGTTAGATGCAAATTCTATGTATAGTTGCAACAAAATCTCCAAAATTGGAAGGACATGAAGTTGGTGGAAATGCCAATCCAAAATACCCATGTGTTTAAATCGTATTTCCATATCCATATGTGGCTTAACCAATCAAACTTACAAGTTTTCCAAAACCTTGTAAAAACTGCGAAGCTTGGAAAAACTTGTAATAACATGCATAACTTGTAATAACTGAAGAAACCTTGAAAAATTCAATGATACACAAACTGTTATTAAATGTCAATATTGATGATCAAATCCTATTTAAATATAGAAATCCCAAGAGTAAGATAAAAATAGAGTTTCACATACCTCAAAAGGTAGAATCATGAGTTTACAGGTTTTAGGGCAGTAAAAAAGGTGGATGGTAACATGAAAAAGGGTAAATTCATGTATCAACATAACCAAAACTATTGATAAATAAAAACAAATTAGAGACCCTGACATCTCCCCCCAACTGAAGGTATGCCATGCTATCATGCCATAAATTGATGATATACCTGTGTCCAGTCATAAGAAGGGGAACTAGGAACATATGGTGCATGCAAACCCAGATATATGCTAATATATGTCCTTAAAGGAGTTTCTTCATATTCATTCCATAACATGGGAACTCGATAAACCATGCTACCACACCAGATAGGAAGAAAGTGGAAATGCAATCAAATCGAATTGGTTCCACTTTTTTTAAGAGAATTGAAATAAAACAGGGAACGAGAGATGGCTAGTCTAAATAAAGGGTATCCCACATGGTCTGATACTTGCAGTGCATGTGGAAGTAAATTCCACCTTTTCTGATAACTTTTCATAGCTGTCATTGAACATTGGTTTTTAACAAGCTCATGGTCCTGCATGGCATTTCTCTAGTTTTTCCTGGAAATTCTCAGCTGTTGTTTATCCTGCAATATATTTTTATGATTTTAAATCAACTCTAAAACTTTAGGATTCTCTGCCTTGACATGAAAATGAGAATTTGAAATACATTTCATTTCCCAATCAACATATACCTCCCATTTAATATAATGAAGGATAAAAGAGGTGAAGATTGCCGATGAATATCTACCACAATCAAATTTGGATTCTAGTCTGTTTCAGATCGAAGCAAGAAGTTGAAGGTGTGCACTCGCACAATAATTTATGTTCTCTAAAAGTAGACTCGAAATATACTTCTTCAAATTATTCCTTAGACAAAATTTCATGCTTTTTATCATGTTATAACCTGTCTAACTGAAACAATACCCGCTATTCATGAAGATAAATAGGATAGACAAGCGAAGTATAATTGCAACCTATAAGTTGTAAAACCAATTGGAACATATTCCTTTTTTCTAGTTTCATTATTTTCGTTTTCTATTTACGATGTTGAATTTTTCTAGACCATCAGCCATCTAATGCCAGATATACACCAAACCATTATTCTTGCAACTATAGAATCTCAATTCCATACTGTTGCTTATAAATCATACCAATATCATAAAGTTCATCCTTACCAATCCAATTTACAGAAGATATTTTAATTGAGGGTAAATCCAAAGTATTAGTCCCGATGTCATACAAAATTTCATTCAATAAATCATACATCTATTTAACTTTTGATTCCTACTTCTTTGGTAGTTGTTTAGGTGTATATCTAGTTTCTATATCCTTTACTAGCATGTCTAATCCTCCAGCAACAAATTAAACATCTGGTTGAGGTTGAATAACCCTCCTTCTCTGACTTTTCCTTATAAATATACTCTTAGTTCATTTCAGAATTTTCATATCTCGTCAGAGGGTTTTATTTGTGGTTCTGTCCAAAAACAACTGGGACTGCAATTTTTCATAAGTCATCCGGAGCCTAAAATGATTTTCTTTGACAGCTTGGTTTTCTTCCTTGATATACGGATCCAAGAATGTCATTTCTTGAATCGATTATTCCAATTTAGCAATCCTCCTATCTTTTTGCAAATCCACAGATAATGAATTATTTTGGTCTTACATAAGAAAAAAAAGGGAGGATGCAGGTGACACTTGAGGGTTATCATCAAATGCTGGATATTTTTCTCCCTGTATCATCATCATGCCCAACAAATTCTGGAACCCATTCCATATATTATTCTCTCTTCTTGTCTTTGGAGTTCCTTGTGTGGGGCTACTTAGGAATTTTATCCAACACGTCTCTAGGTTCTATAGTTACTTCATCCAACTATTTTACTTCTTTCTCCAAAACCATAGATCATCTTTGTGTATACCCACCATTTTCAACTATTAGTTAAGGAACTAATGGGGTTTATCTACTTTTTCCAGAGGATTCAGTCCTTCTTTGTTTATGATGAGATTGTTGGATTGCTCATGAATTCCTAGGGAATTCTGAGACTTCATTTGTAGGGGGTATTGGCAAGATGGGTGCTTCCTCATGAGAAGGAGAATGTTCAAGAGGTGTTGCAACATGGAGTTGATGTTCAGGGGCTACTGGAGGGGGAGGATGAACATCGTTTTCCTAAGAAAACCCCCACTCACCTAAAAATTGTTCCCAATTCCCCCCAGACTTACTTAATTTTGTGAGAACCAACAACTTGATAAGGCCATGATGGTGTAGGATACTTGATTCATTTGCTTCTCCTTGTTGAACCTTAATGGAAAATATATGAAAACTTTTATAATAAATAGGGTATATTAATGGGTTTGTCCCCTATTACATGCAGAAAAATATTAATATGTGACTTAAAAACAAGACTATAATGACCCTAACGGGTGATATACTTCTGCATACAATATACTAGCCTAGACCAATGTGCTTTAAGTCATAATCTAGGCATAACTTGGTTCCAATTTGGTGTTGGTTGAACTCTATCCACATAATCCTTCCATGCATTCTTATGCTTGAACCTTTGAGACTTAAAATACCTCTCACATGTAGTAGGCACACTAATGGCATGTTCTATTGAATCCTCTGAAACCGGCATTCAAAACCATCAGATGATAGATTTATTTCCATTAAAGGATCGAGTAAACTCAACTGAAAGTTAATCGTTCCAACCCTGCTGTCTCTTAAATAAAGTGTAACACTCGATAGCTTGAAAAACATTTTTTTCTACAAGTCCTCCTTGAAACACTCCACTTTCAATGGCCCGTATATCTTCGCCATGTCTGAAATCTACATCATTAGCCTAAAACATGTTTGATTTAATTAGCATCTCGATCCTGTTTTGATAGGAATTCGGCAGGTAGGCATAATGATTACAGGTTAAGGGGGAAGTATTTTGTGGATATGGGAAAATAAAGGAATGATAATGGAATTAAAAGGATGGTCATGAGTAAAAATCAAGAGGTGAGAGTAACACATTCGAATTGGGTTGATATGCATCGGAGATGTCACATCGACAATTGATAAGTAATAAAACGATCAATACAACCGTCAATGTGAATGTTAGGACATAACCCTTTCTGGTTAAATACATTGGGGGTAATCTGAAGAACAACTCACAAAAGGGTCTGGAGGACGTGAAATTAATAACAAACTCTTGACAATTTGCATAGATAAATAGAAAATTTCCATACCTGATATTGGGGCATAATACTTATGAAGACTTGTGGTAGAGGACAGTCTTCAAATATCCCTGAATATAGTTACCACATGCTGAAATATACCAAAAATTGCCAAAACCTAGAGAAAAGATCAGTAAATTGCAGGTTTTCTCTATAACATGACAAACTTACAAGTTTTTCAAAACTTTAAAGCTTGGAAAAACTTGTAAATACTGATAAGGAAACTTGCAAACTATGCAAAAACTTGTAAAACCCATGAAAATTGGTAACAACTCGAAAATATTACAACAATATATTGGATCTAGACCTCAAACCTCTCCTTGGTACGAATCTCACCTTGTGAATATATTTTCTGATGTCGAATCGAAAGAGAAGTCATTGGATTACAAATCTATGATGTAATCTCTTAACCAATGCGAGAGAATATGGCATTGATGATACAGATCTCAAGCTACCTCAAGTACATTTTGTATGGAATGAATTAATGATATGAAGTCGAATTCCAACAAAATTCAAGAAGCAAGATACATTAAGGGATTCCCATTTCCCATTGACGAGAGAAACTACCATTAAGGAATGCAGGCCTCAAGGTAATTTGTTGGCTCTAGTTCTGTCCCCAAATAAGGTGTTGTAGTCAATGGAGCAAAACTCACTAGAAGGAAGACCTTAAGGCATTCTCCATCAACCAGCACTATCATTATTATAAAGATTACAATTTTTATGAAAACTTGTAAAACACAAACAACTTATTTTGGACCTCCATCAACTAGTGACCTGGTTTTATGATTGGATTCAATTGATTTTTTCTTTTCTTTTTCTTTTTTCTTTTTTTTTTCCTTTTTTTTTAGATATTCAAAAATTTAGTTAAAGGGAAGGGTAGATGTAGCATCCCTTTCTGCAACTATCTCTAACTCCTTTTGCTTCAACAAATCCTGTAAAAAATCTTCTTTGTATTTTGTCCTATGACAAGTCTTCAACCAATCACCATTTACTAGGAAGGAAGTACTTGATCCATCTATAGTATTCGACCTGACTAATCCATTATCATAGATAGATTCTATTTGATAAGGATGCAACCAATGTGTTATAAATTTCTCCTTGAAGTTCTTCAATTTTGAATCACATAGCAGAAGTCAATATCCAGCTTGCAAATGATTTTTCTTGATGAATTTATCATGCTAGGATTCTCTTTACTGCTGCAACAAACAAGTTTGATGAAAAGCATATTTTTTGAGTTCATCTAACTTGTTCAATTGCAGCATTTGTTCTTTTTTAGCATGAGAGATGTCCATTCCCACTCCATCTCCTAACCTATAGGTCTATATGTGGAATTAAATGGGGAACAAAACATGCTTCCCATATACCATCTCACAAGGAGTGATACTTGTGGTATCTTTTCAAGTTATATGATAGGCCCACAGGGCTTCATGTATCATGTTTTCCTAGTCCTTCCTGTGGAGCTGCACATTTTTTGTTAAAATTCCTTCCAAAATATTATTAGTAGACTCTACCTGACCATTAGTCAGAGGATGATAAGGGGTAGAGGTCCTATGTTTGATCTGGTATTTTTTAGTAATAGAATGAACTAATTTAGAAGTGAATTGAGCACCCTAATCAGTAAATTTTTATTTAGGATCATCAAATCTCACAAAAGTATATTAAAAAAGAAAGTCTACAACAACTCTTTTAGTTGCAGTAGATAAAGTTTTTGCCTCAAACCATTTAGTAACATAATCAATACTCACCAGCATGTATTTCTTACCTTTTGAAGAAGGATTCATAGGGCCAATAAAATCTAGGGACCAATTTTAAAATGGTCCTAGCTGAATTTGTGGTTGTAGAGGAATCTCATCTGCTACACCAGTATTTCCCATTCTTTGGCAACTGTCATAGTATTTCACATAATTCTTGGGTTATTTAAAAATAGAAGGCCAATAATAACCCATATGAAAAAAATTATATGTTTTCCTCTTATCTACAAAGTGGATTCCACATGACTCATCGTGACATCCTTTCAAAATATCAAATATTTCATCCTCATTAACACACCTAGGAATAACCAAATCAATACTAGTATAAAACAAATCATGTTGAACCCAAGAATAAAATGAACTTTTTAATGATAATTTGCTTATTTTCCATAGAAAATAAATGAGTAGGTAACTATATTGTAGAAAGATAATTATCTATTTCAACAAGCCAATGTGACTTGACAGACACAACAAAAAGGTTTTCTTCTAGAAAACTATCTTCCATTGGAACAAATTCACCTCCATTGTGTAACATAGAGAGGAAATATGCAACCATGTTTTCTCTTCCAGGTATATCAACTATAGCGATGTCAAAATCCTATAAAAGAAGCAACCATATTGTGATATGTCCATTAGTTATAGGTTTATTCAATAGATATCTAATTGTAGAATGATCAGTATGCACAAAAACTTGATAACAAGTAATATAGTGTCTTAATTTATTAATAGCATAAACAACAACCAAAATCTCTTTTTCAGTTACTATGTAATTAGACTCAGCAAGAGTAAGATTCTTGCTAATATAATAAATAACATTGGGATCATGTCATCCCACTGTCCAAGGATTGCTCCAATAGATGGATCATAAGCATCAGTGGAGATATGAAAATGTATAGTCCAATTAGGACTTCTCCAGATAGGTTTCTAAAGACAATATTTGTTTAAGAGTCTCAAATGTTGTTTGCAATTGTTCATCCCAAAAAAAATTGGAATCTTTGGCCAATAATTTAAACAAGGATGAAGCAATACTTGTAAAGTACTCAACGAAACGTCTACAATATCCTGCATGAACTAGAAAAATTCTTACCTCCTTTTTGATTGTAGGAACTGTTAAGTTAACAATAAATTGGATGTCAGCTAGATATACTTGGATCCCTTGTGTAGACACATTATTTCCCAAGACAATCCCCTCTTTGAAAATCATGAAACGCTTTTCACTACTGAGTGCAAGATGGTTGTCCCTGCATCGTACTAGGGAATTTTTTAAACTCATCAAAGATTATTCAAAATTTTCACCCTATGCAGTGAAATCATCCATATACACTTCTACTTCTTCATGAATCAAGTCATCAAAAATAGCAAGCACAACCCTCTGGAATGTAGCTTGAGCATTACAGAGATCAAAAGGTAGCACACAATAATTGTATGTACCCCAAGGGAAAGTAAAAGTTGTTGTGTCTCGATCTTTAGGGGAATTGCCAACATGATTGTATCCATTGAACCCATCTAAGAAAGAAAATACTTTATTTCTTCCTAAAGTGTCTAAGACTTTATCAATGAAAAGCAGCGGGTAGTGGTCCTTAAGGGTATCTTTAATAATTTCACTATAATCTACACATACTCTCCATTTACCATTTTTCTTGGGAACTATGACTAATGATGAGTCCCACCAACTGTCAGATATTGGATATATGAACCCAACATCCAATAGATTTTTCAAATATGTTTTTACTATCTTTTTCAAAGCTGGGTTCATCATACGCAGGGGCTTACTTATAGGTTTGGCCACCTCCTGGATATAAATATTGTTACCACCAACCTTGTAGTTTCCTATGTGAGGTGGATCCAGGATGGATGGTAGAGGGACAAGCAACTAAGGAGGTGGAACCAAGACTGCCTAGACTTCCTAATGGATGGTTGTCACGCTAATCAACGTGGCCTTCACTTTATGTCTCTTAACCCTACACAACAAAGGGGGAGACCTAGATCTACTCCTGACATGAGAGATCTAACCTAGACACGATATCATATCAAATGGACTTGAGGTACGTAAGTTGTAAGGTAACGAAAACCCTAGATCTATGGATGATGTCACTATGTGAACCAAGGCTTTGGATGAGGGTTAAAGAAGTGTGAGGCTTGATCCAAAGTGGGACACAGGTGACCTATGAAGTAAATACTAGATCTGGGGTTGAGGTACTAGAAACAAGTGAGGATATCTGATGCCTTGGGAAACGTAACCAATGCATGGAGGAAAAGAACAAGATTGGGGCTATCGAGTACCGATGGACATACTCGATGAAAGATATGACAAAGTCAAAGTACCCGAGTCACCAAGGAAAATTCAAATTACAAGGAAAGGAAGCCAAAGAGGGGGTAGCGCTAGAGTTGGAGATCAGTGCCTGCCAGATCTAGGGCATTGGAGTCACTATCTGCCCAATCTTGGAGGAGACTCATGTGGGAAATACCCCGATCTACAGACCTAGAAAGGTACTTTGGCCGAAAAAGTCAATTTATGGGAGAAAACAACAACAAGGTGGCCATTACTAGGGTTTGGAAGGGAAAATCCTTAGATCTAGAACAATTTGGAGACCACCAGCTCAGTGTTGGAGGATAAATGGAATGAGGATGACCTGATCTATAAACCCAACTTGGAAAAATGCAGGAAAAAACAGATATGGGAAAAAATAAAAAAAATGATGAAGAGCACTAGGGTCCTGGAAGACAGTTTCTCAAATCTAGGGCCACCTATCAGCATCTAGCTCAACGTTGAAGGTGATATGGATAGAGGAGGACCCAATCTACAAACCCAAGAAGGAATTTTGCTAGAAAAAGTCATAATTTCACGAGGAGCATTGGGGTTTGAACAGACAATTTTCTACATCTAGGGAAAACCAAGCAGAATTAGCTCAACGTTGAGCGTGAATTAGGGAGGGGAATACCCAATCTACAAAACCCAGTAGTGGTTTGTCCAGAAATCGAACGGTTTATTTTTTAGTATTTTTGGTTTTTTATTATTTATGGAATTTTTAGTAAAATGAAGAAAAGCATGTGTCAATGGGTTGGGATCCGAAAGAAAGGAACTAACCTGCATATCTTACCTGGAAATCCTTGTATATGCTTTGAAGGTGATGATCCCTACTATCCCAATCAATTTGAGAATACCTATGTGATTTCCAAGCCCAACATCTTGCTCCAAGTGACCAATGTGCCCTCTCTCCTGCACAAGCAAACATCAACAATATCAGATTTACTATGTCATGAGAAAAATACAATATCTACAAAAAAATAACAGGACATAATCATAGATCACAATTAAGCTAATGAAAACCCCATGTTACAAATGAATCTTGTCTGACCAAGTTGAGGTCCCCCTTCAAAAATGCCCAAGTTGAAATCACCCTCCTGTAGACAAGACAATGATCCCCGAAAAAACATATAGATCTCACACAAATTTCCTGAATGCTAGGAAACACTTTCCAATCACCATCTAAGAACACCATATGCAAAAGAGATCTAGAAAATATCCACAAGAAAGTTTTTCTATTAATCAGATCCAAGAGCCAAAGACCCCTTCCAAATGAGAAACTCTCTCCTTTAACTAGGGACGAGAGAACCAAAATCCTAACCACTTTTCAAATGAGTGGCTAAGATTAAAAGATACAAATGTCTAATCAATGGTTCATATGAGCTCAACATACAATACATGGATCAATATAGCAATAAAATATAAAAGTGGACTAAATCACCCTAGGAGAGGAGATCCCACTCAACAAGATATAAATGAAGCACATGGTGGGTCCATGGAGTGTTAACTAACTCCCTTTGTGTGTCCCCATGTCACAATAAAAGAATATAATCTTTTATATTTATGTATTTGTGCCTACTTGAGGAAATCATGAGCCTCCCAAAAGCCCCATAAAATAATATAAAAATGCCCCAAAACTAGGTGTGGGCCCAGTCTGGTGCTACAACTGCTGGAGAAGGTCTGGAGGAAATCACTCTCATCATCATGACTCATCCCATGCCATTTCCTTGCCTCATTATGCCAAAACTATTTCTTCAATAGCCATTTAATCATTTTTTAATCTTCCTCGGGAAACATTAACCTGCCAAAACAACCTCCTAGGGTGCCTGCGTTGTCCAACTAAGCCCACCAGTATTTCTAGGAGTGGGGTACTATGGTAAAATCAAGTGGTGCACCCCCTATGCCCCATATAGCATCCTAGGAGATCCAATAAAAAAATCTCCCTGCTTGGACACATGACCCAGTGAAGCAAAACTGCATCAAAAGGGTAAAATGAGCCTAATCATCTCTGCAAGTGCCCATAACTGAAAACAAGCTGTCTCACTAGACTCAGAGAGTCCAAATCCATCTAGTGTATATACTCATACCCTTTCCAGGTCCCTTCCTGATCATCAACAATATCCAATAGACATAATAATAACCTGTAAATGATCAGATAACCAATATAACTCATCCATATATTGCAAGTGTTCAAAGGCTAAGACATGCTCTACAAATCATTTAAGTAACAATCATAACAAGTAGCATTCATTTCACTGATGGTTCATCAATCAAATACACACACACACACACACACACACACATATATAGGGTTTCACTTATTAATCATAACTCAGATTAGACTTTCAAGACCATACTCACTTCATAGTTGTAGTCAATTTGCTAGTGAAGGGTGAAGGATAAAATTTTCAAGGCTAAGACAAAGGATGACCACCCACTCAAGATTGTGACACTTTGGATATGGAAAGGGAAAGCATACTATAGCCATATTCCAGACAAACAATAACAGAGGGGATGGCAGTGCCTCACAAATGGGTGAACTACTTTAGAGGAGCTTACTCACCTTTACAAATGCTCACAATCCAACTCAATACAAGTAAGGCCAGCAATATTTAGATAGAAATTTGAGGAACCATTGTTTTTTGTGCCTTTTATTTTCATAGCATTGGTCTACGCACTTTTATGCGGACTTTTATTATTTTATGATTTGCATTCATGTATGTTGAAAAACGCTACTTTTCATGAATGTTTAAGATATTTCATTACAATATTTTTCAGAGCCAATTTCATTAGGCTAGCATTTCATTCATGTATGTCGAAAAACACTATTTTTCATGAATGTTCTTTTTGCAAATATTCATTTCATTTCCAGATACATTGTATTGATGGCAGCACTACTTGTTTCAGGTAATCAAACATATCCTAGGTAACTCAGAGCCGAGACACAAATAAATAGGGAGGTTTGTCGAACGAAGGCTCTAACAAGGAAAGGTCCTCCATGCCACAAGTCAAGCAGTAGGTTGGGTTGAAACATAACTGGAAGGTAATGGATGAGTGAATACAGTGAAAAATGAAACCAACACTAGCAAGCCAAGAAATGGTGTGAATGACTACCTCTATTCTCCCTAAGGAGGGTAAAACCAGTGAGTATAGGTCAAGAAATTCCAAGTCTGAGTAGGGACATCAATACATAATATAGATACATCCAAGTCCACATATTTATATGACCGCCAGATCATGACACTAAATGTTAATACATGTCACTAAAATGAGTATAAGAGCAATGGTAACCATAACACAATATAATATAAAATGAGTCATAACCATGCAAATATATACATCTAAACCATCATCTGTCCAACGAGAAACACTGATACAAATATGGGCATCACTAACTGCTTTGCAAATGACTAAATGACTACATTAGTCCTCAAATTTGAGTGTCCTGAGACTCAGTCCTATCATGGGAGAGTGCTATAGTCCATTAGTAACATAATGATCCATCAAAACTGCTCATTGCAGAATCTCATATGCAGGAGATCTGGCTGAAAAATTGTACTGAATCTAAAAAATAGAATATGGTATCCTGGCTACTATATATGTGATAACATTTGGCTCCAGTTAGGATAAGTTCTCTGCTGAAAAGAGCGCTTGAGAACCTCAGAATATCTGTTTCTTGCACTTTACTTCTTGCATCCTCAATCAATCCCTTCCTCTCTACAACCGCTACCAAAATGTCACCAACTACCTGCATCATGTCCAAAGCTATGCCAAACTCACAGACTGATCGTTAGAGCTACATGTTGATAATATAAAGTACTAAAACTGAAAATGCATGAAAACTGAAAAGAATAAAGTAAATCTAATCTATAACCATAACTTTTAAGAATGGTTTGATTTTTTATTTGTGCGGGAAAAGAAACAGAAATAAAAACTATACTAAGAGATTCAAAGGCGAGCTTCAGGAAAATATGGAATATTCTACACTACTGCTGGAAAGGCTTATTTAGGTCCTACCTACTCTACCCTGACCAGTTTGGACAAGTGTTAGGTAAAATCATAAATCCAATGTAACCACTTGTTGAATGAATATATTGATATTTCTTTACAGTTAATGATACAACAAGTCGAAGATGGATTGTAAGTAATGTGAATGAAAATTGAAGCCATTATAACTTCTTGTTTGAAAATCAAAGAAAGATATGGATAAAGAGAAATCAAATCATGCCAAGGATGAGATTTATTTTCTAAAAACTCATCTGCCAAGATGCTGATAGGATCATAAAAGGTATGCAAGTTCGTTCTTTATGGAAGAAGACAATATGATTCATGACTCAGCCACTCCAAACAATTCTTTGTTTTCTCCTCTACCTTACTAGGGCATTCAATTCTATTCACTCCAGAAGAAATGGGAAAATCAAATGGGGACAAGTTGTAATGAAATGAAACTGTGAATGAGATCAAGCCTGTTTGTTGTTTAAAAATGGAGAAAAGATGAAATTGATCTTTATACACCTTCTCCAACCATCCATAATACAAATTTACAAATTGAAATAATTTATTCATTACAGATGACTGAGAAGAGACATGAAGTGCCTTTTCCCCAATTACGTGATAATGCTTAAACTACTAATTAAATATTTGGAAAGTATCAACTTGATTAAAAGACAAACCCATACAAGAAAACTCAAAAATTTGGGACGGGAGGGTGGATTGAAAATTTTCTCCCAAACTTGCAATAATTGATCTTAGAATTTAACGAGAGGAGAGAGCTTTTAAATTAATTCTAGGAGTGATTTCAAGATTTGAAACAAGGTCGGTATCCATACATTGAACCAACATATTATTTTTAAGGATTGGAAGAAGAATTCTATCGATACTATCATGAAAAGGACCCTCATTGCAATGTTCTTGATCAAGTTCACTTACAATCGTATCATCATGTGATTGTTCCCCTTTAAGCTATAGATAAGGAAAAACATCAATAAGTTTGGTTTCAGTTTCCCTATCCCTCTTACAGAAATGCTCTTCAATCACACTATGACCACAATGTTGTTCTTCAATAGAAGTTTGATTAATTTCAACCTTTTATTCTTCTGCAGTGATATGATCAAGGTCTGAATCCAGATTTGGATAGGTTGGATACCAACTCAAATTATCATCAATTAGGAAAAGACTATGGAGTTGCTCTTTTATAGGCTCTTTAATAACCTCACCAATGGAAGGCTCAAATAAATATGTTTCTTGATGGTGCATGTTAGGTTCCCTTCCACGGATCAAATCCAGGATTTGCTTTGTAACTGCTTTAGGCAATAATAATAGAGTATCTTGTATGATTTGATTGATATCCCTCTTAATTTCAGCATGAGGTATTGAAACATTATATTAAAAGTAATTTGTAACATTCTTACGGATTGCAGGAACGCTCATGATTTGGAACATTTTAGGAGAGGAATGATCCAATTGAGAAAGCAAATTGCCAATATATTGATTACAATCATTGCTAGATTCACACTCTCAAGAACTATCAGTGTTCCTACCCCACTTATCTATTAACATATCTATGAACATGTCATATCCAGTGATGGATTCTGGTGCTAAATGATCAAACCAAATTTGAACATCCCCTTGCAAGTATTATCCTAAGGCTCACATATAAACATCCTCATTGTCCGCACCTCTGATTTCCATGTAATCCCAAAGAATATCCAAATGACTTTCAATATATATTTCCTTATTTCCATTAAACCAAGGCAACCTCCTAGTGTAATCATTTGGAATAGGATGAGGTGCTTCCAGTATTTTAGAAAAGTCAAAAGGAGACCATTTGTCTTGTTTTTTAACAGATCTGGTTACTTGCCTATAAGGCTTTGACTTGGACTATCTTCTAGGTTCATGTCGACCTACAGGTCCACTCGGGATGGTTGGAAAATATTTATTGCATTGGTGGGTATCATAAAGATTGTGATAACTAGATTCATACCCATATTCATGTTCGAGATCGTCCCTTTCATTTATTTGTCTTGTAGTTTCAATCATGTTTTTGGTTAATTATTTCATGTGCCTCAAAAATACATCTGAATTCATTATGATTTATGGGATGGGTTCACTTCTCAGTGGAGTTGCGTTGTGGAGTTTCCAGGTGAACGAATTGTCGTGTTAACCAACGGATAATGTCGTAGGAGAGGTGAGGTATGCCGAACCAAGGTATGCCTCTACCTCCTCGACAACGGTGCCAAAATGTTATCACCAACCTTGTAGTTTCCTATGTGAGGTGGATCCAGGATGGATGGTAGAGGGACAAGCAACTAAGGAGGTGGAACCAAGATTGCCTAGACTTCCAAATGGATGGTTGTCACACCAATCAACGCGGCCTTCACTTTATGTCTCTTATCCCTAGACAACAAAGGGGGATACCTAGATCTACTCCTGACATGAGAGATCTAACCTAGACACAATATCATATGAAATGTACTTGAGGTACGTAAGGTGTAAGGTAACGGAAACCCTAGATCTATGGATGATGTCACTATGTGAACCAAGGCTTTGGATGAGGGTTAAAGAAGTGTGAGGCTTGATCCAAAGTGGGACATAGGTGACCTATGAATTAAATACTAAATCTGGGGTTGAGGTAATAGCAACAAGTGAGGATATCCAATGCCTTGGGAAATGTAACCAATGCAGGGAGGTCAAGAACAGGATTGGGGCTATCTATTACCGATAGACAAACTCGATGGAATATATGACAGAGTCAAAGTACCCAAGTCACCAAGGAAAATTCAAACTACAAGGAAAGGAAGCCAAAGAGGGGGTAGTGCTAGAGTTGGAGATCAGTGCCTGTCAGATCTAGGGAAATGGAGTCACTATTTGCCCAGCGTTGGAGGATACCCACCTGGGAAATACCCCGATCTACAGACCTAGAAAGGTACTTTGGCTGGAAAATTCAGTTTATGGGAGAAAACAACAAGAAGGTGGCCAACGCTATGGTTTGCAAGGGAAAATCATCAGATCTAGGACAATATGGAGACCACCAGCTCAGTGTTGGAGGAGAAATGGAATGAGAATGACATGATCTACAAACCTATCTTGGCAAAATGTTGAAAAAATCAGATCTGGTAAAAAATTAAAAAAATGATGAAGAGCATTAGGGTCCTGGAAGACAGTTTCTTAGATCTAGGGCCACCTGTTAGCATCTAGCTTGGAATTGAAGGTGATTTAGAGAGAGGAGGACCCAATCTACAAACCCAAGAAGGATTTTTTCCAGAAAAATCAAATCCCCAAAAAGTCAAAATTTCACGAGGAGCGTTGGGGTTTGAGCAGACATTTTTCCACATCTAGGGAAAACCAGGCAGAAGATCATCGTTGAGGGTGAATTGGGGAGGGAAAGACCTGATCTACAAAAATCAGCAATGGTTTGTCCAGAGATTGAGCGGTTTATTTTTTATTATTTTTGGTTTTTTATTATTTATGGAATTTTCGGTAAGATGAAGAAAAGCATGTGTCAATGGGTTGAGATCCGGAAGAAAGGAACTAACCTGCAAATATTAGCTAGAAATCCTTGTAGATTCCTTCAAGGTGATGATCCCTGCTATCACGGTCAATTTGAGAAGACCTGTGTGATTTCCAATCCCAACGTTTTGCTCCAAGTGACCAATGCTCCCTCTCTCATGCACAAGCAAACGTCAACAATATCATATTTACTGTGTCATGAGAAAAATAACAAGATTTAATCATAGATCACAATGAAGCGAATGAAAACCCCCTGTTATAGACAAACCAGTCCAAGCGAGTTGAGGTCCCCCTGCGAAAATGCCCAAGTAGAAGTCACGCTTCTGTAGACAAGACAATGATCCCGAAAAAATATATAGATCTCACACAAATTGCTCAAATTCTAGGAAGCAAAATAATTTCCAATCACCATCTAAGAACACCATATGCAAAGGAGATCCGAAAAATATCCACAAGAAAGTTTTTCTATTAATCAAATCCAAGAGCCAAAGACCTCTTACAAATGAGAAACTTTCTCCTTTAAATAGGAATGAGAGAACCAAAATCCTAACCACTTTTCAAATGAGTGGCTAATATTAAAATATGCAAATGTATAATCAATGGTTGAGATGAGCTCAACATATAATACCTGGATCAATATAACAATAAAATATAAAAGTGGACTAAATCACCCTAGGAGAGGGGATCCCACTCAACAAGAAATAAATGAAGCACATGGTGGGTCCATGGAGTGTTAAATAACTCCATTTGGGTGTCCCCATGGAACAATAAAATAATATAATATTTTATATTTATGAATTTATGCCTCCTTGACAAAATCGTGAGCCTCCCAAAAGCCCCATAAAATAATATAAAAATGCCCCAAAAATAGGCGTGGGCCCAGTCTGGTGCTGCAACTGCTGGAGAAGGTCTAGAGGACATCACTCTCATAATTGTGACTCAACCCATTCCATTTCCTTGCCTCAGTATCCCAAATCGATTTCTTGATTAGCCATTTAATCATTTTTTAATCTGCCTCGGGAAACATGCACTTGCCAAAACAACCTCCTAGGGTGCCTGTGTTGTCCAACTGAGCCCGCCAGGATTTCTGGGAGGGGGGTACTATGGTACAATCAATTGGATGCACCCCTATTCCCCATACAATGTCCTAGGAGATCCAATAAAAACATATCCCTACTCAGACACATCATCCAGTGAAGTAAAACTGCATCAAAAGGGTAAAATGAGCATGATCATCTCTGCAAGTGCCCAGAACTGAAAACAAGCTATCTCACTAGACTCAGCGATTCCAAATACATATAGGGTATATACTCATACCCTTTCCAGGTCTCTTCCTGATCATCAACAATATCCAATAGACATAATAATGACCTGTAAATGATCAAATAACCAACATAACTCATCCATATGTTGCAAGTGTTCAAAGGCTAAGACATGCTCTACAAATCATTTAAGTAACAATCATAACAAGTAGAAGTCATTTCACTGGAGGTTCATCAATCAAATACATATATATATATATATATATATATATATATAGGGTTTCACTTATTAATCATAATTGAGATCATACTTTCAAGACCATACTCACTTCATAGTTGTAGTCAATTTGCTAGTGAAGGGTGAACGCTAAAATGTTCAAGGATAGGACAAAGGATGACCACCCACTCAACATTGTGACACTTTGGATATGGAAAGGGAAAGCACACTATAGCCATATGCCAGAAAAACAATAAGAGAGGGGATGGCAATGCCTCACAAATGGGTGAACTAATTTAGAGGAGCTTACTCACCTTTACAAATGCTCAAAATCCAACTCAATACAAGTAAGGCCAACAATCTTTAAATAGAACTTTGAGGAACCATTTCTTTTTGGGCCTTTGATTTTCATAGCATTGGTCTACGCACTTTTATGTGGACTTTTATTTATTTAGGCTTTGCATTCATGTATGTTGAAAAACACTACTTTTCATGAATGTTTAAGATATTTCATTAAAATATTTTTCAGAGCCAATTTCATTAGGCTAGCCTTTCATTCATGTATGTTGAAAAAAATTACTTTTCATGCATGGGATTTTTGCAAGATATTCATTTCATTTCCATATACATTGTATTGATGGCAACGCTACTTGTTTCAGGTAAGCAAACACATCCTAGGTAACTCAAAGCCGAGACACAAGTAAACAAGGAAGTTTGTCCAACAAAGGCTCTAGCGGGGAAAGGTCCTCCATGCCACAAGTCAAGCAGTATGTTGGGTTGAAACATAACTGGAAGGTAATGCATGAGTGAAGACAGTGTAATATGAAACCAACAATATCAAGCGAAGAAATGGTGGGAATGACTACCTCTATTCTCCCTAAGGAGGGTAAAACGAATGAGTATAGGTCAAGAACTTCCAAGTCTGAGTAGGGGCATCAATACATAATATAGATACATCCAAGTCCACATATTTATTTGACCGCCAGATCATGACACTAAATGCTAATACATGTCAATAAAATGAGTATAAGAGCAATGATAACCATAACACAATATAATATAAACTGAGTCATAACCATGCAAATATATCCATTTGAACCATCATCTATCCAATGAGAAACACTGATACAAATATGGGCATCACTAACTGCTCTGCAAATGGCTAAGTGACTACATTAGTCCTCAAATTTGAGTGTCCCGAGACTCAATCCTAGCATGGGAGTGTGCTATAGTCCACTAGTAACATAATGATCCATCAAAACTTCTCATCTCAGCATCTCATATGTAGGAGATCTGGCTGAAAAAATGTACCGAATCTGAAAAATTGAATATGGTAGCCCGGCTACTATATATGTGATAACATCTGGCTCTAGTTCGGACAAGTGCTCTACTGAAAAGAGTGCTTGAGAACCTCATAATCTCTATTCCTCGCACTATGCTTCTCACATCCTCGATCAATCCCTTCAACTCTGCAACCGCTACCAAAATGTCACCAAGTACCTGCATGATGTCAAAATCTATACCAAACTCACAAACCGGTCGTCAGAGCTACATGTGGATAATATAAAGTACTAAAACTGAAAAATGCATGAAAAATGAACAGCAAAAAGTAAATCTAATCTATAACCATAACTTTTAAGAATGGTTTGATTTTTTAAGAAAGGAAAGCTTCAGTCAAAGATGCAAGATTCTACACTACTACCGAGAAGGGTTATTTAGGTCCTAGCTACTCTACCCTAACCAGTTTGGACAAGTGTTAGGTAAAATCATAAATCCAATGCAACCACTTGCTGAACGAATCTATTGAGATTTATTTACAGTTAATGATACAACAAGTCGAAAATGGCTTGTAAGTAATGTGAATGCAAATTGAAGCCATTATAACTTGTTGTTTGAAAATCCAAGAAAGATATGGATAAAGAGAAATCAAATCATGCCAAGGATGAGATTGATTTTCTAAAAACCCATCTATCAAGATGCTAATAGGATCATAAAAGGTATGCAAGTTCGTTCTTGATGGAAGAAGACAATATGATTCATGACTCAGCCACTCCAAACAGTTCTTTGTTTTCTCCTCTACCTTACTAGGGAATTCAATTCTATTCACTCCAGAAGAAATGGGAAAATCAAATCTGGACAAGTTGTAATGCAATGAAATTGTGAATGATATCAAGCCCATTTGTTGTTTAAAAATGGAGAAAAGATGAAATTGATCTTTATACACCTTCTCCAACCATCCATAATACAGATTTACAAATTGAGAAAATTTATTCATTAGGGATGACTGAGAAGAGACATGAAGTGCCTTTTCCCCAATTACATTATAATGCTTAAAATCCTAACTAAATATTTGGAAAGTATCAACTTGATTAAAAAAACCCCATACGAGAAAACTCGAAAATTTGGGACGGGAGGGTGGATTGAAAATTTTCTCCTAGACTTGGAAGAATTGATCTCAGAATTTGACGAGAGGAGAGAGCTTTTAAATTAATTCTAGGAGTGATTTCAATATTTGAAACAAGGTCGGTATCCATACATTGAACCAACATATTATGATTAAGGATTGGATGAAAAATGCTATCGATACTATTAGGACAAGGACCCTCATTGCAATGTTCTTGATCAAGTTCACTGACAATCATATCATCATGTGATTGTTCTTCTTTAAGCTCTAGAGAAGGAAAAACATCAATAAGTTCAGTTTCGATTTCCCTATCCCTCTTACAGGCATGCTCTTCAATCAAACTATGAACACAATATTTTTCTTCAACAGAAGTTTGATTAATTTCAAATTTTTCTTCTTCTACAGTGATATGATCAAGGTCTGAATCCTAGCTTAATGGCAAGGGGTATTTTATTTTCCTTCCCAGTTTCTTAACACAAAGTTCTTAGATTGTTTGACTGAATATAGGAATGTCTCTAATTTCTTGTAATGAAGGAATTTAAACACAAAAATTCCTAAGCTCAGCTAAGAAATAAAATCAGGTGTAGGAATAGGTTTATGTATGGTGAACCTCTCAAGATAAAGGGTCAATTTTCATGGCCCTGTTATGTCCATTTTATGGAAATCCTGTTGAGGCTGCAATTTTTCTACAGGGGTAATTTGTTCTTCAGGATTTTTTACTTTAGGTTCTTCCCCATAATCATTTTGATCATTACTTTATGAATTTTCGGTTTCTTTTATAACTATGGTGGAAGGATTTTTGAGTGTCCTTCCATACCTCAGTTGAACCGCATAAGTCGGATAAGCTTGTAATTCAATAGTATCAACTGACTATGTTGTCTTATTATTAGGGTTTGAAAGTAGTTGGGATGGTAATGGGGTAGGATGAGCAGGTGGTTGATTGAGTGGAAGGTCCAAAGGTTGTGATTGAGTCAATTGTGTTGATTAAGATGGATAGGGCTGTTGAGTTTGAGGATATTGTTGTGGAAAAGATGAAGGGTATGATTGTGGGAATGAGTAATATTGAGAACTTGGTTGTTGAAAAGACTATTGGAAATATTTATAAGGATATTGTTGTCGAGAAGGTGAGTGCTTTTGTTGTAAGGGTTGATAAAAATGCATATTCTCTGGATTAGTTCTCCTCCACATCTGCTTTTAGGGTTGAGTAGGGTTTTGTATAGGATGTATAAGTTTTTGTTACTGCTAAGGTTGAGTAGGATACCATGGTGCAGAACACTTATAGGTTTGTATATTTGGTGCATATGGAACTATAAACAAAGCATAATCTTAAAAGTTATAATTACCTAGTTGTACATGTGGTTGCCAATGTCTCCTTTGAGATGCAATGTTTGTTGTCTCTACCACTCCATCTCTCACATAAATCAATTATGGGAGCAAAGGGAAACTAGTTGTATCATGTTTATCAGGGAATGTAGATAAATCCTGCACAACATCAAGTGGAAAATATCTTAGTGGATGATTTCCTCTGCATTTAGCATAAAAATTTGACAAAGCAACATCTTCTTCATTTTATTTTTCTTGTGTTTTCTTTGTTTTAAAAGTTTCCAACTATGCTCTAATTCCCCCTAATATATTAGTCTTAAATTGTTCAAACAAGTTCCATATCTCATCCCGTGAGCCTCCCCTATTAACTTACTTAGTGACCCTAGCCAGAGGATCTCACATTTCTTTTCATGATTTTCTCCTGCTCTATGAGTACTGCCAACACAATTCATGAATATATGTAATACGAAATTATGAGATATCACCAAAACCCATCATATTTAGAATATCTATAAATTCATCTTTAATACCTCTCAAGAAAAGAGCTCTAATAGTTTCTTCATTCAAACCAGTGTGCTTAGATTTCTACATATTATATAAGAATCTCTCCACAAAATCTTCCAAAATTTCTTCCTCTCTTTGTTGCATGGAGAAGATATATTTTTTTGAATTCCTGTCTTTGCAGTAATCATGATACTTTTTGAGAAATACTCTTTTCATATCATCCCATGTAGTGATAGAACCATCTATCGATCCCATAAACCATCTAAGGGCATAATCCTTTAGTGTAGTAGGAAAAAACCTAAGTCTATGAGCATCTTGGTGATAATTATAATTCCTACATAAGATATCAATTTCAAAGAGGAAATCGTCATTATATTTAGTACGCATACCATGAAGCTGTGGTAAAATGGATGGAGGGATATTCTTCATGACAATTCATCTGGTGTTATTAGTATATAATACATGAAATCCAAATGTTGATTCCCTTGCTTCTTGGTTCCTATTCGCATTTTCCCCATGATTTGATCCACGATCATGATCTACCATAGTGTTATATTTGAAAGGTCTCCTATGTATTTCATGATATATTTGTTCAACAACAACCAGAATGTAAAAGGATGTACGACCTTCCGCTACAAGTTCTCCAAGGGTACTTCCAAGAGATATACGAGGTGGTATAAGTCATGTAGTTACTAATATTGGTATATTTTCTAAACCTTTCCCTCAGAAGGATCTATTACCCCCTATCTGCGTTCCTATAAAATAAGTTTCCACTTATTCTTTTGTTTCCTCTAGAATTATAGCACTGCTGGACTCTATTGGAGATATGACAATTTCTACTTTTGTAGGACTTCAAGAGTATGTAATTTGTTCGTTCCCATAATTAATTTTAGGAGTGGGGGGTCATGGAATTCAACTGAAAGTGGAAGTAGATGGTGTTCTTTGGTTTTTAAAGGATGGTAAAATTAGGCATTTTAGATCTATGCCTTTACATAGTGAACTAGGGGGTCTTGGTATTCTATTACTACTACTAAAGGGTGAATTGTCTTGTATCTAAAAAATTGTATTTATTTTACTAACAAATATTCCTTTACTATATCTATCTCTATGCATTCGAAAATGATTTGAAGATTTCTTCACGAATGGTGTTAGAGTAGGAAAACTTACCTTCTTTCATCAATGACAGTAGCACAAGTTCTTACCTCTATTCTTATTATTAGGTCCTTCTTTTCGTTGTATAACTTGCATCGACACACACCACACTGTAAGAATCAAAATTTTACATCTAACAATCTATTCTAGCTATTTCCATACCATCCCCGGCAATGATGACAAAAAAGTTAATGAAATTATATGGGTAATAATTACCTAAGATCAAATTGTAGACTTGGAATGTAAACTTGTTAAATATGGGAACTATCTGTCAAGAGATAGTGCTTGAAAGCAATAATTAACTATAGTAAACCTAAAATGAAATCAAATCAAAAGATGCAGGAAACTGAAAGGATTCACATATTCATAAATTAAAATAGAGATCAAATCTTAAGATGCATGTTATACAAGTGATCCTTGGACTTTGTTTAGGTGTTGATAATATTGTTGTGGGAAGCTGCTTATCAGCACAGAGCTTTTTTTATCAAGTGGGAAGTCTTGTAGCTTTGAAAAGTAACAATTCGGACCTATTGGGATAACAACACCAAATCCCATCCTGTACTTAGTATCATCCAGTTACAAGTGCTACTAATCTCATGCAGATAAAGTTATGCTCACTAACACAATGTTATAATGTTGTCAAGTTCCATTGGTTCTGAATCATATCTAATATGATAAAACTGGAAATTGAAAGAGAATTTCTAAACTAATCCCAGGATCAATCCTATTATGTATTAACTAAGTCCAAATACAAAAAGTGTGAACGCAATATCTTGTTACAACAAAAACTAATGAATGATTTTATATATTCTATGATAAAATCATGTTCAATATTTAACAATCCAAAAACATCACAATGTAAACAACCAAAAATGGCTTCATATTTAGACTCACAAGAACTTGCATAAATTAATCACACTAAAATAAATACTTACAAAAAATATTGATAGTAGTTATGTATCTTTTGAAGGGGGGCCCTCCCTTCTAAAGGTACAACCTATGATTTATTACTTGTCATAGGTTTAGATCATTCAATATTTGCAGAATCAGAAACATGTAAATGAGCAAAATGAGAGATAGGTGATAATATTCATACTTCAATTATTACTGAATAATCAATCTCTTTCAAATTACATGTCCAATATTTATACAAAAATTACTTTGTCTAATAAAAGATTGAGTGTCATACGCTAGAGTCGTTACATCAGATTGAAATCAATTGTCAATCCAATTAGAAATATCAATTTGAATAAAGTATCTAATTACAAATGTCTTCTGAGGACTAAAATAGTAATTATTCTCTCAATATCCGAAGGATTGACATAATCACTCTCCCAGAAAAAACGCATCTGGCTAAAATGATGACCAACCAACATTAGATAAAAATTCTTTGTATAGTTGTAACAAATATCCAAAATTGGAAGGACAAGAAGATGGTGGACATGCCAATAGAAAATACCCATATGTTCATTTCATATTTCCATAACTGCAGATGACTTAACTAATTGGACTTACAAGTTTTCCAAAAACTTGTAAAAACTGTGAAACTTGGCAAAACTTGTAATAATAGGAAAAAGTTGTAATAACTGAGAAAACTTGTAATAACAGAAAAAACCTGGAAAAACTCAGTGAGCCACAAACTATCATTAAATGTCAATATTGATGATCAAATCCTATTTAAATATACAAATGCCAATAATAAGACAAAAATAGAGTTTCGCATACCTCAAAAGGTAAAATCACGAGTTTACAGGTTTTAGGGCGGTAAAAAGGTGGATGGTAATAGGAAAAGGGGTACATTTATCTATCAAAATAACCAAAACTACTGATAAAAAAAACCAATTTCAGACTATGACAACTAAGTGAAATTGTTGTAGAAATCCCATCCATCTAAAATGTCATGATTGTTGTAGCTTATTTTGTGGTTCAAGAAATTATAAGGGTTGATGATCAATATGTATGATTGTTCCTTTATCCATTAAATATGTTTCCACGTCTTCATACTTTTTACTAATGTATACAAATATTTATTCTATGTGGGATACTTAGCTACTTATATAGAGAATATTTCATAATAATAACATATATGTTTCTTATGTAGCATTAAGACTACCCCCATGGCATATCCACTAGAATTAGTTTCAATCTCAAATGGATTCTACATATATGGAAATGCAAGTAGTAGTGGTGTACTGATTTTCTCTTTCAAAGTGTTGAAGGTTTGCTGCTATTTTCCTCCCCATTTAAAAACTTGTTTCCCACTTGTCAAATCATGTAAAGGAGAATAAATAAGTGATCAATTTGCAATAAAATTTCTCCAGTACTGAGGTGCTCTCCCACGAAGCTTCTAACTTTGGTTACATTAGTTGGCTCGGGACAATTCTAGATGACCTAAACCTTAGAAGGATCTATTCTCTGTTCATCTCCCCCTATAATGTAACCTAAATAAACCAAATATGTTCTCCCAAACTCACAATTAGACATATTTAAATATGATTTCTCCCTTGCTAAGACATCTAAGACTTGTGTTACATGCTTGACATGATCTTCCCAAGTCCGACTCAATATCAAAATATAATCTAAGTAGAATACTACAAATTCATCAATGAATGGCCTAAATACATCATTAATTACCCACATGAATGTGCAGGGAGCATTACAAATCCTAAATGGCATAACCATCCATTCATACAAACCTTGTTTTGTTTTAAAAGCAGTTTTCTAGATATCATTTTCAAGAATTCCAATCTGATGATAACCACTTCGCAAGTTTAACTTAGTGAAATAAACGACATTCTTCAATTAATATAAAATATCATCAATACAAGGAATATGATATCGATTCTTCACCGTGATTTTTTTTCAAAGCTCAAAAATCTATGCACAATCACCATGTGCCATTTTTATTTCGAACAAGTGCGATGGGTGATCCAAATGGTGAAGAGTTGGGATGAATGAACCCATTCTCAACCAATTCTTGTACTTGTTTTTTAACCTATTCATTTCTAATTACCGATAACCTATATAAACCAAGGTTAGGTATGGAGCATATTGCAACAACTAGATCTCGTGTTGAACCTCTATCTTAGGAGGCAATCCCCATGTTTCATGAAATATCTCTTCAAAGTCAAAAACAACTTTAATCAAATCATTTTTATGCAGAGTGTGACATCCCTTAAGAGAACTATTACTATCACTTTCTTTGGTCTTAACAATCATAACCAATTATACGGTTAAACAAGAACTTTATACTAAGAACAAGAACTCTAGAAATAAAAACGACCGTTTTTGCATAAAAAACACCCAAAACACCCCCAAATAAAAAAGTGTTGATACCATATACACGTTTATTTTTTTGGGGTAAAAAATAGAGCCATGGCCTAAAAAACCCATACTGTTGTTTAAAAGAAATTTAAAATGAACCCCTAAATTGGAAAAGATTTTTTTCTTCAAGAGATAAATTACAACGTATTTTAAACTTGCATATTAAACAAAACAAATATTTCATAGATAATTTCACCACTCTAACCATATAAAATCAAAGAAATTATGATGTGATTCATAATGAAATCATATATTAGACCATACAAGAACAAATGATTCATATAAATATTCAAAAACTCCTTTAGAGTTTCAATTACAAACATCATACTAATAAAAACCATCTAAAATTTTTAATGTGAAAATATTCAAATTCATCCATGAATTTTGACATCACGTTAGAATCTATATTTTTTGTGGATGAAGGAATGGATATAATATAAAAAATTAAACCCCTAACCCCCTAAACCCCCACACAACATTACATTTTTTTTAAAACTCCCCCCCACAACCCCCTAAACCCCCAAAAAACATAACTTAAAAAAAAATTAAAACACCCCCTTCCCTAACCCCCTAAATCCACCAACAACATTACATTTAAAAAAAAAATCACATCCCCGCCTTAACCCCCTTAACCCCCCCCAAAAAATTACATAAAAAAATGTAAAACAACCCCCCAACCCCTTAAACCCCCCAACAAGATTACATTAAAAAAAAAGAAAAATTAAAACACCCCCACTAAACCCTTAAACCCCCCAATAACATTACATTAAAAAAATCATAAACCCCACCTTCCTTAATACCCCCCACAACATTACATTTAATATTTTTTATAAACCAACCCCTAAACATGATATTAGAAAAATTAAAAATTAAAAAAACTCAACCCCCCAAACCTTCCCTCCCTCCCCTGCCACCTTCCGTCGTCCCCTCATTCCTCCTCCCCTCCCCTTCTCCCTCCTTCCTCCCCTCTCATGCTCCCTTTACCGTGCTCATCCTCATTCCTCCCTTCCCTATGGACCTCGTCCCCCTTTTCCTACATGCCCTCAACTCCCCCTCATCCTCCCTTCTCCCCCATCCTCCTCCCTCCTCCCTTCCCCGTGACCCTCCTCTCGCTCCTCCTCCCTTCTCCTCTTCCATGCCCCTCCCTTCTCCCTCATCCCTTCCACGTGTCTCTCCTCCCTTCCCTGCATCCCTTCTCCCTTCCCTACATCCCTCCTCTCCCCTCTTCCTCCCTCCTCCCCCTCCTCCTCTGTCCTTGAGCTCCCTTAGGTGTTAAATGGTCGCCCCTCATGAGCGACGTGATTCCTACAAAAAATTGGCTTATATTTCTATATATTTTCATGTCTTTCCAATTGAAAATATCTTACAATCGATCCATAAATAATTCCAAACCCATTAGTTTCAATTAAGGATGTGTCAAGAACAAGAATAAGAAGGATGAGATGATCATGGAGAGAATCGTGTCGCTCGTGAGGGGAATCCCCTTGACACCCAAGGGAGCTCAATGACATAGGAGGATTGGGAGGAGGAGGGGGGAGGAGGGCCACAACGAAGGAAGGAGGAGGGGGTAGGAGTGATGCGGGGAAGGGAGGAGGGAGAAGGGAGCGAAGCTCCACTCCCTTCTCCCTCCTCAATTCCATGCATCCCTCCTCCCACCTCTTGATAATCACATCGCTCATTAAGGGTGACCCTTTAGCGCCAAAGGGAGATCAACAATGAATGAGGAGGGGGAGGTAAGGCGGGGGGAG
>LPNX010567964.1:93936-127643 GCA_001517045.1 Pseudotsuga menziesii
TAAAGGATGGGCGGGGATGAGGAGGGGGGAGGAGAGCCGTAGGGAAGGGGGAGGAGGGTTGTGGGGAAGGGAGTGTTATCACCCAATAATTTTCGTATGTTTATGGTAGGAGAATCACTAGGGTAACCATTTCAAACCAATATTTAGACTGTATTCTAGCCTATACAGTTAGAGAGGGATCTCTCTTTGTCCCAGGGTCATTCAGATATACATTTAGCTTAAAGGAAGCATTCAAAAGGATAGATTTTTGAGAGGGCGGGTTGTTTGGATTTTAAAGAGTGTAAGACAGAAAAATATAAAATACCATTGGGAAATGGAGTCAAGGCCTACAACATTCAAGGGTTTACAACATAATGATTAGTGATAACCTTTGTAATCTGAGGAAAACTAAGTGTTAATATTCAGTCAAATATCTTTTGAGAGGTGGCAAGGGGAAATAAAAAGAATCCCAATTAAACAAGAGGCACCTCAACCGTCCAATGGTGCAGATCCTACCACATCTATCTAAGTCCGACCATTCCTATCTATCATGCACCTTACATCAATGGAATCCATCGTCGCCGTAAATATGAATCGGGAGTTGATCCTAGCCATCGAAACCTGCGGAACCTACCGAATTTGACTGATATGGGACATTGTATTTTGTGTGCAAGTTGTCTCAGTAGAATCCATATCAATCATAGATCTTATACCAAGGGTAATATGGGTCGTTGAAACCTGTGCCTCGTACCCAATTCCGCTGATTTCAAAAGTTACTTTCTTCGTGCATGTTGTAGCAGCGGAATGGATATCAGTCATGGATCTAGATCAAGTCTTGATCTTGGCTGTCAGAACTTATGCCTCATACTGAATTCCATTAATTCCCAAATTTGATTGTAGCGAACAAGTTAGACCAGCTAAATCAACCCCGGCCGTAGATTGAAAACCATGGATGATCTAGTTCGTCAAAACTTGCGGCCTCTCCTCGATTCCGCAGAGTTGGAGATTTCATTTCTCCTTGCATGTTGGATTTGCGGAATTGTTCTCCACCATAGATATATTCTCTAATTAGATATCCTTCATCAAAATATGCATACCTTTAAGCAATTCCACAAATTGGAAAAGTTATTTTCCGTGAGCATGTTAGATCAGTGGAATTCATCCCCTATGTTAATCTTACCCCATTCTCAATCCTGCCTATTGAAAAATGTATGCCCTACAATATTCCATAAATCTGAAAAGTTTCTTTGTCCATTTAGTTTGAACTAGTGAAATTAATTTCCACCGTGGATCTTATTCCTTCCTAGATCTACACCATTGGAATGTGTTGGATCCAAGCTATTTCACATATTTGAGAAATTTATTCCTCCTTGCATGTTAAAACAATGGAATTTTTCAGGACCATAGATGGATCTTCATCTATTCATCCAATGGCTAATTTTTATTGCAAGTTAACCTGTCTCCGCCCTTACCAAAATTCCTTAAGCCTGTACATCTTATCTTGGCGAAATTATTAACAGCCATTAATCTTCTCCGCTATGCATTTAAACCCTTCATTCTTGTCACTATATAACCTGGAACAAACTTTCTCACTTACATACATTTGCAGGGTTCAAATATATAAATTGTTTCAATTATTTTCCATTTCCAACTTAGAAATGATCCTTCAAAATACTCGCAGAACCTCATTAACCTCCTTCAAGGTCCTATGATAATAATTTTTTGACCTTACCCATCATTTTCACTGGCTTATCGTTTTGCAGAGGAATTAGTTTGGACGTATTTTGTAAAAATATTCAAATTTTAGCAAAGGTGCTAACAACGGCTCCAACTTTGGGAAGATATCCTCCCTATGAGGTAGAAAAGAACCCTGTAAACCAAGTTCCTAATCCATTGGGCTGGTCCCAAGCTTTCCTGAAATCCTCAACATGCTATGAAAACAAAACTGAACTGGTATTGAAAACAAACTGAAAAAATTGCTAAAATAAATGCTCACCATGTCGAGCTTATTCACACCTACCTACTCTACTTACTGAGCACCAATGCCCAATCAAGTAAATTCTTGCTTCCAATGAAGCCAACCAAGCAATTGATCTAATGATTGAGCTTCTTCATCATGTTTGATCCAAATTAGAAAGTAAGAACTTAATGGTAAAAGGTTATGATCTTTACTATACACACATAACCCACCATTCCTACTGCAAATCTTCTCCACATATTCATCCATTGGATCATGACAACCTGCAAAAATTTCTATTATGTGCTTTCCATGACAAGGCTGCTCCAACTGTAACTCCTCTAGCACCTTGCCAAACTGCTCTTCACAAGAACCTTGAAAATAATGCTCATGACATTTTTCAAATGGGACATCAATAAATTCATTAAAAATTCCAAAATTCAAAACTTGATTCTCTCCACATGTTTTAAATTAATTATCATTGTGTTTTTCCATAGAATCAAGCAAAATAATTTCTGAATTTAAAAAACATAAAGAAATATCCCATTTGGAGTCCTCCTCTTCTTGGTGATCCAATTTGTTATTGCAGACTGTTGGCTCTTTAGGTGCATTATCCAAGTAGCCATCCTCACATCCATCATATATAGGAATGTTGAAATCTCCTTTAAAAACATTACTAACAGAATTTTCAACATGCTAACCGCAATCTTCATAAAGAAATTTAGTATGGCCCTCTTGCTGTAAAACACTAAGATGATTATCTTCTTGTTCTTAAAAATAAGGATTGGAATGCAGAGCATATTCTATTTGTTCACCCTTCTTGTCTTCTTCTTTGTGATTTAACCCCTCATGTAAAAATATTGTTTTCCTCATAGGTTGGGATTGATGGCATGACTGCTTGCCCTTTTCATTATCTATTTCTGAAAAATGTCATATCCTCAAGTATATGTGTTTGCTTAGAGGATCTTAATCTTTGTTTTATATATTCAAATGAGGAAAAACACAATGGAAAATAGTTAGTTTCAGCATGTTGATTGCAATCTTCATAAAGAAAATTAATATGACCCTCTTCCTGCTCATCATAAACAGGTGGGCTAATATTTTCTTTAAAACCACCACTACCAGAGTTTGAAACAGGTTGATTGCATTCTTCATAAAACATATTATGTCTTTGAAAAATTTGTTGTTGCAAAAGGGTGATTTCCGATTGAACAGGGGCATCCTCCTCTTGTAACAAAATTTCAGAAGTTGAATGATATGAGGGACAATCTGAGTGACATTCCCAACTTCCTTCTTTGCCACACAAATATTGACAAGAATTTTGCAAACTATCATCAATATCAGAGAAAGAAATATAGTTGGTCGAATTAGAGTTTTTTCGTTATGTCAATTTCAGTCAAGGAAGACATTACCAACGGCTGAGGATTTTCTTGAATATCATGGCAATTGGTTTGTCTTTCTTTTTGAGATGACTATTCATGTAAAATTTCTAAAATATCTTCATCCATATACTGATCATCGTTGTATATGTCTTTCAAATTTTCAATGAACCCTTTATCATGTGTGTAACAATCTTGAATTAGTAGCAAAGAAGGATATTGATCTTTAAAATGTTCATGAAATACTGTATGAAAGTCTCTAAGGGAATATAAACTCTCTGCTGGAAATCATTCATACCATGACCTTGCATTTCCTTCTAAACTAACTATTGGCAGGGGTTTTGGGACAAACCAGTTGTGCAACATCGTGGATGTTGCACAAGAGAAAAATACACTACACAAGGGGAGAATGGCGTGCAAGGCAGAGAATAGAATATTTTGTGTCACCTTTTTGTACTTTGACCATATTTTGTGGATATTGGTCATGATTTTGTAGAATCGGTTAAGAGTTAGTTAGGAACTCATCCAAGTAGGCCTTGAATGAAAATGCACAAGCCTATAAATAGAAGTAGATTTGCAAGTGTCGAATAGGCGTGGAAGGGGAATTAGAGAACACTTGGTGATTTCTAAATGTTTTGAAGAACCTGTTGTTTTGTGTGGAAGTAATATGACAAGAGGAAGCTGATATGAATCGTTGTGTTTTCTATGTTTTACTATTTTACTATTTTCTACGACCCACTGATGAATGTCGAGTGAATCCACGATATATGTGTTGGAGTCATTCACCCAACATGCCCACTTATTTGGTCAATTTTGGCCTATTTACCCACTATCCTAAGTTTAATTGACTTACTTGGCATCTGATGAGCACATTATGACATCAGCATGAGCTCACCCACGCCCTTCTTTATTCAAGGAGGCCAACTAAGCCTTCACCTTCAGTCGGGGATGCTAACTGGGCTTCCTCCTTCAAACATCGAGCATTTTTGGGGTGATCTGAGTGTCATAAATGCACCTAATTTCTAATTGATTGTTACAATTAGTTAACCTGAGTTGTGAAGGCACCTCCATTCATTATTTTATTATTTTTGGTCATTATTTATGAACTAGAGCTAACACATGCACCTACAACCACTTCTAATGACATGTTTACTTCAGTTAACTCCATCAGAGCTACTTGGAGTTATGGATGTGCTACCTCCTTCAGTTGGACATGTAGTTACATGTGATGAGTCACTTTTAGTTAGACTCAGTCATCTATTGCACTCCATTCAGTTAGGACTTAGTGTGAGAGTCAGTTATTGATTAGCTTGGTGGTTAACTATGTGTGCTGACTGTGGCTGACATTTAGTTAAACTACATACATCCATTCAATTCGAATGACCTTGAGTATTTGATTTGTCTTGGAATTCATGCACCTTGCATGACAATTGTATTGTATTACTCATTCTTTATTGATTATACAAATCTACTACTCCTATTGTAGCACCATTATGCCATTTTCATGCTTAATTGTCTGAAATCTCTTATGAGACTGTGTTTTAGTCCCTATATTACTGTGACAGATTAATATGGTATCATAGCTCATGGCAGGATGAAGCTCATTCTTCAGAAAAACATGATTTCTGGCGAATCTAGCATGCAAAATTGTGCAAAAGCTCAAAATTCCATCTCTGCACCAGAAGCAAAAGGTTTACCACTTAATACCCCAAGTTAAGGAATTGTTGGTCAAGCTTGCTTAATCAATTATACTAGGTGTGATGAAAATCTGAAATGTGCAGGTTGTTCAACCTTACAGTGACTTTTTTGTGTTTTTCCAGGTACAACTTCGAATGGACTCATCAGTCCCTCTTGTCACCCCATTCACAAGCTATTCAGAATGGAAGTTGAAGATGATTGCATCTCTTAAGAGACAAGGTCTCTATGACGTGTCTATTGGACTTGGAAAAGAGTCTTATGAGAATGATAATGACTGGCTAAATGATGGTGATAGATATTTTGGAGCAATATCTCTTGCCTTTTCTCCTAGCTTGTGCTACCTTATTGGTTCTGTTGAATACCCAAAGGATCTCTGGACAAAATTGTACAGAACCTTTGCCAAGCACAATGACGATCATAATATCACTTTGGAGATCACATATAGCACCACAAGAGTTCTTTACTCAAAATTATCAGCCTCTACTCTCTCTGATGAAGTTGTTCAAGATGAAGAAGAAGCAGAATCCTCTCCGCAGTCAATTCGAATTGAAGAAAGTCTCCTTGCAGTGACTCTTTCTCCTGATGCTCCGGAAGTTTGAGAGATCTATGATATATCATCTCCTCATATGGATGAAATAGAAGAAGACATTTGAATCTCTGATATTGAATAAAAACACTGCTGCACATCCATGCAAACATTCACCAGTTATGTTCCTTTGAATTCTGTGCAAAATCTGCCAGTAATTGCTTCCAAAAGTGAAGAGAAATTTGATTTTTCTCCCTCTAATGTTGCTTCTGGTGTGCAAATATGTAATATCTTGGATATTTTGGAAAAAATATCAGATTACAAGAGTGATAAATTCACTCCCCATGATCTAGATCTTCCAGCAAATTCTTGTAGGATTGCATGCACCAAAATTCAGAATTTTGAAGAAAAAGACAACTGTGCATCCACTGTCTCGGTTGACCATTTCTTTGTATCTGATATGAACCTTATTGGATATTATATGATATTATTTGGATCTGATCTGATATTACCTGGTTCAATATTTCAGGTTCATGAGCTTTCAGTATTGCTTGTAGCTGGTTTCATCAATTTTGGTGTGACAAATCAAGTACCGCAAGTCTCCTTCAAAACTGTTGCCAGGGATTTGATTTCATTCCACACTTTTGGATCTGATATGAAATTATTTGGATCTCATATGATCTCATTTATATATGATATGATATCAAATTGTTCAAATTTTAGATTCCAAGAGCTTTCAGTATTGCTTGAAGCTACTCTCACCAATTTCGGTGTTAAAAATCAAGTACCGCAATTCTTCTTCAAATTTGCTGCTGGGGATTTGGTGTTAGTTTCCTCTTATGAGTTTGCTGATATTTTATTTTGTGAATCATTAGCTATTTCTGAAGCTATACCAGATTATGGAGCTCAAGCATTCAATCTCCACGGTCCCAGGGCTTCTCTACCTTTGGTCACATGCTCATCTCCTCACAGAACTAGTAAAGAGGAAGACATTCTGCATCCGCTTGGACACTTGCTCCTAAGACTTGGGGCTGATTTTACCACTCATGGTTTGTTGTTCAAGGCTGCAACATATCCGTTTCTTGAGTGTTCCACACATGGTGTGAATCCTCAAGCACTTTTTCTCTCTTATCAGTTGATTTCAGTTGATCTACATGGGTCCAATTTTCATCCTGCAATTGTCAATGTTCCTGATTCATTTGAGCACATTCTTCTTCTTCCAAAGAGGAAGATTCCTCCAGACATATTCATTTAGTTTGGATTCAGAGGTTCACATGCACATTCTCAGGATGTTGCTGCATAGAAGAACCAAAAATTTCTTGATTTACTGCTTAGTTTGAGGGGGGGTATTTTTCCCATGAGGTTTTTCCCATTTCCTTGGTTATATTAAGCAGTTAATTTATTGTACAGGGTGACCTGTCACCTTTGTTGTCAGGGCCCTATCATTTCATGCATTTTTTTTACTCCTCCTGAGTATAGCTTAAGGGGGGGTGTTGGAGTCATTTACCCAACATGCACACTTATTTGGTCAATTTTGGCCTATTTACCCACTATCCTAAGTTTAATTGACTTACTTGGCATCAGATGAGCACACTATGACATTAACATGAGCTCACCCATGCCCTCCTTCAGTTAAGGAGGACAACTAAGCCTTATCCTTCAGTCGAGGAGGCTAACTGGGCTTCCTCCTTCAAACAAGGAGCATTTCTGGGGTGATCTGAGTGTCATAAATGCACCTAATTGCTAATTGTTTGTTACAATCAGTTAACCTGAGTTGTGAAGGCACCTCTATTCATTGTTTGATTATGTTTTGTCATTATTTATGAACTGGAGCTAACACATGCGCCTACAACCACTTCTGATGACATTTTTACTTCAGTTAACTCCGTCAGAGCTACTTGGATTTATGGATGTACTACCTCCTTCAGTTGAACATGCAGTTACATGTGATGAGTCACTTTTAGTTAGACTCAGTCATCTATTGCACTCCATTCAATTAGGACTTAGTGTGAGAGTCAGTTATTGATTAGCTTGGTGGTTAACTATGTGTGCTGACTGTGGCTGACATTTAGTTAAGTTATACACATTCATTCAATTCGAATGACTTCCTTGTGTATTCGAATTTTCTTGGCATTCATGCACCTTGCATGACCATTGTATTGTATTACTCATTCTTTATTGATTATACGGAGCTACTACTCCTAGTGTAGCACCATTATGCCATTTTCATGCTTAATTGTCTGAAATCTCTTATGAGACTGTGTTTTAGTCCCTAGATTACTGTGACAGATTAATAATATGGTGCAATGTTTTCTTAGCTGAAATGATGTTAGATCTGTTTTGCACATTAGTATGTTGAATCATGTTATGACTGAATGATGCCATCTATCTAAGTATAATCATGAATGATTCTATGAATATTGATAAGTAATCAGGTCTGTTCATGTCGTGCAATGTTGGGTAAATAGGTAAATGCATATCTTCCTTTCATATTCTGTGGAAAATTGGTTCCGACAGCTCTCCCTTGAACACCTCAGGTGAGACCTCATCCACTTCGTGGGTGTTGCTGGATAGGGAAAAACCTGTATGGGCTGGTGCTCAGTGAGATCGTGGTGGCTTGAGGGTCAACAGAGAGGAACCCCTATCGACTAGGTTTTGTTGGTTGGGTTTGTGTCAAAAAATGGTTATGTTGCTGAGACCTTGTTGCGACTGAGGGGAGGATATGTGGCATTCGACAAGACCAGAAATTAAAGAGTGCTTCGACCAAAAGTTACAAGAATTTGCAAAGACATGGAACCAGAACCTGGGACTGACAATGAATAAGTGGTTGGCAAGGCACATACATGATGGTCCACACGAGTACTTTTCTCAGAATTTCCCATCATATTGTATGAGTGTTTGGGATGATTTACCTATGGCAAGACAAGTTTCCATGGAGGAGAGACAACGTCCTGGGTCCCTGAATTGATCCAGGAGTTGCAAGAGAATGACAACAGGGCATCATGGGTTGTTGAAGTTTGGTTGGATAGTATCTTAGAAGGCTATATCACTGAGTTTGCGGTCGATACTACTAAATCCTACAGTGAAGCTGAAAGGGAATTATTCAACGGACCAAGATGTAGATTCTTACTATCCCTGGAATTGTCAATTAAGATGCTTTCATGTGAAAAAGGTATGATGAAGATGCACCTCGAGTAGTAGACCTATGGTGTGCAAAGTTTGTGGATACCACGATGAAAGGGGGTGACGAATGGAAGGATAAGGGGTAGATGGGTGTAATTTTCGACGAGACCGTGAGGGAAGCTAAGGAAGAAAGTGGTCTTACAAGGGGAGGAGCAAGGTTTCGATAAGAGAAGAGGCAGAGGAAAAGGGAAGGTCCTGCTGTGATCGAAATGCAAGACAGTGAAGGAAGACCACATGGGACAAAGCAAACCCACAGTGACGAAGAGGACAACTAGACTACGCCTAGGATAGAAGTAATATCAACCCCTAGCAGCAACATGCCCATGCCTCCGTGCACTACTCTGCGTTTAGGAAGAAACACAAGTTCCACGTCGAATTTCTTGATGTGCCAGCTGCATTCTAGTAGTAGATCAACATCTGTAGGAAGAAGGCCCAGGATGGTGGGCGACGACACAAAGTTACCTTTGTTCCATGGGAATGGGACTGACGATCCTAAGTAGTACTAGTTTTTATGTGAGGCAGTATGGACTATCAGGCAAACTGCAAATGATCATGTCAAGAAGGGCCACTCTTTGATGTCGTGCTCTAGATTGGTACATGAAATTTACACAAGTTCCTATGGGGACCCCTACGAAGACATTAGAAAAAATTAGGAAAGGACTCATTGAAGAATTCAAAAAACCAAAATCTGAAGCATAGTACATTACAGAGTTGAAGGAGATTATGCAATTTCCTAATGAAACTGTATGGGATTTTGACTAAAGATTCAAGAAATTAATGGTGAGGGTCAGTTTCGAGATGAGCAATGTCGAACATAAAGAGTGGTCCATCATTGTGTTGGTATCTCACATCAGACAACCACTGATGCAGCAGAATATCATGACACAAAGCGAGGCTCTAGAAATCGCAATGAAGTTGGAAGCTTCACCCATTAGGGAAAGTGTAGCTGGTATGAACCAGATTTAGGCACAACTAGCAAAATTGACACTTCAGTTGCAAGATATAAAGAAGGTTAAAGAGAATCACAAAGACCTTTGGTGTACTTGGTGTCACGCAGATGGACATAACAAAGATACTTGCCCCGATTTCTGAAATTATCTGTTATCGAGAGCATCGAACCCATTTAGTTGTGGCAGTGTACCATGGTGTTGTATTTGTCAAGTATATGGGTACCGGCATGAAGAATGCAGATACATGCAGAAGATGGTGACGAAGCCAAAAAACTATACTGCTCATTTTGTCGATCTATTGGGCATGAAGATAAAGACTATCACGCATATGACCTACTTTAGAAAATAACATATGACTCGTACTATGTAAATGGAGAAGCATAGTATCTGCAACCGCGGGTGGTACACCCACCACCCCCACTGCAGTATGTACCACCACAGCCATAACCATAGTTTGCGCTGCAGCCGCAATATAATCATATGTCATTGGCTCCGGAGCAGTCGTAGTACGTTCAGTCAACACACTATGCCCAAAAACAGCCGAATCCCCTGCAACAGCAATTGTCTCAGTCGTAGTATTAGCAGCAAGGAGGATTCTAAGGACGAGAAGGAGGCTTTGGTCAAGGAGGTGGACGAGGTCGCAAACCAGTCCAATGTTATAATTGTGGTGTATTGGTTCACTGTCAGAGGGATTGTCCATAGTTACAGTGCTAATGTACATATTATACCACAGTTGATCACACTGTTGATAACTGTCCACAGCTAATCACAAGATGGCAGGCAAGAAATTTTCCTCAGTTGCAGAATCAGAACCAGTTGCAGAAATCATAATCAATTGCAGAACCAGTTTCCAAACTAGAATCAAGTGCAGAATCAAGGACAGAAAAAAATTCCAATTCATAACCAAAATGCAACTCAGAAAGTAAATCAACCTATGAATCCACCGGTTGCTGAACCAGAATCAAGGCCCGACAGTCGTGACAATTTTGGTGAAACCCAGAATGAAGGATGTCGAAGTCATTGTTGTCACCTGCGGAGGTGCAATGACTGGAGAAGATAACCCTCATCCGCAAATTCGATTGGCTAGGAAGAAGAAGGTATAGTTCGATATTGATGTTGAGAAGGACACATTCTTTGAAGCACGTGATCTGATCAAAAGGAATCCTGGTAAGTCACCTATTTACGAAATGCCCGGTGCTTTTGATTCTTCGTTGGAGGCAGGACCATCATGGCAGCATTGTACCTTACATAACTTCTTTGAGAGCTGCTTGTCGCTGGCAAGAGATCCCGATGCTCTTTCCAAAATTGAGAACCTGTTGCACCGATTGAGGAAGGGATTAAAGAATTCTTTAGTGAATTCATTGCATAAGAAAAATATGGGAAGAGAGATGCGCATAAACATCCAAATTGGAGACTATGAAGTAGATTCATTTATTATGGATCTAGGCTTAGATGTGAATATTCTAACAAAATAGACATGACAGAATATGGGGAGGCCAACATTAGGTTGTTAGTGGATGTTGAAGGCATGAACACCAATGATTATTTTGATGTAATTGAAGTTGTAGAGGGTGGAAGCTCATATCCCACATTGGTGGGGATTGGATGGGCGAATGATCGTATGGCAGTAATCAACTTTAAGAAGCGGATGATGAAATTTGAGAATCAAGATATCAGAGTCATCTCTCCCATGGATCCAAGTGAAGGGAGAAGGTATATTGAGCCAGTAAAAGATGAAGTTGTCAGGGGATGGGATCATGCTTACAACATTTCAGAAGATTACATCCATCCAACTACTGATGGAGAACTTGGTTGGCATAGCGCTAGCTCTGCGTCTTCCAATTAAGTGATGCACTAGAGAACTAGGAGAATCACATGCATGAAGTATCGGTCAGAAAATGTGGCTTGATCACGCAATTGTCGTGACTGAATTTATCGAATTTCCCATTTATGAAGGACTTCCCGAGTTATCCAAGTTTCTTGTTGAGTTCGAAGAGAAGGTGTCAAAACCACAACAGTTTTTGGCATTGGAGGACGCATTGAAAGCTACTCCAACACGCTATTTGGCAACTCATAAAAAATAAATTAATGGATGGTCGTTGTGTCGACGACCAATGACAACTCGATTTGGAGATGCAAAAGTATACCATGCTGGATGATACAACAGGCAGAATAGTCTTGGCGATCATCTGATTGAATGTCAGACCTTATGGGCATCGCAACCAAGGGATAAGTGGGTCGATGCCTTTATCCACACACTAGATGAAATGCCACGATATGGGTATATATCAACCGATTTGTGTCAAGAAATAATCACTTGGGAAGAATTGACAGTTTTTTTCACTCACACCTTTAGCTTTGTGGATGTAAATCCAGATGTCCACAATGCGCTATGGCTCATCCGTGATGTAGTGTTGAAGGTGGTTTCAGTCCCGTATCTGGTGGATCCACATGCGCATTGCCACATGTAGTCGATGATGGAATGTTATAATGTATCTAGAGGACCCGAGGATGGATATTAAATAAGAAACATCAATATCCCGAATACAGAGGGGAATCAGGATGTCGCAACACCGAATGTATCGATGGACCCAATGAATCAGCCATTGAAGATAAGAAAATTCAACATTGGGACGAAGGAGAACCCAAAATTTGCAAGTATTGGGGACTATTGGGATGAAGAGACCATGGAAAAGACCACGAATCTACTACATGAATTTCAAGATATGTTTTCGACTGAGTTCTCTGAAATGAAAGGGATCCTGGGTGATTTAGAGGAGATGAAGATCCCACTGAAACCATACGTGAAATCGGTAAGGCAGAGGCAGTATCGCTTGAATCTGCGATACAAGGAGAGGGTCTAAGCTGAGCTTGACAGGATGTTGGATGATAGAATAATTGAGCCAGTAGAAGAATCAGAATGGACCAGTCCTATGGTAGTCCAAGATAAGAAAACAAGTGAAGTTTGTATTTGTGCGATCTGATAAAATTGAACGATGCATGTATGCACGATCCATTTTCGACACCATTCACAGATGAAGTGCTAGAATAAGTTGGCGGTCATGAGACGTATTCTTTCATAGATTGGTTTTCTGATTATCACTAGATTAAGATTGCAAAGAAAGATCGATATAAAACCACATTTGTTACTAAATGGTGCTTCTTTCAGTACACAGTGATGCCATTTGGGTTGAAGAACGCACCTGTGATATTTTCCCAGGTTGTTGTCGTAGCATTCAAATATTTTATTCAGAAATTCCTACACGTCTACATGGATGACTAGATAGTTTATGGATTGATCAAAGACCATTTGGAAAACTTACAATTGATGCTGGAAATATGTCGCCGACATCAGATCACTCTGAATTTAAAGAAGTGTATCTTCTGTGCACCTTTTGGGATGTTGTTTGGTCACATTGTTTGCAATCAAGGACTGTTGGTTGACCCTGTAAATATTGTGCTCATTTTGAACTTACCACCACCTATGAATGTGAGGATGCTTAGAGAGACGCTGGGGCACATAGGATATTATTGCAAATTCATAAGAGGGTATGCTATGATTACAACTCCTATGGAGAAGTTAATAAATAAAGACGCAACATTTGTATGGAGTCAAGAATGTCAAGGGATTTTTGACACGCTCAAGGACAAGATTGTTCCGCACTGATCCTCGTTTTTCCTGATTAAGACAAGGAGTTCCATGTTCATGTGGATGCATCATTTGTTGCGCTGGGAGTGCTGCTCACGAAACCAGGAGAAGGAGATCTCGATCATTGATTGCATTTTCTAGTCGAAAGTTTTCATTTGTATAAAAGAACTATAAAACCACATAGAGAGAAGGTTTGGCAATGGTATATGCGCTACAAAAGTTTAGACATTATATATTGGGCGGTCCTTTTAAGATGTTAACATACCATTCTACTTTAAAGTACCTAGTCAATAAGCCTATGTTGGGGGGCGGATATGCCGTTGGCTACTTCTCTTCCAGGAATTTGATTTTGAGATAATTGTGAAGTCGGGTCACTTAAATGTGGGACCTTATCATTTATCCCGAATTGAGACAAGTGAGGAGCCCACAAATATTGAAGACGCGCTGCTAGATGTGCAGCTGCTCAGAGTCGACATGGAAGATGACTATTATCCTCAAATAATTCAGTTCTTGACAATGAGAGCCGCACCGAAGGAATTTTCAACAAGTCAGAAGAAACAGTTGGTGGTAAAGGATTTGGAATTCCAGTTGATTGCTGGAAAACTATATAATCTAGGGCCAAATGAGGTTTTTCGGTGATGTGTCCTACCGCATGAACAAGGGAAGATTCTAGCAGAAGCACTTGCAGGAGTTGCTGGTGGACACTACAGAGGTTGATCTACTGCAAGGAAGGTACTTTGCACAGGGCTATGGTGGCCCACTCTATAGAATGATACAACGGACTATGCATGGAGTTGTGATGTCTGTCATTGCATTGGAAAACCACTTCGAAGGGATGAGATGTAGTTGGTACTGCAAGTAACACTGCATCCATTTGATAAATGGGTCATGGATTTCGTCGCTCCAATCAACCCACTGGGGAAGAGAACTGGCACGCAGTACATCATTAAAACAATAGACCATTTGATGAGGTGGGGGGAGGTCGCACTAGTCCCTGATTGCACTGCTGCGACAGTAGCCAGGTCCCTATTTGCTAACATTGTAACATAGTTTGGATGCCCCTAGATATTGATGAGCAACCAAGGCAATCACTTCATCAACCGCACGATAAGCACGTTGACGGAAGAATTGCAGATACATCACAAGAAAAGTACCCCATATCATCCACATGTGAACGGGACGGTGGAGGCATTCAAAAAATTATTGGAGCATGCACTTATAAAGGTATGTAATGCAAGTCGTGATGACTGGAGTCTAAAGATTCCAGTAGTGTTATGGGCATATCACACCAGTTGCAAGTGCTTAATGGGGAAAACACCATTTAAATCGGTATATGGGAAAGAGGCCATCATGCCGATGGAGTACATTGTTCTGAGTCTGCACATTGTAGCAGCGACGGGCATGGATGATGAAGCAACGCTCGAGGATCCCATGAAGCAACTGATACAGCTCAAGGAAGATCACTTCATTGCAAGTTTCCATCAGCGCATCGAGAAGGATCGACAGAAATCTTGGAATGATCACCACATAAAGAAAAAATGGTTTCAGCAAGGAGGTTTGGTGCTGCTATACGAAAGCAAGTTCATGAAGCATACATGTAAGTTACAAATGCATTGGTTAGGTCCATATCTTATTAAATCCATTACTTATGTAGGTGCAGTTCAACTACATCAATTAGATGGAGAGATGCTGCCAAAACTAGTAAATGGTAGCAGAATGAAGCCCTATAAGACGGCGGCCTAGAACCGAGCGGTGCTTAACGCACTGCGCAATGAAATATATATATATGTGTGTGTGTGTGTGTGTGTGTGTGTGTGTGTGTGTGTGTGTGTGTGTGTGTGTGTGTGTAGGATGATGGGAGGATGAACGGAGCACCAGGAGGAAGTGGTTTCGCAACAGAATATTTCATTAGTGCAGTTAGAAGGTCACATTGTGTTAGCCGCAAGGCCACGACCTAATCAAATTAACAATAAATGAAGACAGTTAAAGCAGTTAACCAACGACACTCATTCAAGCGATGCACATTTAAGGTCGATATGACAGTTGGATTAACAAAATCGCCAACAGATTTGGGTTGTTAATGATTGATTTGGTAACGATGAGGCAGAATTGACATGATGCTATAAGAAGGTGCTCGATGCAGGTTGGAAGCAATAGTGTGCTAAATTGAAGTTGCAGAGTTGAGCCAAGCACAGAGCGACTGGACCGAGTGAATCCGAGTGACTTGTGTGAGTTGACAAAGAATAGAGAGGGTGTGTGACTATTAGAAACTTGGAGGATATTAGTGCGGCATGCAAAGCACCTCGAACACTGTCGAGATTTCCAGCGAGCGAGATTCCTCGATCATACCAATCACCATTGTGGAAGAATTCGGTAGTATGAAAGTAAGATCATCGATGGTGCTGAAGGGGAAGAGAAAGGCACAAAATCCGAGCTCTCCAGCATCACAGAAGAGACAGACACAAACGTCCATCAAAGCGTAGTAAGAAGCAACTGCGTAGATGGGGCCATCGAGCTCCGATGGTGTAGAATATGTGGCTCGAAAGGGGGTTCTGCAATGGACATCCCTGGGTACATATCACCCACTCGACTTGATGCCCAGCCTCGGTGGCTCACCAAGAACCAAAAGTATCAACCGAGGATGCCGCCGTTGNGGCTCGAAAGGGGTTTCTGCAATGGACATCCCTGGGTACATATCACCCACTCGACTTGATGCCCAGCCTCGGTGGCTCACCAAGAACCAAAAGTATCAACCGAGGATGCCGCCGTTGTGAAAGGGGATGGTATGCACAAAGATATTATGCCTGCACTAGTCCGAATGAAGTATGATGACCATGACTTGTTTGCATTGGTAGACGTAGTGAATGAGCCCTATGTATCATTACCCACAGTCAGAGGTGGGCCAACAGTGAATATCCCATAGGATTGGGCAAATGGGTTAGACAAAGCCGGGTTGCTAGGGTTAATCAACATGCCCCACTTCGGGTGGCTGAATCAGGAAAACACCTACGTTAAGCAACTTTTGGCCTACTTTTGTGGTGGCACATTATGGCTGGATACACCAATCGCAATCATGGTCGATTTAATCTCTGACATCACAGGGCTACCGAAGGATGGGTCAGAACCATCACAATATTTCATAGGAAGGGAAAATGATAAGCGGCTTGTTGCGAGGTTGAAGAATAAATACGACTTATAGCGCGATGGGCGGCATTACTGCATTGATAGAATTAACGACCAGGCAGTGCTTATTGGCACACAGATTCTAGAAAGCAAGATTGTAAGGAAGAACCACCCCATCCAATGCACTTCGGGAGTGATTGCGTGTGCAAATAAATGTGCAAAGGGGATGCAAATGAACTGATCACTCTTCCTAATGAACCAGTTGGCAAAGGACACAGTGGTGGTCCAGGAAGGATAATGGACATTTACATATAGTTGGATGTTGATTTTAATCGCAATAGTGCATGTTGATGTAATTGTAACTTCGGAATGTATTCACTTGTATTTCTTATGTATTATACCCCGATGTTTATTTCGGGATGTGTCTGTAATGTAATTGAGTCATGGAATGCCCTGATGTTCCGATCGGGAGTTTCTATAATGTAATCAAGTCATGTCAAGTCAATTTGGGTAACCCTCCTATTGTTCAAGGGTTAAAGTCCCTGCAGTTACGGGGCACTAGGGTTGTTAGACTCACCTAGTGAAGTCGGCCCTAGTAGGGTTTAGTCAAGTTAGGAATTAGTATAAATAGAGAGCTAGCCTCTCTATTTATCACACACTCACTCACACTTAGTTTTTGCACAAAGCTGAGGAAGAAGAAGACACTGGGGCTAGGAAGAAAGAAGGTTACTATTGTCGGGAGATCATCTTACTATTTTGGGTTTTACTTTTGGTGTTGATTCTATCTCTAAGGAAGTTGCAGGGTTTTCTCCATTTATGTTTTCCCTGAGGAAAAACATTGTGTTCATTGTCTCTTATGTTTGATTGTTGTGCTTGTTATTCTCTCAGTTAAAGATCCTAATATAATGCTAGCTTAATGTTAAAAATATAACATGGTATCAGAGCTAACCTGAGAAGAAGACACTATGCAGCTGCGGGGAATAGGGCTTCCTACTTTGTGGATATCTCTCCACAAATTTTCAACAAAAGAAGGTTGGAATAACTCTCCTCCCTAGGGCACATCTTTCTGTCGAAGCAGAATCCAATTCTGAGGTTTTTCAGTTTTGGACCCGACACTACTGTTGGAAATTAGGGATTTGCATACAAGTGGAATTTTTCAGTGAGCCCAGGATTGGATTGATCTCCTCCTCAAAATCGAATTTTAGAGATAAAGATCAAAGCATTTGATTGCACAGAACTCTGAAAAAGCAAAACCCTAATCTGCTCCTGAACCAGCACTGCAAAATTTCAGCTCCAAATCCAGATCCAACATCTTGACCTGGTAAGATCTAAATCTTTTGTATTTCCATTTGAGGTTCTCAGTTAAGATGTGTCATCATACCAAGCTTGATGAAAATCTTGAGGGAGTTGATAACTTCCGAGCCTGGAAGTATAGGATCTCCCTAGTCCTGGAACAAAATGAGTTGGACTCCTATATCACTAAGGAGGTTCCAGTTCCATAGGGAGATGAGGCTAAGGCCCTACATAAGAATAAGTTGGTTATGGAAAAGAGGATTATTGTTGATTCAATCAAGGATCACCTCATGCCACAGGTGTCATCCCTCAAGACACCTAAAGGTATGTTTGATGCCCTAACCAAACTGTTTGAAGGGAAGAACATCAACCGGAAGATGACTCTAAGGAACCAGTTGAAGAATGTAAAGATCCAGAATGATGAGACCATCCAGTCATACTTCACAAGTGTCTCCCAGATCAAAGAACAACAGGAAGCAGTAGATGAAGAAGTGGAGAATGCATAAATTGTGATGACAACCTTGAATGGTCTCCCTAGGTCATGGGATTCTTTCATCCAAGGAATCTGTGCTAGGAAGAAATTAGTCAAGTTCAATAGACTGTGGGAAGAATGTTCTCAAGAAGAAGCTCGAATAGCAGCTCGAGAAGAAAATATGGGAAGTGAAGATCAAGCTCTCATATTACACTCCAAGAAAGGAAGAAGGGAAAATCATCATCACCAAGGTAAGCATTCTCATCAGAAAAATCCATCCAAACTCAGATGTTATACATGCGATGAAATAGGACACTTTGCTAGAAATTGTCCCATGAATAAGAATGGATCCAAGAAGAAGAAGAACTCCAAAAGAAGACATCATGCTCAAACTACTGAGGATGATGATCCTCCCAGGAAGAAAGTAAAACAAGAAAGTGAAGACTCTTCAAGTGAAGAAGAATATGTTCTGATCTCCGCTCTCACAGAAACTGTCACTCATGGAAGAAAAAGATTGGCTTATTGACAGTGGGGCTTCCAAACACATGACAGGTTTCAAGGAATCTTTTGAGAAACTATCCGAACATAATTCACCCCATAAGGTGAAACTTGGGGATGACTACCAATATCCCATAAAAGGTAGTGGTGAATCCTCCTACAAGCTAGACTCTGGAAAGTCTATAAAAATGAAGGATGTCTTGTTTGTACCAGGACTAAAGAAGAATATTCTCTCCATATTGGCACTGGATGCAAAAGGCATGAGGGTTGCATTTGTAGATGGCCAAGTCCTCATGTGGTCAAGAGGAAACACTATTGATGATGCAATAGTAATTGGAGAACAAGAAGGAGGATTATACAAATTGAAGGGCCATCCAGAACAAGCTTTAGTCCATCACACAGTAGAGCCAAATGAACTTTGGCATAGAAGGCTTGCACATGTGCACTACAAAGCACTACCACTTGTAAGCAAACCTGTCGAAGGTCTTCCAGAAATTCAAGCAAAACATGATGGAATCTGCAAAGGATGTGGGAAAGGAAAGAATACAAAGAAGACATTTCCAAGTAGCGAGAGCAAGGCAAAAGGAATCTTGGAAATCATCCACTCTGATGTATGCAGACCAATGTCATCAAGTTCACTAAGCGGGTATGTATAGTATGTTTCTTTTATTGATGAATTTTCTAGGAAAACATGGATTTACTTCATGAAGAACAAAGATGAAGTTTTCAGCAAGTTCAAGGAATTCAAAGCCTTGATTGAGAACCACACAGAAAAGAAGATCAAGACCTTTCGATCAGATAATGGCGAAGAATTCACATCAAATGATTCAAAGACTTATGCAAAGAATCGGGGATTAAGAGGGAGTTATCCACTCCATATAATCCACAACAAAATGGGGTTGCAGAAAGAAAGAATAGAACTATCATGGAAGCTGGAAGAGCAATGCTTCATGATCAATATCTTCCCATGCATCTATGGGAAGAGGCTGCCAAAATAGCGGTGTATGTACAGAACCGTACTCCACACAGAGTACTCGAGAACAAGACACCTAAAGAAGTCTTTTCCAGCAAGAAACCAGAAGTCATCCATCTCATAATATTCGGTTGTCCAATGTACATACACATTCTGAAAGAAAAGAGGACAAAGTTAGATCCTTCAGGAAAGAAGGGTATATTTGTGGGATACTCTGAAAGCTCGAAGGCTTACAGAATATACTTCCCAAGATTCAACAAGATCGACATCAGCAAGGATGTAGCATTTGACAAAGACTCAGCTTACAACAAATCCAGAAAGAGGCCTGCTGAAGATCCTAAAGAATCAGAAGCACCCAGAATTCATGACATAGCCATGAACGAAGAAAATCAAGAAGAAGATCGATAATTTGAAGAACCTCAAGAACCTATAGATCCACCTTAGGAGAAGAATCCTCACAAGAGGACACCTTCTTGGGTACGAGAAGCTATCCAAGGTGCGAAAAGATATGGGGCTCCAGAAGAGAATCACAGGGAAAGAAAGAGGACCAGGTCCTGCTCCGGGTATTTAGTTTTATTGTGTGACTTTATCAATAAAGAACCTTCCAACTATGAAGAAGCAGTAGAACGGAAAGAATGGAAGGATGCTATGATCGAAGAGTATCAATCGATCATGAAGAATGATGTTTGGGATGTTGTCCCAAGAACATAAGGGAAGTCAGTTGTAACTTCCAAATGGATCTACAAGATCAAGCATGCTGCAGATGGAAGCATAGAGAAATATAAAGCAAGATTCATGGCTCATGGCTTCTCACGGAAAGAAGGAATAGATTATGAAGAAACCTTTACACTTGTAGCTAGATACACTTCCATCAAATCAGTACTTGCTCTGACTGCAGTGATGAAATGGAAGATACACCAAATGGATGTTAAGACTGCTTTCTTGAATGGTGTAGTGGAAGAGGAAGTGTATGTAGAGCAGCCACTCGGTTTTGAGACACATGATTGGGAGTCTCATGTGTGCAGATTGAAGAAGCCCTATACGGTTTGAAACAGGCACCCAAGACATGGTATGATAGAATTGACAACTTTATATCCGGTTTGGTCTTTACCAAGAGTAAAGCAGATTCCAACCTTTACTACAAGGTTGAAGATGGAAACCCAGTGATGCTCCTAATGTATCTAGATTATCTGTTTGTAACAGGTATGGATGGGTTGATTGCTTATACAAAGAGGAAGCTTGCTGCCAAGTTCGAAATGAAGGACTTGGGTATGATGCACTATTTTCTAGGCATGGAGGTGTGGCAGAATGCAGATGGAATCTCCCTCGGACAAGGGAAATATACAATAGAGATCCTTAAGAGATTTGGAATGATGGACTGCAAGGCCATGACCACACCTATGGCATCGGACCTGAAGCTATTGAGTGATGCTTCATCAGAAGCGGTTGATGCTACGATGTATTGTCAGATGATTGGGTCCTTGATGTACCTGATGAACACGAGACCAGATATTTGCTTTGCTGTGAACACCTTGAGCCAGTTTCTGACAGATCCAAGACATGTTCACTTGATTGCTGCAAAGCATATTATGAGGTACCTAAGGGGTACAATTGATTATGGGCTCAAGTATGAGGCAAATCAAAAGATTAACCTAGAGGGTTATGTTGATTCAGATTGGGCAAGAAGTGCCATCGATAGGAAGAGCACTTCAGGATGTTTCTTGAGTATGGGATCAGGTGTGATCTCTTGGTTTAGCAGGAAGCAATCCTGTGTGGCACTGAGTACAGCTGAAGCAGAGTATGTCGTAGCTTGTTCAGGTAATTGTGAGGCAGTATGGCTGAGGAAGCTATTTTTTGATTTATTTGATCTCCAGATCGATGCCACTTGTATACATTGTGACAACCAGAGTTGTGTGAAGTTGTCGGAGAACTCGGTGTTCCATGACAAGTCGAAGCATATCGAGATCAAGTATCACTATATTAGGGATATGGTGCAGAGAGGAGCAGTGAAGCTCCAGTATGTTGCGTTGGATGAACAGATAGCTGATGTGTTGACAAAGCCATTAGCTAGGGTGAAGTTTGAGTACTTCAGGGAGAAGCTTGGTGTTCTCCAGATCGAGGTTCCCTCCAAAGGGAAGTGATGAGTCCGTGAGCCATTCTGACATGGTGAGAGGATTGGTTCCTTCCATGGTCAGATGTAAGGGCTGAGCCATTCTGTCATGGTGAGAGGATTGGTTCCTTCCATGTATAATATGAGTGTTGAGCCATTATGATGTGACTATAGGATTGGTTCCTACATGATCAGATATAAGTGTTGAATGCCATTCTCTGAATGGAGGCACCTGGTTAGTTACTAGGAATCCTCAACTTCGGGTTGAGAGCCCTTCTGACATGTATGTTGGATTGGTTCCTCACATGGGTAGATGTAAGTGCAGAGCCCTTTTGACATGTAGGTTGGATTGGTTCCTCGCATGGTCGAATGTAAGTGCAGATCCCTTTCGACATGTATGTTGGATTGGTTCCTCGCATGGTCGAATGTAAGTGCAGAGCCTTTTTGACATGTATGTTGGATTGGTTCCTCACATGGTCAAATCTGAGTTCTGGGCCTTTCTGACAGGGTTGTGGGATGTGTTCCCACATGGTCAGATGTGAGTGTTGGGAGTGCCTTTCTGATATGATTCTAGGATTGGTTCCTACATGATCAGATATAAGTGATGGGCGGGCCAATCTGACTTAGGGTCAAATATAAGTGCTGGAAGAAAACCTACATGGAGGCTAGGACTACAACCAGCATGAAAAAAGGATGGCTCTGTAGAACTTCCTATGACAAGAAGAATCATGAGATAGCACCCGTGATGATCCAGTGACGATGATCCAGCAGTGATGATCCAGATCCAGTGATGATCTAGATCCAGTGATGATGATCCAGATCCAGTCATGATGATCCAGATCGAGTGATGATCCAGATCCAGATGAAGATGACTTGAAGATGAAGATGACTTGAAGATAGAGATGACTTGAAGGTGAAGATGATGAGGACTTGATGATGATCCAGATGATACAGAGAAGAAGACTTGTGTTGATAAATTGTGTCGAGAGAATACCTTCCTAGTTAAGAGGGAGTGTTGATGTAATTGTAACTTTGGAATGTATTCACTTGTATTTCTTATGTATTGTACCCCAATGTTTATTCTGGGATGTGTCTGTAATGTAATTGAGTCATGTCATGCCCCGATGTTCCGATCGGGAATTTCTATAATGTAATCAAGTCATGTCGATTCAATGTGGGTAACCCTCCTATTGTTCAAGGGTTAAAGTCCCCGCAGTTCCGAGGCACTAGGGTTGTTACACTCACCTAGTGAATTCAGCCCTAGTAGGGTTTAGTTAAGTCGAGAATTAGTATAAATAGAGAGCTAGCCTCTCTATTTATCACACACTCACTCACACTCAATTGTAGCACATAGTTAAGGAAGAAGAAGACATTGGGGCTAGGAAGAAAGAAGGTTACTACTATCAGGAGATCATCTTACTATTTTGGGTTTTACTTTTGGTGTTGATTCTATCTCTAAGGAAGTTGCGGGGTTTTCTCCATTTATGGTTTCCCCGAGGAAAAACACTGTGTTCATTGTATCTTGTGTTTGATTGTTGTGCTTGTTATTCTCTCAGTTAAAGATCCTAATATAATGCTAACTTAATGTTAAAAATCTAACAGTGACTTGGATGGAGCCCGTCAATTACCAAGATATGGATGTCAAAGCAGTTAAGGTGTGCAAAGGCACACGATATCAAAATCTATGGTGGGTTGAGGAAGCTACAAGACAAGAGGATTGCATGATCCAGTTTTGGGTCTACTGGGAAGCACTACAGGAAGCAGATGCTAAAGTCCCCCACCTATCAGAGGACGGCACAGTAAAATACCAGAGGATCGCTCGGTTTGGAATCAGGCCACACACCATTCATGTCGAGGAACAGTGTGACCCAAACAATCAATGGTTCTCGATGCCTTACAAATTGTCCGATGAAGAATTGGACGCAATGATTAATGATTGGACTACATCATGGTGGGAACCAGTCAGCGCCGAAGAAGTATCGACAAGGCCGCCAGCAGACACACCTGAAGATCCCATACGGAAAGATGACCACCATGAATCTGATGGGGAATCGTCAAAAGAGACACCCATTGATCCAAAAGCTGAGCACATACTCAAGGAAATCAGAACAAAGAGACGCATGGAGCAAGGCACAAGTAGTAGCACCGTATCAGCAATGGAAGCGCAATTGAACCGACTTTTCAAGGCTATTAATGATGCGACTGATGTGGCCACAAAGGAAATGAAGAAATAAGCATAGGAAGGATTGGCCGAGGTAAGAACCAAACTAGATTCGATATATGATATTGTTTCAAAAAGAGCACCAGAGTGTGTGATTATGTAGGAAATTGTGTCAATCATCACTGAGCCCCAGGATAGGAAATTTCATATTCCCCCAACTGTGGTTGACGCCAGAACCAAGGACTTGAATACCTCGTTGCAATAGTTGCAGAGAATGTCACTAGATATCAATGTAGCATGTTTCCAACCAGGAGTTGGCAGACAGACAGAAGGGTATCAACAATCAATTTTTATGATCACATGAGAAAGAAGAGGCGATGCACAAGGAAGTCAATGAATTACAGCATGCAAAGGAGAAACTGTAGGAAGAAATAGGGTATGAGATCATCACATTGAAGAAAGCACAAGAAGAGTTGAAGACAAAGACTGTCGAGGAGATCATGGAGCTAAAGAAAGAAACGGATCGACTCATTGTTGAGAAGGCCCACCTTTTCGATAGTCGAGTGCAAGTGGAAAAGGCAGATGTGAATTCCTGTGCACGTGTCGATGAAAACAACGTGGCATTGGATGCAATTGCAAAAGCAAAGTGGCTTGGAGAAATTATTGTGCAATTGCAACAAGAAAACAATATTTTGAACACTTTGGTGTGTCCAAACAAAACCATAAGAGAAAATTGATGAATGGAAGGGTGCCATTGAGGAGATAGCGGCACAATTTGAAGAGATGAAACAGGATGCAAAGAAGATCACTAAGGTGACGACCCAATTTTTGGGAAGCATTGTCCAAGACGAATAGTTAGAAAAACTAACAAAGCAGTTGCAGGAAGTAGAGGGCTAACTGGTGACACTAAAGACGACATTGCGAACAATTCTACCAATTTTTTAGATTACACGATCCATGGAATTAAGGGAGTTGCAGCAACAAGTTCGAAAGGCTCAGGAGCGACAACAAAAGTGCAATGAAAATCTCGACAAGTTCCAATAGATTGGAGCTCAATTGTCAGTGAAAGTTGCTGCTGCGCTACAAGTCGTGCAAGAAGGTAAGAAGGAGGTGACCGCGAAGTTGGTGGAGCACCCACTGAAGAAAGATTTGTTGGGAAGTTAGGACATTGCTGAGAAAATTCAAGTGCAAGTAAAGGAGATCACTCAGCAATACGACGACTTCAAGTTGAAAATTATGAGTACATTATGTCCAACTGACGTGGCTTGAGGGAGAGCCATAAGATTGTGTTAGGGGCTTGTTAGTAGGGGTTTTGGGACAAACCAGCTGCACAACATCGTGGATGCTGCGCAAGAGAAAAAGACACCGCATAAGGGGAGAATGATGCGCAAGGAAGAGAATAGAATATTTTGTATATTTTGTGTCACCTTTTTGTACTTTGACCATATTTTGTGGATATTGGTCATGCTTTTGTAGAATCAGTTAAGAGTTAGTTAGGAACTTGTCCAAGTGGACCTTGAATGTAAAGGCACAAGCCTATAAATATAAGTAGAATTGCAAGTGTCGAATAGGTGTGGAAGGGGAATTAGAGAGCACTTGGCGATTTGTAATTGTTTTGAATAACCTGTTGTTTTGTGCGGAAGTAATATGACAAGAGGAAGTTGATCTGAATCGCTGTGTTTTCTATGTTTTACTATTTTATGTGACCCACTGATGAATGTCAAGTGAATCCATGATATGGATCTATGATGTGATGTTTTCTTATCTGAAATGATGTTAGATATGTTTTGCATAGTAGTATGTTGAATCCTGTTATGACTGAATGATGTGATCTATCTAAGTATAATGATGAATGATTATGTGAATATTGATAAGTAATCAGATTTGTTCATGTCGTGCAATGCTCGGTAAATAGGTAAATGCATATCTTCCTCTCTTATTCTGCGGAAACTTGGTTCAGACATCTCTCCCTCGAACACCTCATGTGAGACCTCATCCTCTTCGTAGGTGTTGCTGGACAGGGTAAAACCTGTCTGGGCCAGTGCTCAGGGAGATCGCGGTGGCTTGCGGGTCGACAGAGAGGAACCCCTGTCGACTAGGTTTTGTTGGCTGGTTTTGTGTCAACACTAACCATGAACATTTTCATTAAATAATCCTTAAGCAATTAAACTCCCAGCTTATGTATATTCTTATGAAATATAACCGAATGAAGGGCAGCATCATCACCCTTTTGATATTTGAATCTTGGAAGATATGCTTTCCAATCTATATTAGGTATTCGTTTTGGGAAACCAGGAATGTGAGCATGATTCATAGGAACATACCTTAAAGCTATAGAACTCATCTTGATGATGAAGAAACTGGATCAGCTCCTCACACTTTGCAACCCTTTGACAGTGGATCTTCCATAAAATATTATGAATATTGCATTCTTTACAAATGGAGTCGCCAGGTGAACGATGCACGACATTATTGATGTTTGACCATTGTCCACCATCAACAATCAAATCTGCAACTCTATAACTCATACCCACGGAAGATTTGAACCCTCATTCCCTAGTATGGTCGTCAGTATTTCCCAATGGAGTCACCTTCCAAAAAAATTGAGTGGAATTGCCAGAGCATAAACAACCAACATGTGTCTATGACCGACTATTCAACCAGGTCATAGAACTAGAATCTTGTCGTTTCCCTAAGGAGATAATAGTGATTATTCCCTGGAAACGACGCCAAGATGTTATCACCCAATAATTTTCCTATGGTTGTGGTAGGAGAATCATTGGGGTAACCATTTCAAACCAATATTTACACTGTATTCTAGCCTATATAGTCTGAGAGGGCTCTCTCCTTGTCACGGGGTCATTCACATATACATTTAGCTTAAAGAAAGCATTCAGAAGGCTAAATTTCTAACGGGGGGGTTGTTTGGATTTTAAAGAGTGTAAGACAGAAAAATATAAAATGCCATTGGGAAATGGAGTCAAGGCCTATAACATTCAAGGGATTACAACATCATGACTAGTGATAACCTTCGCAATCTAAGGAAAAATAACTATTAATATTCAGTCAAATATTTTTTGATAGGTGGCAAGCGGAAATGAGAAGAAGCCCAAATAAACAGGAGGCACCTATCTATGGATGAATCTCCTGAAACACCTTTAGCAGAAGAAACAGTAAGGCTAAAAATTGAAATAGAGCATCTAACAGACGATGAATTCCAAGATATTTACCATGAACACATAACAAACATGTTATATGATGCAAGGAGCACTTAACAGAGAAAAAATTCCTTGCATATAACTAGAAACGCATTAGCAGAAAATACACAAACATGGAAATGAAGCAAATAGGGGAAAACAGACTGAACATTGAACACCATGATGAATCTCAGACACTCATGAAATACTTTGCATTAATGCTCCCAAGAAGAGTTGCAGAGCTGCAAAACCAAGCACATATGCTTCAAAATGAATGTCGAGCCCTTTCTTCCTCTATTGAGGCTATATTTATAGAGTAATATGCTGCCGAGAACAACCTCAAAACAGAGCCAAAATTAGTTATGATATGGGGATCAAAATTGCACACACTAAATCGTAACAAATTCTAAGTTGGCAGATTCGCCATGTTCACAAACAAATCAGGAAAAAACGCTGGGATGTGTGTGGTGGATCAAAAATGGAAAACTTAACATCTGGGACTCAGGATCACTTGATGAAAATGACTGTTTAGAGCATCTCCAAACAAACCACAACAATTTTATTCATCCTTTCAACTTCAACCAACGAAATATATGCTAGCCATATATTTCAATCTTACCCGTATCTCAACCGTTCAATGGTGCAACTCCTACCACACCTCGTTGAGTCCGACCATTCTTATCTGTCACGCACCTTGCATCAACGAAATCCATCGCCATCGTAGATATGAATTGGGATTTGATCATGTCCGTAGAAACCTGCGGAGCCTACCAAATTCCCCTGATCTGAGACATTGTCGTTTGTGTGCAAGTCGTCTCAGTGGAATTTGTTGTCGCCTTTCACACACCTGGGGGGGAACGTGGCAGAAATATTCAAGCCACTCGGTGTGTCCTTAGGGGAAAGTCTCGAGTCAAGGCTATCACCTTGTTCTTGACTCCTCCATTTAGGTAAACTCCTAACGAAGCCAAGGGGGGTAGACCCTACAAGTTACTAAGGCTGGTTACTTAGATGATGATGGTATTAAATGAGTAAGTTTTTTAGGAGTTTTTATTTAACAATTGTAAACAATAGATGACATGATGAGATAATCACAAATAAGAACGAAATGACACCCAATCACATATAGATTGAAAGAAATAAACAGTTGACCAGTGCCTTAAAATGGAGTCGAAAATAATTAAGAGTGCTTACAAGTGTTGGAGTGAATGTTTTGCAATTGTATCTTGGTACAATTTAAATTAATGTGAAAATATGAGTGAATTAAATTAGGTAGGGGGACTCCAAATATACCCAAGGGGTACTTGGAGTATGTCCAAAAGTAATAACCGTTACAGCTACCTGTAAGGAATGTGTGGGATGAATGGAGTCTCTGATACTGTGTTCATAATACACCTGCTAGGATGTAACAGAGATCGACGCCTCGAGGTCAATGTCCAGTAATTCCCACTTCCTTTGGGTATTTTGCCACCGTGTACGGTTTAATCGAGGCGCTGGATTTTTGTCTGAGGTGCTTAATTGGGGAAAGTGAATCTTAATTATTCTAGTCACTCATGTTGCTTTTGATGCAAATTGATTGATCGAACGAACTGCAGCCAAGTGTAGAGCATACACATCGGAGTCTTGTAAATTTTAGTAAATTTTAAGAGCGTGTTCTTGTTAAAAAGAAGACCCTTTGGGAATTTCTTTCGGTCCAAGTGGACCTCAATCGGGAAATCAAGGACAGGTTAATTTTACTTCTTGCATGTGAAAAATAACAATGAAAATAGAATCAGAAATACACAACACCGGTTCTCTAATTAGTCCTACCATGATCCTCTTTCACCTTTTGGTTCAATCGAGGATTTGTGGGGTAAGTATTAGTATTACTTTGATTTCAAAATATGGAATAATGAAAAATATTATCAAAGTATACAATCCTGTATGACAAAACTAAGCTAGAGCAAAAAAGGGAAAAAATGCAAAAAAGTGAAACGAACATGGATCCCCCCTGGGGGGATGGGGAGTGGGCTCGAAAGAGCCTACTCAAAGTTATTATTTTTTTATTATTAAGGGCTACAATATCAGCAAATTAATTTTCACTTTGGTCCTTGTTATCTTGGATCCAAAGGTTTACAACAAGCTTACAACGAGCTAAAATAGAAGCACAGCGGTGGGGGAAGCCTCTAGGAAGCTCCGGTTTGCCTAAGAGTTGGAAAATGGGCAGAGTCTCCTTCTATTTTTAATTTTTTTGTTAAACCTGCTAAAAAAGTGAGCAATTAAAATCAAATGTGCCCAAAAACACTTTAAAAGTGTTTTGGGTCACCACACTAATTACTGGAAAGAAATTAAGTTAAAAATTGTTAAAAAGGGATAATTTAGTTTTTCAAAAAAGGAACCAAGGAAAGCAATCTTTCCTTGGGATCTTGGCTTGTTGTTTTGGAATCCAATGAGATATGCACTTTTCTTGCAGAATTTGAAACTTTAAAGAACAGAAAAAGGAAACTACCTTATTAGCAAGCTACAAATTTCATTTATAATGCTTGCAAAAAAGAGGGTAATTTCAACTAGATCTCTTCAAATCTAACTTTGCATGCAAAATAGAACTGAGATCTAAAATTAGGAAAGGATCTTACTAAATAGATCTATATATTATTTTCTTAATGAGATAGATCTAAGCGATAAGATTCTTTAATGGTAACCAATTTGAAGAAAATTTGAATTTTTGAAGGAGGAAGAGGAAAAGAGAAGTGCTTGTTGTTGAAACAGATCTGCAAAAGAAACTTGTCAATGAAGCACTGAGGGGCACAATCTTCACAATATGTATTGGAAAACCAGTGGAATCAAACTTGAACCAAAACTCTTCCAATCACGCCAAACCTGCAAACAAGACCCTTAAATCTGAAGGTACATATGAGAAATAGATGACATAGCATGAAAATAATCTTATTTAGCATGCAAATATTAGCTCATTCAAACATATGTATAAAAATAGGAGTAAGTAAACTTAATTACAATGATATATTACTATGATTCCAATAATCATTCAAGTAGACAACAGTTTAATGCAAAATTTGAAAAAATAGCAGTTCACCTCAAAAGTAGCATGATAATGATGATCCACAATTTAGCCTCCAGAGCTTCTCTTTATTTCAACAAAAAAGGATGATCAATAAAATATTACACAATAGCAAGCCTTTATTCCCAGCTCTAACTAGCTTGGAAGAGGAAAAAACTGCTTTATTTATATCCTGACTATCCAAGAGGGGCGCATGCCTAAATGAAAGAGAGATTGAAGCTGACAGAGAGTCAAGCCAAGCTTGATCTGATGATGAATTGATTCTAACTGGACTGGAACTGCAAATCGGAGTGACACCTCACTCAGTGAACTGAACCACCCATCAAACAACTGCCAGATTGGTCCACACGTGTGGAGGAGAGAGAAGGGAGGGCGCAACCCCCAGATATGCATGAGCTTGTTAAGCTCCTCTTCAGCCCTGATTCATGCCTCTAGTTAAGGAATGGGAACTCCTAGTCAATTTGAAGCCGATGAGCCTGATTTCAGTCAAATCGGAGCAAAATTCACTAATTTAAGAATTCGGATTTGCTCCATTATTTAATTAATTTTTAAATTAATTAATTAATATATTTTTTTTGGATTTTCTCACCTAAGTGATGGAAAAATCACTCAAAACTTAGGAAAAGTGGGTTTATGGGTTTTCCGAGTGCTCTGAGTTATAAAATGAGCACCCCCATGACTTAAACTGACTTTTAACCCCACTTTTACTACAAGACTAATTTTTCCAATTAGACTATTAAAAAATAGCCTAAGTTTTGTGGAAAAATTACAATTAAAAATTAAAAAAAAAACAAAACCCAGGGGGACTTAGCACATGTTCATATGACTCGACCATAATTCCTAACATGTTTATACATTGTATCATAGACTCTAATAACCTCAATAGGCCTAAATGCCAAGCCGACCACCCCAACTTTGGAGGTATTGAGTGAAAAACTCAGAAATTATCAGTCGTTTATTCAACAACCAATAATAACCAAGGAAAAAAAAACCCTGGGCTGATCGGATTGACAAATAAAGTCCAAGAGACCGAGTCTTTTACAGACACTACCATGCTATAACATTTTATTACAACTCCCCCCAAGGGGGTATGAACATGTGGTAGATTAAAAAAAACACTTCCCAGAAGCAAGTCTGAAGGTCTTCTGAAGTCCGAACAAATCATCTTTGTTCGGTTCACCAGGCTCACTTGATAACACCAACTAAGTATGACTTAGTAGGTAACAGAATCCATCTCCATCATAAATTTGAGACCAAGGTTAATCTACGCCGTTGAAACCTGTGCCTCGTACCCAATTCCACTGATTTCAAAAGTTACTTTCTCCTTGCATTTTGTAGCAACGAAATGGATATCAACCGTGGATCTAGATCAAGTCTTGATCTGGGCCGCATTAGAGGAATTTTGGGATCTAAAATGGGCCTCCTAAGGAAAATAATAAAATAATAGTTAAAATAATAAAATAATATTGATTAATTTTGGAGGAAGAAAGAAAAAAACTACTTTTTGTGTTCGTATTTTCGACATATCTCCCTGTGTTTTTACTCAAATTTTTATCGGGAGAGCTTGTTGGATGTGAAATTTGATTCCGCGTCCAACTAGTACCCACACTGCATACTTTTGACAGACCCCGCTACCCCAAAAACAAGAAATACCTGAAAAAACGTGATGATGACATCATCATCACATTTTTTCAGGTATTTCTTGTTTTTGGGGTAGAGGGGTCCATCAAAAGTATGCAGTGTGGGTACTCGTTGGATGCAGAATCAAATTCTGCATCCAACGAGCTCTCCCGATCAAAATTTGAGTAAAAACACAATGAGATATGTCGAAAATACGAACAAAAAAAGTAGTTTTTTTTAATGACAAATATGTCAATTCAACCATTATGGTTGACTTATTTTATTGAAATTCTATTGGTTCTTGAATTCCAACTCACAAAAACTTATTTTGGCACGTTTTCTTATAAGGCCCATTTTAGACCCCAAATTTCCTCTAATGTCGGAACTTGCGCCTCATACCAAATTCTGCTGATTCCCAAAGTTGATCATAGCGAGCAAGTTGGACCATCGGAATCAACCCCGACCGTAGATTGAAACCATGGGTGATCTAAGCCATAGAAACTTGTGGCCTCTACCCGATTCCTCAGAGTTAGAGATTTCATTTCTCTGTGCATGTTGGATTTGCATAATCATTCTCCTCCGTAGATCTATTTTTCGATTAGATCTCCTCCATCGAAATATGCATACCCTTAAGCGATTCTGCAAATTGGAAAGGTTAGTTTCTGCGAGCATGTTAGATCAGCGAAATTCATCCCCTCCATTGATCTTACCCCATCCTCAATCCTGCCCATTGAAAAATGCATGCCCTACAACATTTCACAAATATGAAAAGTTTCTTTGTCCGTGCAAGTTGAACTAGCAGAATTAATTTCCACTGTGGATATTATTCCTTCCTAGATCTACACCATTGGAATGTGTGGGATCCAAGCTACTTTCACGGATTTGAGAAATCTATTCCTCCTTGCATGTTAAAACAATATAATTTTTCAGGATCGTAGATCTATCTTCATCTATTCATCCAATGGCTAATTTTTCCTGCAAGTTAACATGTCTCCACCCTTACTAAAATTACTTAAGCATGTACATATTGTCTTAGCAGAATTATTAACAGCCATTGATCCTCTCCGCTATGCATTTAAACCCTTCATTCTTGTCACTATATAACCTGGAATAAACTTTCTCACTTACACACATTTGCAGGGTTCAAATCTATAAAAAATTTCAATTATTTTTCATTTCCAACTTAGAAATGATCCTTCAAAATACCTATAGAACCTCATTAACATCCTTCAAGGTTCTATGATAAGAAATTTCCAGACCTTATTCCTCCTTTCACTGGCCTAATCCCTTGCCAACTACTTAGCCCAAAAATAGTGCTAACGCATCTGTAAAAATATTCAAATTTTAGCACAGGTGCTAACAGGGAGGAGGGAGGAGGGAGAAGGGAGGGGTGGGGAGGAGGAGGGCCATGGGGAAGGAAGGAGGGTCACGGGGAAGGGATAAGGGAGGAGGGAGGATGAGGAAAGGGGAGTAGGGTTGCGGGGAAGGGAGGAGGGAGGAGAGAGAAATGAGGGGCGAAATTTTTTTATCTTTTTTTTTTTTTTTAATATAATGTTTAGGGGCGGAATTTAGGGGGTTAGGGGTTAAAAATGATTTTTTAATGTTGTTTTAAATTTAATGTTGTGGGGGTTAGGTGGAGGGTTTATAAAAAAAATTATTTATATTTTTTTAATGTAATGTTGTTTGGGTGGGGTGGAGTTTAGTGGTCAGGGGGTATATATTTTCTTAAAATGTTTTTTTAATGTAACGTTGTGGGGTTTTAGTGTTTTAGGGGGTTGGGGGAGGGGATTTTAATTTTGTTTTAATGTAATGCTTTTTAATATAATATTGTGGGGGGGTTTAGGAGGTTAGGGGGATTTATTTTTTTTATTTATTTTTTTAAAT
>LPNX010567964.1:127795-163161 GCA_001517045.1 Pseudotsuga menziesii
TGTCGAAAGAGGCTCAACCCCCATTAAGAGGGAGGTTTAGAAAGGATCATTTTGGGAATCTTGCAGACATAGAAGACCCAATGGAAGAGAACATTGATGTCCCTAAAGAAATCCAAGCTCAAAAAATTCCAATTTCAATGAAGAATTTGGCTTCCATGATATTGTTGATTAGTTTCATGTCTTAAAGAAAATGTTAAATTTGACAACTTTTTGATAAGATATATTAGTAATGTTTTGACTTTTAGACTTTATTTTATAAATAAAATTTCTATATATAATGTTTTTAATATGTTATTTACAAATATATGGTATGGTTTTTTTTGAATTTATGTGAATCGTCACTTTTTGGAAAATAATATGAAATAGTATCATTTTTATACAAAACATCTCTCAAAATCCATTGAAAATGGTTTTGAATGTCTTTATTTTCTGGCATTTTTACAATTTTGTCATTAAAAATGTCTTATTTTGTCCATAAAAATGTCTTATTTTAAAGAAAAAATTGCAAAATGTATATGTTTTTCCTTATAACTTGCTTCTAAATGTATATTATTTTGTTAAATTTCTAAAAAACAAACCTGAAATAGAAATTAAAAATATTTTACAACAAAGATGACTCAAAGGCCGAAAAAAATGCCTCAAAATGAAAATGTGTGATACTAGTATCAACCCTTTTTGAAATGGAGGTAATAATAGCTACTAAAATTAGGAGAGAGAAAAACGAGAACTGTGTCGAGTTCTCATTTCATAGTATAGGCGGTTTCATGAGAATGAAATTCTTGCTATATTTATGAGTATCTCATATGTCCTACGGTGACAAGTGACTGATTTGTCTTCATACGATGGGCTCTTACTATGTATTCTACTCCATTTTTAAAGAAATGGTATTTGTTTTACTCCCTATAAAATATTTTTTTCATGTCATAAAGATAAGGACTGCCTAATACAATACCACATAAATCTAATGGAAACATATACCAAATCAAATCCATCCATAAATACAAACGTTATAGAAAACCTTAGTCTGCAATATTTAGTAACTTGAAGCAGTGCATTTTCACAAACTCATCCAAGTGCATATGGTTTGGGATGTGGATTAGTTTCGAAACTAATATTTTTAACGATATCCTCTGAAATCAAGTTAGCATGTGATCAACTATCAAATAAAGTATCAATTTTGGTATGTTTAGAAATCACCCTGTTGTGAACAGCTCACTCCTTTTCTTTTCATTAATAATAGGTTCTGTTTTTACAACACAATTAGAAAAATATTTCCCTTGAAAACCCATGGCTGATATTTTTGTCTCATCTTCATATTCTGACCTTGTGCTAGACAATAGCGATAGTCTTCTTTTCTTAAATATTTTCCTGAGACTTCTCTAGATTGATTTTCGGGTGTAGTTTCCAGGATTTGGATGCGTCGTGCCACTTTTTCTGGTGTTGTGTGCATGGAGGTTTATCACCTCCTTTATTCATGGCATTTGCTTTCTTTCCTTTCTCTTTACCTTTAAACTTGCTTTCTCCTAGATTGAAAGGCTTCGTCGAAAAATTATCAGTAGTGTTCCTCCCCTTAGTTTCAATATGGGTGGCTTAGACACACACTTCATCCAATTTTTAAGGATTAAACATCACGATTGTATGTTTTATGTAGCTATGAAATCCACCTATGTATTTAAGAAGTGTTTCCTAAGTATAGAGAGGAATTCCCAGCACTAAATCCTTCTTTATAAACTCTTATGTATATTCCTAAACACTTTGTGTCTTACCTTATCTGTAATTCTTCCTGTCCATCATAGCTTGTTGTTTATACCCCATTTGATAGAACTATTTTTCACTGTTGAAACAAACTCATACCATGAGGAAATAACCTTACCTTTAACAATCAGGTCCTCTTGAGTTTTTCTCTCCCACCAGACGATATAAGTGTCTCCAAGTCAAAGTGAGGCCAACTATATTTTAGCTTCATCTCATGTCAGCTTCTATATTATGTAATAAACCTATATTTTCCTAACCTAGTCATCTAGTTTTTCTGTAAAGTATACTTTATATCAACCTTTAATAATGGGATATCTAGATCAAATTTCTCAAAATGATTTTTATGTGCATAAGATAAAGTGCTTGAAGAACTAGTACTAGAAGATGATGACAGGAATGGTGGCATTTTAGGAGGTTCTCCTCCATTACTATTTTTCTCAAAAATACTACCCACTGCACTCATCTACTTCCTTGTATTCTTTTCCAATCTCATTTGATAGTCAGCAAATAAATTTTCTACCTTGTCTACCATCTGGTAGAAAGCCTTGCAGGAATCCTTCTAATCCTCTACTCCTTAGTTTTCTTCTGCCATTTCCTTCCTTCAAGTTACACGCCCAATTTATGGTTTGAAAGGCTCAAGTTCTCCTTCTCCTGCTTTAATATTGGCCCTTGTAAGCATTCACACACTCACGATTCCTGAGTTAATCAAGCTCTGATACCAACTTGATCTAAATATTACAGGATCATATTAACCATGAATTTTGTGATTCTGTGTAAATGATTTTAACAAAAAAAAAATTCTGAGGAAGATTTTAAAATGGCAATTCTTGTAAAATAGAGTGTAGAAAACAACATGAATGCAAATAAACACAAATACAAACCACAAACTAAATAATCCCAATTGATAACAGATTTCAACAGTAAAGGCCTACATCTATGGTTCCATGTCCAGTGCAATCGATTCAATTAATTCTTCAAATGTTGTTTGATTACATCAACATAAAGGCTTCTCTAAAATTCTATATGTTAATTGCAGAATCAATTTGCACAATGCGACTCTTAATTTTGCTAAAAACACCCTTTAGCATGCATTATGAGAAACTATGTCTTCTGCATTGTATAGATCCATCTCGGAACCATTTAAACCTTGATGATATGTCAACAATGCTTTGTCATCCATTGATGCTTGAAACTATCCTAATGATCGTGTTCCAATTATGGGTTAAATAGGAGAACGATATTAATTTTTGGTGTTGGTTGTGGATCCAAATCTTCCAGATTTAGAGATGTTATTGTTCAGCCATGTTTGTACTCCAATTTTACTATACACTCATCCCAGCAAGGGGGTGCGGGGGAAGATCCCCCATAAGAATTTTTTTGGGATGTTTATTGGCCAATAGTTTGTGGGCCCATGGTATTGGGTGACCCGTGGTATTTTCCCATGGTAATTCCCCTATAAAAGGAAAGCATTTTAATACGATTGTGTATTGTATTGTATCATTGTAAAATAAATCCCTGTGATTGTATGAGAGATATTGTGAGAGAGTGAAGAGGAAGTGCAGTGGGGTTGTTGCAGGTTGTATCCCTTTATTTTGCTATATGGTATAATAATAAAGTACTGGCAATTTCTGTGTGGACATATCCCATATTGGGTGAACCACGTTATATCTTTGTCTATCTTGTAATGTGTTTCAATATTTTCATCTTGTTTATTGTTTATTGTTGTTTCTCAATGATCATGATTTTCTAACATTTGGATCCATAGATAACACGCCTAATCGGGCTACAAATTTGATTTAATGCTCAAATTACATGGTTGGATAAATTCCAAGAAGAAATGCCTAAATTATGGATCAAATGCAAAGATTCACGCTCAAAATATCTTTGTTTGGTTAAAATACAAATCCACAAGCGTAAATATCATATGTGTTCATGGTCGTTCATCTAAATATGCCATTGTTTATGATGGATCGTTGATATGTAAGCCGATGCCGCGATCTCGACCGTTCTGACATCGACTATGTCATCCATTTCGATCCCGAATGTACCAATTCTAACATTAGAATTCAGAAGTCAGCACGGGGCATATGAACTTATCAAATTTTAATCCCAACTGCACCAATTCGGAAGTAAAAAATAACCTCTTCTAGTGGGATGCCAACTCAAACCACCAACTAGTTTCCATGTCATCCCTTCATGCCACATGGCATATGATTATGATTCCAGCTCATAGTATGGTCCACCTTTATATTCCATGTGTCACACTATGGTTATGCCACATGGAACCCCTTTTGCATATTTTCATCGAAACTTCAAAATGTGATATCTTTCACATCCAAAGTCCATTTTTGACAAAATGAGTATTTCCAGAAAGTTCTCGGTGATCTCTATACAACTATGTGATTTTGATAGCATTTGAAGTTTTTATTTTTATTTTTTTTCTATTGCGATATCCACTTGGATCATACCTCCTCACTAGAAACTTGTGGAACTCCAAAAGTCTTAAATTACTCAGTAAACAAGTGAGGGTACAACTGCCTCACCTTTCCTCCATCGTAGCTTGCTTGGATGAATTCCTTTAAAATACACACGGAGATACTACATATTTCCTCTTCATGAAGTTCTTACCGTCCTTTCAAGAATAATTTCTTCCTGCAACTCATCAAGATACTCAGGTGAAAAGTCATCAGCAAAAGGAACATGAAAATCCTCCTCTTGATCCATGATCCTTGGAGGCTCATACAATTTAAAATTTTGTTAATTCACAACATAATACATCTACATGTATGGAGGTAAACATAACTTGAAATATTTATTACCAACTTCATCCAATATTGTGAAGGATCCATACCTGAATGGTTTAAGCTTTTTACCTTGACCTTGAAGTTGGTCTTTTCTTATATGAATCCAAACTTGATCACCAACTTGGAAATGTTGATCTAAATGATGTTGTTCATGCCTCATTTTATAGTTGGCTTGGATTTTCTCCAATCGTCCGTATACTGCATGGTGTACCAATTGAATCTATTGAATGAGATTCAAATCCTTTTCAGCATCGACTTGTCCATATTCCACATAATCTTTTCCATATAAAAATTCTAAAGGAGACTTTGGAAAATACCTAAAACATGTCTCAAATGGAGACATTTTAGTAGAAGAGTGAATGACACGGTTGTAGGCGTATTGCGCATAATGAAAATGCTCATCCAAAATCTTAGGATGCTTATAACAATATCCTCAAAGTATATGTACCACTATGTGGTTGATTGCTTCAATTCAACCATCGATTTCTAGATGGTAAGTAGTGATTTTTTTCAACTTGGTGTCCATAAGTTCCCACAAAGTTGATCAAAACTTCCCAACAAAGTGAGAATCTCAATATGATACAATGGAAGTGGGTAACCCAAAATGAACCCAAACATTCTGGAAGGACAATTGAGAAGTCAACTCTATTGTAACTTTCTTTTTACAAGGAATATAATAAGCATTTTACGGAACCTATCCTCAACTACAAACAAGTAATCATGATATTTCCTTGGAAAAAGCAGGGTGAGTGCACAAAGTTGAGGGACCTTTTAGATGCAATGGTAGAGTAAAATCAAACACTCAAGATCCAAAAAATAGAAATCATCCCAAGCAATCCCGACCCTGCCAAGCCTAGTCCCAAGGCTACCAACATGATTTCCAATTGGGATAGTTCAACACAACGTGCACGTGTTGTAGTGAACAAAAACACGCTCGTGTTAGAGTTAGCAAAATTGTGCGTACATTATATAAAACCTATTTTATGGTTAAAATAGGTCGAGCTCGTCATTTTATCCACAACCACGCGCTTAAACGAGTTCGGGAAGAGAAAAACAAGCTAGGGAGAACGCGTTTTGGGTGAGAAAAGGCCAAAAAATTCCACCTTGGGGATCAATCTCTTCCTCGTGAGGTATTTTCTTCAAATCCTCTCATGCTAATTTCCCTATATTAATAATTTATATGCCCTAATATGAATTTAAATCAATTTTTTTAATTTATATGCCCATAATCGAATTTACATGCCCAATGGAAACCAAAACCCCAATTTAATTAAAAAAACCAAATAATTTTGACTATTTTCATATGTATATTCACAAGCATCCTTGTGAATCCATACCAAAATTCACATGCCCAATGGAAACCGAAACCCCAATTTACTCATAAAAAACAAATCAATTTTACTATTTGCATATGCATATTCACAAGCATCCTTGTGAATCCATACCAAATTCACAAATATGCATAGTTTGTCAAGTATATTTCAAGTTTTCAGAAGTAATTTACAAGTCCAATGTAAACCAAAACCCCAATTTTTTTATAAAAACAAATCAACTTCACTATTTGCATATGTATATTCACAAGCATCCTTGTGAATCCAAACCAAAATTAACAAATATGTAAACTTTGTCAAGTATATTGCAAGGTTGCATACAACTAAAAACAAATCAAGTAGAATTCATATCTTCCCTAAAATACATAAACAAGCATGGTAAATCCCTTGCCTCTATCTGAAATATCAAATTTAGTCGTCCAAGAACATTGATAAACACCTTATAGTTTTGATGAAACTTCCTAATCCAAGTGTTAAAATAAGGTATAGAAGATTCCCATGCTTAACAAATATTTCCTCTTGACTGAAGGGTACTTTTTGGTTAAGGTCAAGACAACAAAGTTCAACAATAGGCTCTATGAACATTAAGATACATAGGGAGGTTGATGTGTTTGATTACATGCCAATCACATATTATCATACATGATAGAATCCAGGTGGAAACCTTACAACCATAAAAGCCACTATACACAATTATGCAGAGTCTTTCATGGGTATATAGAAAGATTTCATACAACTAAAATAACATCAAGTGGAATCCATACATGGCCCAAATTACATATAAAAAAATATTTGCTAAATGGACTTTAGAGTCCAAAAAAATCACGCTACTACAAATAGTTACATATCTATCAAAATCCTTGCCTATATTGGGATTTTATTCATCAATAACACGTTCTTCCACCTCTTCTAGGATCTAGCCCTTACCTCTACCCGCAATATAGGAGTGGTCCTACAAGGGCATTAGTCAACACCTCACAATTTTGATGAAACTTCATAATCCAAGCCGTAAAATAAGTTAGAGGAGCTTCCCAGTCAACATATGCACATAGGATATTTTATGTACACATGCATATGGAAATTGGAATTAATACTTGAATTTACGACATAAATTTAAGATGAAAAAATGTTAAATGTTTATTCTTTACTATAAAATTCAAGATCAATTTTAAAATTTAAATTGTAAATTTAGTTTATGTTGTTATTTGTCATACATTAGTTTTACACTTTTCATTGCTTAGAGATGTCATTAGACCATGTGTTTATTTTTCTACTGATATTTTATTTGTATTTATGATTGTAGTGGCTACTATGGACCACAATGTGCAGATATTAAGATTTATTGGTCATCTGAGAGATATTGGTTCTGCCTAGAGGGGTGGAGATGAACTCTGTCGCTCCTTCTCAGCATCATTGCTGACCATAGTGGATACGATCACTAGATCGAATGATGCTTTGTTTAGCATAGCATCCTATAGGGAAACTAAAAGACGAGAATATGTCAATGGTTTGAGCTACAACAAGATCAAGAAGCTAAAAATAACAAAAGAGCACATATATACATTATTTAGAGCGCATGGGACAGATCAAATTCTAGAGAGAAACAAGCCACACATTTCGATTGAGTGGTGCATCTGTCGACCCATTAGAGACCATTGGATGGAAAGATGGTACATGGTTTTCGATATCCCCCCGCACAACAACAGGGAAGTACCGTTGCACTTCCACAAGAAACTTTAAATAGAGTTTGTGATGGGAAAACATGTCAACTATTTTGACATGTTGGGGTTCCAAGGCGTTAGTAGGGGGATGCCCCAAAACCGACCCAATTCTAGGAATAGAGATGCCAATCGACAGATACCTCCACCCCGTTCCTAGCTACCGAGTCCAGACATCCCTTATGCACATGATATGGTTACCTAGACACATGAGGCGTTTCTTACGCTGGCTAAGATGATTTCCCGACACACCAAAACTATTGACCAGGAAGGGCCCTCTTCCTCTGGTGGGGTACAACCACCATCTTCCAGTGGTAGAGGACCATCTATTGGTGGGGATAGACCGACATCCCATGTGCCCCAGAGTGAGCCACACGTGTGCACAACGTGTGGTCAATATTGTTATGATCGTGGACCAACACATGGTACCTCTACGATGGTTGGTGATTACTTAAGAACATTGTTAAAACTCTATTGTTGTTCAATTTTTAATCTTCCCATATTGTACACATATTAAAAGATTCTTAATATATGCAATTTTTACTCTTGTAGGAGCTTGATGCCTCTAAGGGGGTTGGTAGTGCACCCATGTGGTTGTATCCGAGGCTCAAACAAGAAACACCAAGGCTATTTCAACAAGTGTCATTCTGTTAATAAATATCATTTTTTTATACATGTGTTAGTCTTGATTAATTTGTTAAATGGTCTAATATTTACAATTTTTGAAGTTGCAAGAACCCCATTTTGAATCGGATGCTGGAGACATTGATCTCGGCAAATTACCCCCACGTGGATTTTATGATTACCTCGGGAATGTAAGTACATGGTTAATGACTAAATATTGTTAAAGTTATTTAAATTTATTACTGCACACTTCTTTATAGATTATGTTATGCAACGAAGTCCCAGATATAGCATAAAAATAGCAGAAATAGATAGCAAGAGAGTAATCCACGCCTAAAAAATGAATAGCAAAGATAAAGCGGCAATCATCTTTGAGGGAGGAGCCTCCTTACACAATTTACTGAGTACACAAGACAAGATAAGATGATATGATGACTAAAATGATAATATCTCCTTCCTATATATAGGAGATAAAGGTGTACAATAACAACTAATAAACCCACTAATAGACCCAAGCCTACATAAATAATATGTATTGCACCATAATATAGGGAGTAATGGGCCACACTATATGGTGTAATGTGTCATCATTAAGGGCTTAACATGCCCCTCCCCTTCAAAAAGTGTTGTCCTCAACGTTGAAGTAGTTTTGGATGTTGTTGTATAAAGGACTCATCTTCCCATGTTGAATCTTTTGTGGGTAAGTTCTTCCATTTAATGAGATACTCTGAACTTGATCGATTTCGAAGATTTCTAGTTCGTATTTCAGTAATTTCTTCAGGCTCCAAGATGATTTTTCCTTCCTCATCAAGTTCTGCTAACATCGTTGAACTGGTAGCTTGTCATCGATTACCTTCTTTAAACAAGAAACATGGAAAATTGGATGGACTCGTGAAGATGCAGGTAGTTCCAATTTGTAGGCCATACTACCAATCTTCTGTAACACCTTGTAGGGACCGTAGTATTTAGGTGATAATTTATTATCCTTCTTGGTGTTCTTCAGGGACATATTTCTGTATGATTGTAGTATTAAAAACACCTAATCCCCAACATTAAATCTCCTTTCACTACGGTGTTGATCTTCTTTTTGTTTCATTCAATTTTGTGCTAGATTCAAGTTGTCCTTTAAGAGTTGAAGAACTTGTTGATTCTCTATGTGGTCTTCCACTGCTTGAACATTAGAGCCTATTAGTGAATATGTTATGGATGGTGGATGGTAGCCATGTAGTGCCATAAAGGGGGTCATTTTTTATGATGTATGGAAGGAACTATTATACCACCATTCTGCCAAGGGTAACCACTTGACCCATTAAGTTTGTTTATCAGCTGCAAAACATCAAAGATACCCTTCCAAAAATTTGTTTACTAGATCTGTTTGTCCATCATATAGAGGGCGATAATATGAGTTATGATCCAGTTGAGTATCCAAAGAAGAAAATAATTCGGTCCAAAAATTTCCAGTGAAAATGGGATCCCTGTCACTTACTATAATATTTAGAGTACCATGTAGTTTTTGTACTGTTTCCATAAAAGAATTGGTGATTGTTCTTGCTTTGAAGGGGTGAGATAGTGCACAGACATGTGCATATTTAGTAAGTCTATCAACAACCACCATGATGGCACTCTTTCCTTCAGACTTTGGTAAACCTGTGATAAAATCCATAGAGAGCTCTGTCCACCTTTGGCTTGGAATGGAAAGTGGTTGTAGGAGACTAGGGGTCTTAGTTGTTTCCACTTTATATTGTTGGCAAACCAAACATTCTGCCACAAATTTTTGAATGTTAGTTTTAAGACCATCCCAAAAAAAACCTTTCTCTACCCTATGGTAGGTTTTTAAAAAACCTGAGTGCCCTCCTATTGATGAAGAGTGGAATTCAGAAAGTAACTTTTCATGAGCTGGGAACTCTTACCAAGATATAAGCGATCCTTGTACCATAGAAATTCATCTTTCCACCTAAATGTATTAGAGGCACTGGGATCCTGCTGCATCTTTTGAATAAATGTCCATATTTTTTCATCATTTTTCCATTCGTCCATGGCTTCGGCTATCCAATCTAGTTGGATGATTGAAATAACATATAGTAATGCTTCAACATCCTTATCTTTCTTGGATATTGCATCTACGACAATATTTTGCTTCCCCTTTTTGTAGATGATTTCAAAGTCATATCCCAACATCTTTGTTAGCCTTTTTTGTTACTCTTCTGAATATAACCTTTGTTCCAAGAAGTATTTAAGGCTATCATGATTATTTTTAGCCTTGAAATGCCTCCCTATAAGGTAGGGGTGCCATTGCTTCAAGGCATGTAGTATTTCCAACATCTCCTTCTCATAAATGGGATTTTTAAAGTTATATCCCTTGATTGGATGACTTGTGAAGGAAATAGGGTTTCCTTCTTGCATTAGTACAACTCCAATTCCATTTCCTAAAGCATCACATTCCACAATAAATAAATAAAAAATTGTGAAGTTCGGTGTCGCTAAAACAAGAGCTTTACCCATGGCCTCTTTGAGTTGTTGAAAGGATTGAGTTGCCTGTGGAGTCCAAGAAAATGCATCTTTCTTCAGTAACAATGTTAGAGGAGTTGTTATTCTTCCATAGTTCCAAAGAAACTTGCGGTAGTACCCTGTCAGACCTAAGAATCCTCGAATATTCTTTAGGGTTTTGGGAATCGTCCAATCCATCATGGATTTAATTTTTTTAGGGTCTACCTTGAAACCTTCATGAGATACAATATGACCCAAATAATCTACATCCTTTCTCCCAAAGAAACATTTTGAGGGTTTTGCATAGAGTTCTTTCTCCTTTAGTAGTTGTAGTACCCTTTTAACATGTTGAACATGGTCTTCCCAAGAATTGCTATAGATTAGTATATCATCAAATAATACCAACACAAATTTTATAAGGAAAGGATTGAAAATAGAATTCATCAAACCTTGAAATGTGGAAGGTGCATTTGTTAGACCAAATCGCAGGACCAAAAATTCACAGTGACCTTCATGAGTTCTGAATGTTGTTTTGGGGATGTCTTCATTCTTCATTTGAATCTGATGATACCAGGAACAAAGATCCAAATTTGTGAAGACAATTGCTCCATATAATTCGTCTAACAATTCATCAATGACGGGAATGGGAAACTTATCTTTAATGGTGATCTTGTTGAGCTCTCTATAATCAGGACACATACGCCATGATCCATCTGGATTAGATACCATTACCACTGGTGCAGAGTAAGAACTTTGGCTAGGCCTAATTATGCCAGCCTCTAACATTTCAGCCACCATATGCTCAATTTCACTCTTTTGGCTATAGGGATATAGGTAAGGTCTAATGTTAGGAGGAACACTACCTGGAATTAAGTGGATAGCATGATCAAAGTCACGAATTGGTGGAAGACCTTTGGGAATATCTTCAATTACCTTGGAATGCTTATTAATTACCCTTTGGAGATATAGGGAGATAAGGAAATTTGAGGCTTGAACATCTAATGAGCATAATTGTGCAACAATAGCTTGATGTCCCATTTTTAACAACTTTGTCATACCATTAGATCTTATCACCCTGCTTGGTTTTCCTTTGATACCATTTAACTCATATTCTTTACCTTCCCATGAAAATTTCATGAAAAGTTTTTGAAAATTAAAAGTCATTGTTCCCAATGATTGTAACTTTTGGACACCCAATACAACATTAGGACCACCCATTGGGATAGAAATCATTGGAATATTCAATACATATTTCCCCATAGCCAGATTGATATTATGGTATTTCCCTGAGCAATTTACAGTTCCTCCATCTGCAATCATTACTTGAAATTCTAGTGCTGGATAAACAAAGCAATTAAGAACTTTGGCTAATTTACAGTGAAAGAAATTATGAGTACTACCAGAATCAAACAACACTGTTGCCTTCTTCTTTCTGATGTATCCTTCTATCTTGATAGTTTGAGGAGTATTAATTCCAGGCAATGCATGACAAGATATGGTGGGATTAATTTCTTCTGAAGTAGCCTCTTCTATTTCTTCTGAAGTCGCCTCTCCTTTTGGTTCTTCCTCTTCACAATCTATGTAGAATAATTTATTCTCGTTGCACTTATGTCCCTTACCATACTTGCTGTCATAATTAAAGCATAATCCTTTTGCTCTTCTTTCATCTAGTTGTTGGGGTGTCAACCTTTGTGGTGGTTTAGAAGAAGGAACATTATTTTCTCTATATGTGTTGNGCCACATTTTTATTTTCAACCTTCCTTGCCATCATGAAAGCCTTCTCTAGAAATGATGGTTTAAAGAGATGCACCTCATATTGAATGTTATATTTAAAGGTTCCAATAAAGAGATCTAACAAATTATCTTCTGAAATATTCTTCACTCTGAGACATAGCTGTTTAAATTGCTTGATGTGATATGTAACTGAACCTTTTTCCTTGAGATTTACCAACTGACTGAAGAAGGTGTTGCTATTTATATCCCCATAATGTGCAATCAATTCCTTTATGAATATATACCGAGAGATAATAGACTTATTTTTATGGTCACAAAGCCATTGGTACCATACAAATTGGTCGAGTTCTAAATACAAGGATGCAATAGTTACCTTTTGCATGGTGGGAACCTGGTGTAGATCAAAGAGTTGCTCTATCTGAAAAATCCACGTGATTGGATACTTACGATAAAACTTTCTCATGTCAATATTGGGGATAAAGTAGTTTCTTGGAAATGAATTGAACCCATGATATTGTAGTGAATCATAAAATTTTGAGGACTCCAACTTCCTACTCTCCAATTGTTTTTCAATTTTCTCCAGACGTGACTGTAATAATTCATCCTTTTCCTCCTTATCCTCTTCTTGAGTATATAATTGAGGAATAAAGTTATGTTTGATATCCTTGATAAAATACTTCAATTATTTAAGATCTTCTTTACTAGCCATCCCTTTGATATCCTCTCTAGTATCCATCTTCTTTTCCAATTTATAAAAGTCATCAATTTTCACATTTCCTTTAATCACATCTGACAACTTGGACACTCTAAAAGAAATGTCTTACATTTCCTCGTACGTCGGGGATGACTCCTCTGGGGTTTGAGTGGAGTGTGATTCTTTCCACTTCCTTTTGGTGACACTTTTAACAATATCACACCCTAGGGTTTACCACAAATGTATCCTACTAAAAGCTATTCAAATACAAAATGACGTACCTTTTTCAAACCCTGATTGGAAGATTGTTTTAGGTCCGACTTGTAACTGAGGTAAAATTTGAATTGTGACTCCACTAAGTCTAAAACTTCAGCATGTTATACCATGATCTATCATATTTCCAATGCCGCGGGTCTGACCTAATTTGGATTCACAAACAAATAGTTATTTCAAATATACCAAAGCTTCTTATTTTTGTCCTATCTAGAAGAGTTCACTTGTACTATATGACACGTGTCCACTATTTTGTTTATGTATATGAAACTTTTAAAATGGATACCCTGGTCCCTCTTCTTTCATGTGCAACTGGTCTCACTCCATTTGGATCTCGGATTCCTCAGATATGGCCTTTTTCCCAAGAACACATGTTTTAGACTAGTTGTAGGACTAGTAAAAACACCCTAAATTCCTCCACAATTATCTCTAACATTGTAATGGATTAGGATCTGAATTTTGTGTTGGACATAATTAGGCATGTTTTGGAAGTGTGTTTTTAACCTAGATCTATGTATCCTTCTACAAAAAAAGTTGTAGCGAAAGTTCCAAGAGAACTCGTTTTGCAGAAGCGAGTCCCGAGGAAAGAGCTCCGATACCAAATGTTTTGCAACCAAGTCCCAGATATAGCATAAAAGAGAGAAGAAATAGACAGTAAGAGAGTAATACACTCCTAAAAAAATGAATAGTGGAGATCAATATCAATCCTCTTCGAGGGAGGAACCTCCTTACACAATGTACTGATACACAAGACAAGATAAGATGATATGATGACTAAAATGAGAATATCTCCTTCCTATACATAGGAGATAAAGGTGTGCAATAACAACTAATAAACCCACTAATAGACCCAATCCTACATAAATAATATGTACTACACCACAATATAGGGAGTAATGCGCCACACTATATGGTGTAATGTGTCATCATTAAGGGCTTAACACATTGCTAATATTTATAATTTTTAAACTTGTAGATGCTATCTGGATCTGTAGAGGTGCAAGAAATTGCTAGAAGTGGTCCCTCCCATGGGGGAGATATGTCCCAGGTAGAGGTAAGTATATTACAACATGTTAGTTTTTCAGTACATATTATTCCATCCATTCAAGTCCATGTCTAACTATGGTAACAATTTATGACTGCAGACATCATCGCAAATCCCTACACCACCTCTTTGGTTTTGATCTCCCCGTAGTCCAAACGTAGATAAGCCTGTTGTCTATAACAGACAAACCTCTTCCTTAAAAAGAGCGGGTGTCCATGACAATGAACCTATTGATTCCACGGTAATGTACACACTTCCAATGGCAATTGCTAGTTAGCCTTGAATTCACTTCACAACTAGTTTTTCTTAATGTTATTTTTGCATGTTTACAGCATCAGGATGCAGAGTCATCTGTGCCAAACCTTAGCGGGGTTGTTGATGTTGCAGTCAATGTTGCATCTACAATAGGGACAAGTCACATAGAGGTACATCTACTTGAATATTTGTAATTGTACGGTTCATTTGTATTGTCTATGGACATGCACAATGTCTAACTATTTTATCATTTGTTGAATGTAGCCACACCCTGGTCCATTAGTGCACACGACCGAGGTTGATTTTCAACCTATGGCTCCTCTTACTACTGAAGAAACCCAGTCTCATTCCCAGCAATAAATTTTTTCGGTGAGATGTTCATTATTTACATAATTGGTTAGTACTTTCTCATTCATGTACATGTTGATAATTATTGAGATAATTGACATAGTTTCTTAATTCGCAGAGAAGCATTGCAGAGAGACTCTCTGCAAGGAGGAGGATACCAGAGGAATCTATACCCTGGATGGATAAAGTGAGTGTTTGTTTTATGTATAATTGAGTCTTATTTTAAATTTTCAAACTTTGTTATTGCTAGACAGTATTAGTTCAATTACTTGATCAAGAAATAGTGTCATTAATTTGCATTCTCCAGAGATGCAAAGTGGTCGTGGATTAAGGAAACAAGCATCAGAGTGAAGAAAAAAAAGAGAAAGTTAGAGTTTTGATGTGTTAGTCCAGGACAAATCTGTATTTTTCTATACAAGAGGAAGTTAGATTTTAGGGGTGCGGTCTACGACAGATTTACTTTTGTTTGCATGCACATCAATGATGTTTTTGATACATGTATATTGAGAGGCCATATAAGGGCCTTCTATTTTTGTATTAGAACTTTCATGATATAGAAAATATTGCATATCAAGGATCTTGGGATCTTCATGGTTCAATCTTTTAAGTGTGATCATACATGTGTGGCCAAGAATGTTTCCATGTGTAATGTTCCCAATTTTTGATAGATTTTATGATTGCATGGAGATATCAGTTATAAATTTGAGAACAATGCAAAATTACAATATTACGTAATGAAAACAATGTACATTTAAATTGTTTTTTACCATGATCCAATTGCATATACAATTTTAAATTAACAATGTTGAATTGTATTCACAAAGATGCAACATACCTAACACACATAAGCAACCAACACACCTAAGCAATTGACCCAACTAAGTGGAATACAAAAGCACCTTACCCATATAACAACCTAACAAACATTTAAAGGATGCACGAAGTTGACACACCTAAGTGATGCACCTGTGTGGTCTACATAAATGAAATTGGTGTTTGGCATGATGTGACAGATCTAACAGTAATAAAGGATGTGATGTAACCATATTAAATTTCATGAACCATAGATCTGCAGATCTGAATGAAATGTATCTGAAAAGAATGATGTAGTGGAATTAACAAATCAATGTAAAATGAACAATAGATTCATGACATAAATTTCACATAAATCAGACAAGTATTGTTCAGATAATCACTACATTAATCTTCATTAACTATTCAGTAATACAATAATCATACAATAATGAGAATTCAAATATTGTGGATAAGATTTGAATTCACCAACTGAAACTGACTAGTTAGCTAACTCTGTGTGGAAATAATCACAGCTAGAGCTCACTAGTTCAACTCTAGATAACTAATTCAATTCACAATCAGTTAACTGATGAGGTAGGTGGACAAAAGGTGCCACACTCCCTTAAATCATGCAAATTGGAGTTAGGATGACTCGAAGTGAACTAATTGGTAGTTATCGGAGCATAACTAATCATGACTGACTACCTACCACATACAACTGAAGGTAATTGCTGGTGGCACTCAGAGAGGGTTCCTATAAAGTAGGGATTGACAGTGATGGCACCAATGGCACCAAAACTCAAAAGTGTATATGATTCTTGGGCATGTCCCCCCTTACTCTAGTAAAGTGAAAAAGACCTCCTAAGCTAGGCAAAATGAACAAATAGACTATGTGGGTAAAGGGAGGATTAATTAATCCTGACATTGAGCACTCCATAATATCTACATGAAAAAATGATAACTTTTCAATAAAACCTAACTTGACATATATGTGACATTAATTTTACAATTCACTAAAATAACAACTATTCTATTGTATTTTTCCAAGTTGGAGCACACTTTATTATACATAAAAACTACTTAGACTATGCAATAACCATATTCAGGCATCCGTGTGATCATATGCACAATGCAACACATTGTAACTAGATATAGTCTTAAAAAAAGGACCACAAGAGAATTACTTAGTGTTAATAATGTACAGAAGGAAGCCACTAAGCAAACTGAGGGTATAATAAACCTAAAACCAACCAAACACTTAATTCACACTAGAGAGAGGGAAACCATCCAAGCCATAGAGATGTAAGAATGATGGGCATTAGGCGTCTAAGAAAAATAATACACAACTCATAAAACATTAAAAAAAATACTACATACCAAGTAGGTTAGCAGGGCTAGTATCACCGGGGTTGGGGCATCAAATTTTGTTATTCAACTCTTATCGAGACAACATATAGGTATGGGATGGAGGGGCAATGGAATCAATCCTAAGTTAATTGGAGCCTTGCAACTCGTTACATGTCCGGATCTACACAATCTACCTTTTAAATAGAACCAGAACACCAAAAGAAGTTTCCTAATGGATGGATTTGAGAAAGTTCTAGGTATGAGTAATTAAGAGATCAAGGCTCTAAAATTCGTTGTATTTCGTACCAATCCACAATTCACTAAATCGACAGTCACTGATACGAAACTTAAATTATTTAATGAGTATAATTAATGTATCTACCTCTGTGTCTAAAATGTCTTCCATGTTGATGTGGGCCACTACCCTCCTTATTGTCTTACCAAAAGGCACGAAGATGATGAAGAAGACGTAAAATTATGGACCGTACCTTCAAAGAATGCCTTGCAATCACATTGGTAATGAGTGATAAGAAGTTCACAACAATACAACGTGTCAAATCTCAGTTGATAGTGTCAATTAAAAGTGTAAATGTAACTTTTATATAAGGCTTATTTATTGTTGTCTCTTATTCGTTGCGTCTTGACAAATTTGAGATTTTATGGTTGTCTCTGTTCCTTGACCCAATTGAGATTACAAGGTGAGAATGTGAATGGATAATAATCCTTAGTTATGACGATGACATGAGGATTTAAAGAGAAGAGAATGTAAAGATAGATATTTCTATACGTATTTTGGTGGCAATGTTGAGAACAGATGTGGTGAGAAACCACAAGTGTTTAGAAGGACAAAGGGAGAATACATCACGATCATTCCATTCATCAAATTGAAGGCTATTCTTAAGTCAATAATTGTTTTTTTTTAATTGTATTTATAACCATTGTGGTGCTTTACGCTGAATGTTTTTCTAACTCATTGTTTTTCCATATCGTGTGCCCAATACCACCTCTCTACACCAATGCATAAATCGACCTTTGCGTGGTTTGTGATCCTAGTTGCATGCATTGAGTTTTGTTTAGAGTTGTCGTAAGTTCGTGACATTCATGCAATAAATGAAGGCTTGTAGAGGAGGACTCATCAAACCGGCCTTTTGATGAAAAACAAGTGGACATTGGAAGCCAATTTCACATAGCTAGTAGGCACAAAGTTTTGGGTTCAATCAAGGCCTACTAGTAGACTTGTAGTGATTTAGTTGTTGAGACATTGTCACACCTTAGATCACAACCCCAAGTGACTCGGGAGTTGGAGTCACATCCCGACAACGAATGCCTTGTAGTTGTCAATCATCACTTGCCATCTTGCACTGTTGCACAACTAGTACATGACATGATTGAATGAGTGATTACAATTTATGATATTTCCAATATTTTGGATGATGATAGGAGTTTCAACCTATTGAGAGATTTATAAAGATGGATAATTTTAAATGTTATCCTTCTTTTGTCTTTTAAAATGTTGATATAAATTATATCATTCTTAATTGAGAGAGTAAATTTCAGATTTTTAATTTTAACACAGTTTAAACTTTACACTTTATGATTCTAGGAAAGGCTGGAAAGGGTTAAATTTGAAGGCTGATTCACAAGGCAGTGGCACGGGGTCAGACTTGAAGCATATGGATTTATTAAATGAATAATAATATGTAACCATCACTTCAACTTTCAAGCAAAAGGGGCTGTTTGATAAATGCCGCACCTGCCGTTTGGACATGAATCTGTCTAACATTAATTCATAAAATATCCCTTTCAGTTTCACATTACTAATCTACAATGCAGTAAAGAGAGTTAAATGCCAACAAAANCCCTGCCGTTTGGACATGAATCTGTCTAACATTAATTCATAAAATATCCCTTTCAGTTTCACATTACTAATCTACAATGCAGTAAAGAGAGTTAAATGCCAACAAAACATCCAAGGCAAGTGAGTCTGCCAAAAACAAGATCTTGGACGCGAATGAATCTGCCAACATTAATCGGCATGACGCTATTTTAAAAACTTTCACATAACATGAATCTGCCAACTGCCAAGAACTGGACTGACATTAAAGTTGTACCTTTCAACTTTCAACCTTGCCTAGGAATCAGTGAGGCTACAAATAAACAATCAACAATCACTGTACCAGCTTTGGTGCGTTTGTGGTATTTCGAAATTGGAAACACGTGCCATTCTTCCAAGTTCCGGAGATTTGAAGCATATGGATTTATTATTATTAAATGAATGATTTGTAACCATCACTTCAAGCAAAAGGCCTGCTTCAAAAATGCCGCACCTGCCATTTGGACATGCCGGCAAAGCCTGGGTGAATCTGCTTTTTCATTGCAACAAATGGAAAACTTAAATGACCCATATGTAACCATCATTTCAAGACTCATATGTAACTAGGTAATATTTAACCATCCCTTCAAGCAAAATGCCGTACCTGCGTTTGGACAAACAGAAATCCCAAGCGTTTTGGTATTTGGAAACATTAATTTATCATATTTTAAAAACTCTCATATTTCAGATTGTGAATTTAATGAACTCTCAGATTTCAGATTGCGAATTTAATTTACCATATTTTAGAAACTCTCATGTTTCAAATTGTCAATTTAATGATCTCTCATATTTCAGGTTGCGAATTTAATGGTGCATTTATGGTATTTGGAAACATTAAGTTACATAACCCTATTTTTAAACTCTTACGGTCTTGAGTCTTACCCTTCGCATTGCGAATCCGAACAGATTACGAAATCCTAACCGCTAGTGCGTTTATGGTTTTTGGAAACATTAATATTCACATAACCTTATTTTAAAACTCCTCACGATTTTGAAATCCAAATCCATAACGCGTTTACTTCGTTACCGTGATTAGACGGAGGGACGTTACTTTCCACTCAAAGTGTGTTAATTTTTCATTATTGTGATTACGTAGAACGTCGTTTTTTCCTCTCAAAGCGTGTTATTTCAGATAGGGTTTTCGTGATAATTCAGATAGGCTTTTCACATTTATATGTGGTTTTTTTAATCTGATAATTCACAGTCTTGCATTTTATATTTGGTCTGGGGAATTCGATTCACAGCTGGCATTTCTCTGTTTGGAATTGTTCATTCAATTTACAACGATAATGCACAGGCTCTTGCATTTCGTTTTTAGATAATTCGATTCACAGAAAGCTTTGCGTTTCGTTTTCTGTTGTCAGTTTAGGTCACAACTATTTCCTAAAGCCATGACATTCTTTACGAAGGGCCAGTACAAAGCCTCTTCCTCTGGCAAGAGGAGTGGTAGAGACTGCCGCTCACAGGAGAAAAGAGTGATTGCGGAGAAGCTGGCCGTCCAATTTTTGATCAAGAAGAAAATTTTGACCAAGAATAAAATTGAAGCTGTAGACCGGTCCACCAATCGAGTTCAGGGACCCCCAAACCTCAAGATCTCGTGTGCACAGAAGCCCAAGAGGACCGCAGCAGTCAGAAGAGCGGACGATGATGTCGATGCCGAAGAACAGCCAGAACCGGAGCCGACAACCGTGGAAGAAGTTGAAAAGGAAGATGAAGCAGCTGAAGTGCAGACCCAGCAGATCAAGAAGTCTTCTTCGAAGAACATTCTACAGAGAGCGAAAATACTAGAGGAGAAACGGCGAGAGGTTGAAATTCTGCGCTTGAAGGCCGATAGAGAACGTTATGCCTTGTTGAAAGAGGAAATCCGCATGCATCTCCACGACCTGCAAGCAGAAATAAGTGGCAAATGTAAACAATCTTAGTAATAACTTTTGTGTCCTTTGGTTATCCATTCTGAATATACATGGAATTATTATAATGATGGATAGCATTTAGATTTTTCATTTTTAAGGCACATAGTCTGAAATTTCATTTTGCTAATCTCTTTTATATGTAAGCCTGTTCTATAAAGTTCGCTTTTATGAATACAACTTCGAAGTTTTATTGGGTGGTATATGAAATATGCCCATCTTTATGGAGTTTTTTTTTTATTACCTAAAGATTGTGCTGTACTGTTTAAAGCTTGTGCTGTACTGTATAGTTTATAAAGGAATTGCGTCTTCCGTCCTAAGAATTATAGGCGAATTATGGGCGGTACTTGAGATGAGATGAAGGAATTTAGTCTTCACTATTTTTAGAACTATGGGCAGTATCAGAGATGAGATGAAAGAATTTAGGTTTCACTATCTTAAGAATTATGGGCTGTATCTGAGATGAGATGCCATTGTGTCTTTATTTGTATTAAGAATTTGGAAAAATGATGTTATTGTGTTTTTTTTTATTAATTATTTGGAAAATGAGATATCTTTGTGTTTCTTTGTATTAAGAATCTGGAAAATGATGTTATTATGTTTTTTTAATTAATAATTTGAAAAATGAGATATCTTTGTGTTTGTTTTGCATTCAAAAAATAGTACAAATTGTTTAGGATGAGGTTTGAGATGAAATGCATTTTGTTTTAGAAAATGATTTGTTTAGATTTGGGTTGGATAATGGAATGATTACAAATGGTTTAGGATAAAGGTAGTGAAGGTAGTGTTGTATTTTGTGTTAGAAAATGATGTGTTTGTTTTGTATTTAAAATTTTAGAATTTCAAAAATAAAATAGATTGCTCATGTGAAAATGATGTGTTTGTTTTGCATTTAAAATTCTAGAATTTCAAAAATAAAATAAATTACTCATGCCTTAAAATGTTTTAGAATGTCTCAAATAAGGTAGTGAAGTTTCAAATTTATTGTAATTTGTTTCAGAAAATGAAGTACTTGTTTTGCATTCAAAATTTTAGAATTTTAAAAATAAAATGGATTACTCATACTTTAAAGTGCTTTAGAATGCTTTATTAAGAAGTAGTGAAGTTTCAGATTTATTATATTTTGTTTTAGAAAATAATGTGTTTGTTTTACATTCAAATTTTAATAAATTTTAATAATTCAAAAATGAAATGGAGTACTTATGCAATATAAGAAGGTAGGGAAGTTTCAAATTGATTGTATCTTGTATTTTTATAATAATTTTTTTTTTATAATGTATTTTGTTTTTAACTAATTATTTTATTTTATTTTAATTATGGTGATCAAAGTTTTGTATACAAACATTTGAATATTTAAATAACTCTATTTACAATTATTTATTTCTATATTGTTTAAACTTTGAATGGTTTTAAATTCACTATTCAAATTTATTGAAATTAATAAATTATTATTATTTATATTTACATCTGACTCATCTTCATAGAAAAGTTTCCGACTTTTCAATTAAGTTACGTTGATAAATGGTAATATTTTGTATTTAATATTTAAAAATTTGAATATGATCTTTTTTGTAATTATTTATTTTTATATGTTTTAAATTAATTTAGTTTTTAATTTGTTTTAATTTTATAAATTATCAATATTCAAATTTAATATATAACAAATGACCGTTAATTATTCATTAACGTAATAAAATATGCATTGTGTTTTCAGAAAACTGTTAAATGTGTTTTGCAATTTCAGCTATTATTAATTGTATTATTATTTGTTTTATTTAATAGCTATTTTAATATGTATATATATTTCTTTGCCAAAAGATTGATCGCTTCTTATATTTTGAAAGTTTGCTGGAGTCTTGTGGGTTTCGTCCGGTGATTCTGGAGTTTGAAGGTGTAGACGATAATAAGCCTCTGGTTATTTCAAGTTGAATCCTTGTTGGATAGAAAATAAAGAATCTATCAAAACTATAGCGTCTAACTGGATAGCGTATGAATTAGCTGTTATCCAAATGGCTAAAAATCGTCAATTTTAAGATTACTCCAGCTGATTGGATTGCATACGTAAACTGAAAGCTTTGACACATAAGTATCTTTGTACTATTGACAAATGGCTAAAAATCTTAAATTAGCTAAGATTACAGCAGCTGATTGGATTGTATACGTAAACAGAAAAGCTTTGGAAGATAATAATTTTTTATTATTACGGAGGGTGTAATATTTTTTTATTATTTTGATTTTACTTTAATTAAAAATATAAGGTATTAGTTCAAAGTATAAGATAAATATAAATCTGTGACTTTCTGTAAAAAGTTCAAAAGCTCAAGGTTTGTGAAGACATTATAAATAATGTTTTGTGTATTATTCTAAAGCTCAAGGACTGTAAAAACATTATAAACAAGGAAAGTTGATAACGCAACAAGTCCCTGCCTACAGCTTAAAGAGCATGTGTTCATATTATAAAGCAAGTTTTCCGTTGTTTTCCGTATCGAGGCAGTCTTCAGTAGCATGGCCGTTCTTTGTCTAGTATGAGCCTCCCACTTGGAAATGAGATCGGGGCAGTCTTCAGTAGCATGGCCAGTAACCTGACAACGGTGATGCCAATCTATTCTGAAATGAGATTGCACAGTCAAATCCTTAGTTCTACTCAAATCATCCAATTGTGACTCAAACTCATACCGCTATAACCCACAACCATAACTAAGCTTTATGTTCAGTATGCCCTGTACAGAACTAGAACTAAGCTTTCTGTATGTATTTCCAGCCCAAGCAGTTGACCCAGCATCCGGATAAGCACCAGCCTATCCAGGAGAATTTGTATAAGCACTAACTAGTTTCATAATGATAAAAAGACAGACTGACAGACAATGATTCTTACTATTCTACTCGCACGAAATCAACTTTCTTACCTTTATTGTTTTTACAATACTAATGGTCTCCATACATACAGATATAATATTTAATAAACTTGATATTATAATTCAATTTTATAACTAGGTGTAAGTACATAATTACTTGAAAATAGAACAATTAACTAGAAATAGAACAATAATTCAGAATTGCAAAACGTAGTGTATAGTACACAATGAATATGCACTTCCTTCAGCCTTACAATTTAAAAATGAAGAACACGCTTATCAATCATTCCATTCGTCCAACAGATATGTTGTTGAAAAGTGGCGTTACTGTTCTGTTTTGTTTTGGCGTTGTTAACTTTTACAGATTTAAAAATAATTAAAAAAAGAGGGTGATTTCAAAGCATTTGAAGTATATCATGCAATGAACTTTGATATCGTAACAAATGTCTAAAGGCTAGATTGCTTAACATTTACTGGTCTTCAAAATTTTAATGCTTTTTATATGCCATTGGGTGCCACTTGTTAGGAAGTCTATCGCTGGTAGCATGGAGTACATCTGTCCATAGTCTCTTTCATAAGAGGACAGTTGGTTAATTCCGAAGACAAAAGGAAAAGCAGAGGACAGTTGGTTAATTCCGAAGACAAAAGGAAAAGCAGGTGGCTTCACGGTCTCGTCCATGAGCATTTCTAACTTGGCACCGCGGGTGGGTTCACAATATCGTTCTTTAACATTTGTAACTCAACAGGGAAAAGGAGAAACAGGTGGCTTCACAGTATCCTCGGCTTCTATCGTGGGTGATCACATTAGGGAGAGTTAGATTTTTCGACTATGTCTTAGATCGGGGAGTCTGGTCCTGAAAAACCAAGTTAATTAACAACCAGCTAAGCTGAAATATAGCGCCTCCGAAGCTTCGTCGACCTATATGTTCAGCTAAAAAATGCAAAAAAGCTCATGTTCTATTTCTAAATAATTGAATGTCGGCATCAGTCCAAGGGCGTGAGCTCGACTACAGGAAAATAAGTATAATCCAAGACAAAACTAAGTCGTGCGTATAAGCTATGCATAATAATATTAATGTATCACTTTATCAGTGGATACATGGTCCTGGTAAAAACATCGATAACCTCATGAAGAAGTGTATGTTCAAGACAGGTCTGTGTTGGTGTATATATTCTGATCGTGATGGTCTATATAAATTATGATGTGAAGAAGTATATGTTCTAGATAGGTCTGTGTTTGTGTATATATTCTTATTGTGATGGTCTGTATAAATTATGATGTTGTAAATATATATATTGGATGGGTGATAGGTAACAGGAATGGAGGAGGGCATAAAGGAGCCTTAGGCAACGTTTTCTGCTTGTTTTGGGGCAGCATTCATTATGCTTCATCCTACAAGGTATGCAGCCATGCTAGCTGAGAAAATGCAAAGGCACGGCACACCAGACTGGTTCATCAACACTGGCTGGTCTAGCGACAGGTACACTCATTTCTCGACCTTAGGGCCCTGTTCCGCTTTCTTCTTAAACAAGTAAATTACAATTAAATTCTGGAAAAAGGTTTTGATATTTATATATTACTTGTGCTTGCAGCTATGGTGTGGGGTGAAGAATAAAATTGCAGTACATGCTTATTACATTATGCACTGGAATTTGACTCTTCTGTTACCATCAACCAGTCAAAAGGTAAGCAGTACATGAGCAACATTTTTATAGGGATACACTTCAGAGAAATGTCTTCTGCTAGCCATGTCATGATGTACTTTGGCTTCTGCCTCCTGCAACGTTTGTTCTTTGGGGGATGTAAATTAGCCTTTCAAATTTGTGGGAGAAGGTTGTCAGCGCAAGGCTAAAGCCAACTGATAGAGAGGTCTGTTGTTGTAGCACATGGTATATCCTCCTTTGTAATCCACGTTACCCTGATACGATCACCTCGACCCACCAAAGAAATATGAACCTGCCATTGCGGTTCATACAAATCATTATCTAAATACCATATATAATCAATCAAATATTCAAACATGGTCCCCTATTAAATCATAGAGAGTGTAAAGGATTGACCTATTGAGGATCCATGTCCGTGGTTGTTGTGGAAGGAGTATAAAAGATTGGGCGAGGAAAGGGCTGAACTTAAATCCCCACCGCTGAGTAAATGACTGCCACAGAAAGTAAGAAAATTAGCAAAATACGAATTAGGCCCATATTTGGCACAGGTTGTATACAGCAGTAGTAGTTGAAACTACATATACAGAACCTGATCCAGACCTTATTGAGGGAGCTTAAGATTCAGGAAATCCAGAAATTTGTTCTTTGAGATATTTGCAGAGAAAGCCACGGCTTGTCTAATCCCTCCTTTTCCAGCACCAGCAAAAGCATAGAGAAGATGAATCCAGCTCTACCTGCATAAATTGTAATTATCAGTTATGAATTCCCCAAATCTGTATTTAGTATAATATTAATAGGAATAGGAGAGCTGTGCCTAAAATCATTCATAAATTCATGATGATCATAAGCTCTAGCACATGATTTTGAGATCACAGCCGAGCTTATAGAAATTCGTCGGTTAACCGCTAACAATTCATTGGGTTGCTTGCGCAATTCTTCGATTTCCTTGCGCAGCTCAGGAATGTAACGTATAACTCAAGAAACAGAGTTCGGAATGCTCAGTTTGCTCTGCAAAGTCTAGTTCAAATTAAATCGGAGAAGCTGAAAAACGAGGAATTCATGTGTGGGTCGATTCTGAGTAATACCCTAATCAGAAGGAAAACCAACAAGATAACAACAAAGTAATCTCTCTAATTAATGAAGCTACAATAAATAACCTTCGTATTTGGATTAGGCAACAACGAACGTAGCTCGGAATATAGTACTTTCAATTTATTTCGCCTGTGCCATTCCATGGCATTATGAACAGCGTTTTTGGTGTAGTCTTCCGAATTGGGCACCGATTCCTCATCATAATTAGGCTGTTGCAGTTGATCCAAATCCATTGGTAGAAGCTGATCTGCATATTGATAATTGTTGTCTTGCATTCCAAATTGACTAGTGTATTCTATGACGGTATTATCAGATTCAACAGGTTGTTGCTGATCAACTTGCAACCAATATGAAGGCGATAATATATTTATGGTTGCAGGTTGATCTTGAGCGTTCCTTTCTTCTTCACGAAGCCAAGAGTTGCTAGGATATTCCAGGTTGTATGCTTCATTATAGGCAGCAGGCGCTGGGGTAGATGTTTGAGTGCTCGAAAAGAAGGGAAATGTGCGCAATCCAGCAATCCAACAGAGCAACAGAGGTATAGACAACCAAGGTAATAGTTGGCTTGAAATTTTTTGCATGATGCATCAGTTTCTCTTTGTAAATGCAAAGTTTGGCGGTGCAATGAATAGACAAGTGGCCAACATGCCAGTTGCCAACAGTCACACAATAAGCCCTTGACAGTAAGAGCTTGATGTTTATATTATATGAAAGATACTATATCTGAAGGCTGGGATATCCAAACATTAAATGTTGTGGAGTTAATGTTAACCGTAGCCTTAACATTATTTCAAATACAATTTCTTCTTCATCTTATAAATGAAAGATTAGTTTATATTGCCTTCTAATTTGGCTCTCGCCTCGTTATGAGGCCAAATAAGAAGTCTAAGTCGCTGATTGGTGGAGAGGGAGGCCAATGTTTTCGATTGGTAGAAAAAGCAGCGTTAAGAAAGCATTCGATTGATAGAAAAAGCAGCGTTAAGAAAGCATTCAATGATGTTGAATGATGCTGATTGGTCAAGAAAGCGGCACTTAATTGATTCAGTGCAAACTTAAGAAAAATGTTTTATTTTTGTTTTTGTTTTGCGTGCAAACTAATAAAATTGACGGCAAGGCGATTACAAGAGTCCCTGCTATGCCTGGGGCCAATGATGTTGAATGATGCTGATTGGTCAAGTAAATTGACGGCAAGGCGATTACAAGAGTCCCTGCTATGCCTGGGGCAGGGACTAATAATGTTTATGTATTTTTCAAGTATGTTCCAAGGATCTTTATTCGATTAGCAGGGATATATATGAAGGTTAAACGTGGTCAAATATTTCCTGATAAGTAAATTGCGTAATAAAAGGGAAGACTATTAATAATATAAAAACCATATGTAAAATGTTAATGAGGAATTATGTTTCCTTTATAAGGAATAATCAGTATGAAAAGGTTTAAACAAATTATAAATTTATATTTGTTAAAGTAAGAGATGAATAAACTTTTTATTATTAATTATTAATTTATATAATACTTTGTCTATTTGCAAGTAGAAGAAAACAAAAAAAACTGAGTTTTGAACATATTATAAATTTATATTTTTTTTTAGGTAAAAGATGAATAATTAATTAATTAATTATTATTAAATATTAATTTATATTATATTTTATGTAGTTGCTAGTGTAAAAAAAACTAAGTAAATGATTGTTAATAACTAGCAAAAAACCATATTAACAAGATTTAATATGTTTGAAATAAAACTTATGTTTAGGTTTATTTTTAGGAATGTAACACAACTTTCTGTTACGTAAAAGTTGTGTCCAATTACAAAAGTAGTAACAGAGTTCCAAGGCTGGTGTCTAACAGCCCTCATGAGATAGCTCAACCCCAAGTCTCAATTCTAGCATTGCCATGGGAAACAAATTAGTCCAATTAACAAAAAGCCACCTATAAGACTAAAATCCGAGCTACAAAAGTATAAGCAACACCAATGGGCTACCACTAAAAAATAGGGCAATGTGTCCCACTCTCACCAAGGAGTCAAAGAGAGTAACCCAGAGTGATTTTTGAAAGCAGATCCTCGTAAATAATTGAGACCCCAAAATTTTAATTTATTGTAAGGACCCTCTCATGGGGACTTCACTTAGTGAATCTCTCACATAGCACGTGCGATCGTGGAATATTAAAGAATACCGTTAATTTCGAGAGATATTGACCCAAACTATTTTTGTTGAAACCCCCTCCCAATACTTAAAACCTCCTCCCCACCCCTTTTTATAGCTCAATCCTTATAAACCACCCTACCCAGCGTCGCCTTAAACCCCTCATCCCCCCAATACCTGCAATATATTGGTTTGATTTTTGATAATTTTAAAACCCACAATATGAACTAACGTGATAGTATATTGGTCAACAAGTGAAACCCCTGTGCACCCTCCATAGCCCAATCACTTCTTATAAGGGATAAATATATTGTAAATTTATTAAATATTAATTTATTACGTTGATAGACGTTTTTATTTGAGATTTGGGGTGGACTATAGGCTATACTTTTTCATCTGCACAAGGATGAAAACGTTTTTATTTGAGATTTGGGGTGGACTATAGGCTATACTTTTTCATCTACACGAGGATGAGACAAGTGTACTGCCTAGATTGATTCTATGGCACTGGTTCAAAATTTGAAATAAACAATTATAAAAAAAAATATAAATGGATAAATGGTAGCAATGCATTGAACTCATAGCTCTTTGCTTTCGAGTTGGCTTGCTTTTTTTTGGATCGTTGGTAGAAATGAGTAAGCTAAACGCCGCAATTGGTTGCCGGATGGGATTCTTGCATGAAGCTGGACGGGTAGGGCACCACTTCTTGCTTGATTGGGCGAGGGAGGAAAAATATTGATCGATCGGAGAACCGGGCGAGGGAGGAAAAATATTGATCGATCGGAGAACCGGGCGAGGGAAAGCCATTTTTAGGAGGCGCAAAGCCGCTTCGAAGGAACCGATTGGCCGTGGGGAACATACCCCTCCCTCCCGATAGTTTATATATATTATTTTATCATACACTTAAAGGTTTTTGGGAGATTGACCATGAATGGATAACCAAAAATTTATGGCAGATAAAATAATTAATTTATTAGGTTGACAAACGTTTTTATTTGAGATTTGGGGTGGACTATAGGCTATGCTTTTTCATCTACAGAGAAGGATGAGAAAAGTGTACTGCCTAGATTGATTCTATGGCAGTGGTTCAAAATTCAAAATATTAATTTATTGGGTTGATAGACGTTTTTATTTGAGATTTGGGGTGTACTATAGGCTATGCTTTTTCATCTACCAACCAGGATGAGACAAGTGTACTGCTTAGATTGATTCTATGGCAATGGTTCAAAATCCGAAACAAACAATTATAAAAAAAATATAAATGGATAAATGGTAGCAATGCATTGATAACTCATAGCTCATGAATGGATAACCAAAAATTCATGGCAAATAACTAGAAGAGTGATAAAAATAGAAAAAGAATAGAAAAAATAACCGATAATTGAACCCATTTAACTAAAAGACTACGAGGAATAAAAAAAAATCCCGTGTCATAACTATTGCAAGTGGAAGAAAACAAAAAACTAAACATAAGTGATAGTTAATAACTAGCAACAATCATATTAATAAGATTAATATGTTTGAAATAGGCCAACATGTATATATTTGAATTATTAATAGTTATCTAATATAAGTACTATTGGAGTTTGAAGTTAAGCTAATAGTTGTAAAATCATTGAAGTTAAAATTGGTGATTGAAGTTCGAGTTAACCTGAAGTTGTATTATGGATTTAATGCAATAGTTGTATCTAAAATCTAATAGTTGCACATCGTCATTATTGGAATTTTGAAGTTTAGTTTTTCCAAGAGTCCTAAATGTCAAATATACTTTGACTAAGACATAGGCCATAAGGTAATAGTTGTAGAATAAATGGAGTTAAACTAATGGTTTATCTAAGAGTTAATTTAAAAGTTAATATATCACCAATTGCACTTGAAGTAAAAGTCATGATTGGAATCTAAGAGTTAGTTTAAAAGTTAATATATCACCAATTGCACTTGAAGTTAAAGTGATGATTGGAATCTAAAAGTTAGTTTAAAAGTTAATATATCACCAATTGCAGTTGAAGTAAAAGTCATGATTGGACTCGAAGATAGTTCTATCATCAATGGAGTTAAACTCATAGTTGTATCTATTAATCGAATAGTTGTATGTGATAATGGAATAGTTGAAGGGTGAATCCGCGGACCTGGGTAACACTTTTTGGCAAGCGCATTTTGGCAAAAATAGAAAAACGTACCTCGGTCGAGGGTTTAACAAGCACTCGAACGAGGTTTTATCAAGCCCTCGACCGAGGTTATTTTCAGCCCTCGACCGAGGTATTTCTTAACCCTCGGTCAAGGTATTAATACCTCGACCGAGGGTTAAGAAATACCTTGGTCGAGGTTGTAGTTAAATTGAATTTTTAATACCTCGACCGAGGGTTAAGAAATACCTCGGTCGAGGTTGTAGTTAAATTGAATTTTTTTGTTAATTTGTCATATATATATAAATTATGTCAACCGGTAGCGTTTATGCTACCGGTTTAATTTTGAAATGTGTCCCGGGCAAGTCGAAATGCTGCTCGATTTTTTTCAATCCTTCGTGAATTCATGGAGGATTGAAAAAAAATCCATAAAACACCAACTAAACAAACCTATATGAACCATAGAGACAATTAATCAACTGTAGGCTCGAGACAAATAATAAATTTAAAAATTTATTTGAAGAGGACGTCACAACCCTAATACTCCTACTTATTGGGTTTACGACGATGATCTGATAACTAGGTTTAGAATGAAGAGGACGTCATGCGATTGTTGCAACTTGCGTTTATCGTTTTCAATGTAAAAGTGAATATTGGGTAGTGACGATTTCGATTCAATTTCTCAGATCTCACACATACATATATAAATGTATAAATAGGCTGCCCATCAACCCAAATAATTTTTTTAATAAATATGATTAATTATAACCTGTATACACGCAAAAGTAATGATTATTATCATTCGGACTGTTTAATATCTTCATTAAGAAAACAACCAAGGATTTAGAGCAGAATTGTTGTGGTAATGACTGATGGAGGATTGAAAAAAATCCATAAAACACCAACTAAACAAACCTATATGAAATAATAAATTTTTTATAAAAATTTATTTGAAATTGGTTAATAAGTTATAATATTAATAAAAAATCCCCATACCCCCCCCCCTTTTTTCAAAACATAAATTAGACCTACCGTTTAATCTGACCTCACTAACCCTACTTAACCCCCCCCCCCTCAATATTACTACCTTACCCCCTACTAACCCCTACTAAACCTATTCACCCCTACCTAAATTCATATCTAAACCCTATTAATACCTTACTAAATCCATATTAATACTAACTTAAACCCCTACCAAACCCCTCAATTCCTTCACACTTCATAACACTATAGTGGGTTGATGTACAACCTCCGTCTCTCAACATTTATCCCGAGTCTTCTGCCATGCGCCTACTCTTGTTCACCACTTGTTTCATTCTATTAACACATGTATCCTGGGATCTTATGTTAATTGTTACATTACACATAATAATTGTTTGCAATAAAATTAACACAAATGTTAGTTTCTCATGTCTAGGAGTAACAATCTAGCTTCCATAATATTTAACTTTCTAAAATTTGTTCTCACATTTTAATGAGCATTCATTTTAGGGACAAGATTTGTAGTGCCAAGGTTTATTTCCAAATAGTGAGAAGGCAAGATCATGTGCATCGTTATTGAAATTTTAAATAATATTAATATAATCAAGATTCTAGGACCATTTAGATATATAAGTTACACCAAAATAGTGGAGCATCTAGGAGCATTGAAATATATTTCCACCAAAATACTATGACCATCCATACAAATATCATCCCTTTGCTACAAAAGGCTAGTTTTGGATTTATAGGGAGCAACTTAAATCTAACCTACTAATTCCTCTCTTCAAAAGTCTTGAAATCATAGTCTAGGTGTAGTATTATGGAGGTAAGTATCCAAATAATTCTCCATGATTATTTCCATTGAAACATAGTTTATTTCCTAGGGTTATTGAACTCCTTTCTATGATATGTTTTTGCTATCCTTTTGAGTCAATGTGTAGGTTGAGACTGATAGTTTGATCGAATCACACAACTCTTTCAAGTTACAATTCACTACTTAACCATTCGAAGCTCATAATCGCTTTTCCATAATATGTGATGATTTTCAATCATGACTAAAGTGAGCATAAATGGATATCGCACACAAAACTAGGCATGCTCAATTGAATAGTTAACTGTATTTGATGGTGTATAAATATCTTGTAGATCATGTATTTCACTATATTAAGTGGTACAACTACTTAAACATTACAAGTGAATGAAATTAAGGTGATAACAACTATTAGGGTGATGTATATAGATGAACTTGAAATAAAAACCATTTTGAACTCACAATTCCCTTCAATGTACCTTTTAATGCATTTATATGAAACTTATATCAAATGGAGTACAAACTTATATGAAGAGTCCACCAAGAGTCTTACTATGTTGATATATATAGTTACAACCCAACAATGTCATTAGAACTAGCACCAACCATTTTACTAAGATTAATATGTTTGAAATACTTCTAGAGGTATATATTTGACATATTGATAATGTTTTTTAACTAAAGAATGTGTCCATTACTTTATCTAATAGTTAAGCTAATATAATAACAACTTAATTTATGGTTGTTAAGCTCATAGTGGTATCATCATTGGAGTTAAGCTAATAGGTGCATCTGATAGTTAATTTAAAAGTTAATATAAAGCTTAGACTATGCCTTATGCACATTAACTTCACTCCCAAGTGCCATATGGAGTTTAACTGTCACATAATTTGCACATTACCTAAGTGATTGTTCTTGGTGCATGGTTTCACTGCAATCATGGAACTTCTCACATGCTAAGAGATGGAGTTCATCTAAATTTATTTAAATAGTTGTATCACTATTGGAACAATTTAATAGTTATCTAATATAACTGCGATTAGAGTTGAAGTTAAGCTAATAGTTGTAGAATCATTAGAGTTAATCTAATATTTACGCAATATAATAGTGATTAGAGTTGAAGTTAAACTAATAATTGTAAAATCCCTGGAGTTAAGTTAATAGTTGTATCTAATAGTTAATATAATTGTATCTAATAATGGAATAGTTGAAGCTTGTTGTACTTATTAACTAAGCTATCTGAGTTAGACTAACCTCCTTTAAAAAGAATCGAAAACCTAATTATATATATATATGGAAAACCTAAACATGTAATATGAAGTGTATATTAGCTAGATGTCCAACTACAGATGCGGGAGTTTATTAGAAGTTTGGAGGAGTTTATTAGGAGTTCCAACTATTTTATTAGGAGTTTGACTCTTACATGACTCAGATTAGCTAGATTCTTGGATGCCAAATGCACTTGGACTAAGCCTTTAGGTGATTAGAGTTGAAGTTAAGCTAATAGTTGTAAAATCATTGGAGTTAAATTAATAGTGTATCTAATAGTTAAGCTAATAGTTATCCAATATAAATGTGATTAGAGTTGAAGTTAAGCTAATAGTTGTATCTAATAATCGATGGAGTCTCGTAGTTGTATCTAATAATCAAATAGTTGATGATTAATTTTAATTTTTACAACTACCACTAATTGTACTTATCACATGTTAATTAAGCTTTTTTTTTTGTTTGAAATTATTAATTATTAATTTTGAATGACATCCATAGAATCAATCTAGACAATACACTTGTCTCATTCTTGTTTAATCTTGGACGACGCCCATAAAATCAATCTGGACAGTACACTTGTCTCACTCTCGTCCATAGATTAAAAAGCATAGATGGTAGTCCACCCCAAAATTCTAACATATATACACCTTCGACGTAACAAATTCAAATTATATTTTTGAAAAATATAATTTAACTTCTTATAACTCATGGGTTGAAAGACTTGAGGATTGTGAAAACTCACCAATGAGATTTTGTCATTGCCCATGTTGTAAGAAATTAGAGGTTGGTTTCTCTTTTTGTTGCCTTGGGTTTGGGTATCGTTATCACAAAGTAGAGAATAAAACTTTTGATCTTCCAAACCTTGAGAATAGATTATGCATACACAAGGTCATGTAATAACGAGTAGACTTTGTGTATTGAGTTAGCTGTAATAATGAGTACATTTATTGGATTGGGTATTAAGTGTTATTTTTAATTAAACTCGATTTTTAATTAAATGAGTATATGTCACAAACTTTTTATTATTTATTTATCAACTAAAAGTTATTTATCAACTATTATTTATCCATGCAATGCATAAGCTCCACATATTTTTGATATATATATAATTTTGAATTTTGAATTTAGACTGAATAACTGCCATAAAATCATTTATGGTAGTACACTTGTGTGATACAATAAAATCAAACATAAAATGGTTGCATCAAATCTAAAAAAGTGTCATGGAAAATGAGTAATTCATTTTAAACTAAAGTGAAGCATTATTGGCAACTACTATTGCTAAGGGAGAGCAAACATTGAGCGAGACCATAAAGTAACCCGATGGAAACAAGTGCATGAGTGTTATTAGACAAAACAACTAGAATGTCCATATACTAGTATCACAAATATCATTTATATCGTGTGGTGTTAGAGTGGTGATATTAACA
>LPNX010567964.1:164006-181891 GCA_001517045.1 Pseudotsuga menziesii
AGTTGAAGTTTAATTTTTTCAATTAATAGATCGTTGAAGTTTAATTTTTTCAACTAATAGATATTAAAAGTTAATATATAACGACAATTGCACTTCAATTAAAAGTCATAGTTGGAATTGACATTAAGCTAATAGTTGTATCATCAATGGACTTAAGCTAATAGTTGTATCTAATAATCCAATAGTTGATGTTCAAGTTTAATTTTTCCAACTATCATAAATTGTACTTATTAGATGTTAACTAAACTATTTATTTTTCGAAATTATTAATTATGAATTTTGGAGAATGGGGATAGAATCAATTTGGAAAGTACACTTAGTAACTCATAATCATCTTTAGATGAAAAAGCATAGATAGTAGCTGTCTAACCAAAAATTCTAACATATATAAATCTATCTACAAAATATAAATAAATAAATAAATAATATAAACATTATTATCTATGCCATTTAAAATATGGTTTGATGGTTATATTTAGTGTATCATGGATTAGTATAGCACTTTTATAAATTGTATTATTTAATATTTTTTTGTTTTTATTAATATTTTCTTCATTAGTTTATCAAAATTGTAATTCATCCATTTATGAGGAAATGTATATCTTAAACCAAATAATAGTCCAAACTTTGAGGAGCAGTTCGTACACGGGGTGAGCAAATTTCTTGGACAACTCTTAGTCGTAGCTAGTAAATTTCTTGAAAAACACCTAGGAGTGTGTAAGAGCAGTTCACCAAATACAAATATTATATGGTGGTACATTTTGGCTACCATTTTTATGTGTACACGAAATGCTGGCACTTACCAGAAAAATTCAAGAGTATCAAATGAATTCAAAGATAAAATGCATATGAAGATTCAGTGAGGGAATGCATTTTCGAATAATCATTAATTATGACGGAGAAGTCATGAATGGTGTAAAATGCATATGAAAAATAAGTCAGGGAATGCATTTTCGAATCATCATTAATTAGGACGGAGAAGTCATGAATGGTGTTGTGAATGGAGTTAAATAAATTAGTGAATGGAAAGGTTGTTGAACGCTGGAATTCTAAATTAACGGTTTATATACCTAACCCATCTTGAATTAGACTCATCTATCTGCAAACTATTGAGCACGCAACTCAATTATATAGAATGATTGTGTTTAGAATTGGCTACGATTCAATTATATATGGAAAGGAAACTATTATCGCTCACGAAGCTAATACAATAAGTTCTTATAGTGCTCAATGGAATTTCACGCATTTAGTGCTTTCTTTATGATAAGGTTTGTGAAATGTAGCCCGCTCGATCATGTAGTTCAATGTTCAGACGGTTTCACCGACTGCACAGTTTCGAATGCTTATAGATCCTTTCTTTCCCGATCGAAGCATTTGCAAGGCTGTCGAGGTCGTCAATCCTTCGACCGAGGATGAACGAGTCTGGCTTCTGTTTATGTGGGCCTTTAGAAAGAACCAAAAGATGAAAGTTGTGACAAGCTACTCCCACACAATATTCCCAAGTCTCATTATCAGCACACGCGATCTGGACCATGTTGTATCTGTTGACAAGCCCAGCATGACAATGACGATCGAGAGCGGTGCAACACTCAAGAAAGAAGGGCATGCTCTGCCTTATTCGCCTTACTTGTAAGGTGGGGAATTCTAAGTCTGGGTTGGTTATCATCCTTTATAGATGCTTAATTATGAGATGCAAGAGTTTGAATGAGTTTATTAAGAGTGTAAACAATTTTATTAGGAGTTCGACTCTTACATGTCAAATACAATTGGACTAAGCCTGAAGTGATTAGAGTTGAAGTTAACTTAATAGTTATAGAATTATTGGAATTAAGATAATAGTTATCCAATATAAGTCTCATTAGAGTTGACATTAAGGTAATAGTTCTAGAATCATTGGAGTTAAACTAATAGTTGTATCTACTACTCAATGAGTTAAGCTCGCAGTTGTATCTAATAATCGAATAGTTGAAGATTAATTTTAATTTTTACAACTATCGTTAACTATATTGCTTTTTCCGCCAAAAAATTAGTAATATTATTTCACCTAAAAACAAAATTACATTTGCATATGTATATAAGGAAAAAAAATACCCCATACATTAACAGAAAGAAAATATATATATATATTTGTTTCAACAAAGTCAAAGCTTTTTATAGTTTTGTACATCCAAAGTATCATCTCAACATAGCAGCAATTTAACCACATAAACGGGTCGCTATGAAAATAAACTGAAACTGCCCTTTGAACACTGTTCAAACAGGCAGATCCTGTTTATCATGGAACAGACGATGTATGTGCCCACTGGAACCTGTTCTAAAATCTGCCAGTAACCAGACGGTAGTTGCGAGGCTTCTTTGCAAAGCATGTCTGCTACTCGATTCTGTTCCCTGTAGACATGAGTGAAAGATATAGTGTCAAATCTCTGTGGTAAAAGAGCCACTTCCTCAAGGATAAGTAGGAGTCCTAATACATGACATCTGGGACTACCTCTTGCTCAATCAATCACAATCAAAGAGTCACCAAAAACCTGTAATGTGTGACAACCCTTTTCCACAGCAAACAAGAGTAGTAGTTTAAGAGCCATCAATTCAACAAAATTGTTGGATCCCCTCCCAAGGCCAGTGAAAAGGTGATAAAAATGGGTTGGAGAAAGAAACATGCAACCTCCACGCCCGCAAATTAGCTGATGTTCCTAAGAGGAACCATCAAAATAACCCCAAGGTCTGTTTTGATCAATCTCCTCCTCCCGAAGAACCCTAACAGAAGTAATTTTGTTTTCTTGAGGAAAATTTGCAACAACCAGCTCCAATGATGTTCGACTGTACTAAAAAATAGTTTTGTCTATGGCCAACCAAACACCCCAAGCAGTGATGCAAGGAAGTGCTTGGAATAACAGGAAACCCCTCTCAGTAAACCACAATAGAAAAGCTTCCACAATGTTCGGTCCATGCCAATCAATCCGAGAATTAAGAGCTCTTCCAACCTCCTGCCAAATTTGTCGAGTATAACGACAGTGCAGAAAAAAGGTGATCATGAGTTTCATTAGAGTTGCAACAAAGTGCGCATCTACCTGGCCCCTGAAAGCACCTACGCTGAAGAACATCCTAGGACGGGGCTTTGTTTTCCAAGATCTTCTAGAAAAGAAGTTTTGCCTTGGTTGGACACTTTAGTTTCCAAAGTTGCTTCCACCACCATATAAATGGTCAATTTTGAACCTCTAGATTTAGTTGAATATAACCATTCTTGGGTGTATACTCCACAGAAGTATGATGATCCCAAACCAGCAGATCCTCCCGATCAGATAGTCTTATATGTGTGTTTCGCAACACCGCCAAATAATCAGATCATCCCGCAAGATGCTCAACAAACAGTCCAAGTCTTTGACCAGAAAACCATCCTTGATGCCACATTGACGAAGACCCTGAATCAGCCAAATCAGAGAGGAAAAAAAAACCCTCGTGAAACAAAAATAGTCTTAATTCCACATGTAATATATGTGCTCCTCCACATCCCACCCAAAGGTCCAGACCAACCCAAACCTGTTTTCCATTTCTCACCCTCCAAACCAGTCCAGAGCCAATCAATCCAAAAGATTGTACCACCACCTTCCAAATAACAGAGAAATCACTCCGCAAATTTTCTTCCAAACGAATCCAATCCAAAATTCAAAGAGGTGCAATGTACTTTTGATGTGCAACACGAGTCCATAAACTTTCAGTGTGTATAAATATCCAAGACACCTTAGCAGCCAATGCTTTTGCAAAAAGAAATATGTTTTTTAATCCCCAACCCCAAGGGCCTTGGGGATGGAAATACGCTCCCAACAAACCCAAGCCATGACCTGATGATCCGTGCAACCCCTTCAAAGGTAAGCATTAGAGGAAATTTCAACTCAAAATGGGCCTCCTAAGAAAAATAATAAAATAATATTTATTAATTTTAGAGGAAGAAAAGAAACAACTACTTTTTTTTGTTCGTATTTTCGACAGATCTCTCTGTGATTTTACTCAAATTTCAATCGGGATAGTTCGTTGGATGCGAAATTAAATTATGCATCCAACGAGTACCCACTCGACATACTTTTGACAGAATCCACTACCCCAAAAACAAGAAATACCTTAAAAACGTGATGATGATACAAGTACCCACTCAACATACTTTTGACGGACCCCACTACCCCAAAAACAAGAAATACTTGAAAAAAACGTGATGATGACATCATCATCATCATGTTTTTTTCAGGTATTTCTTGTTTTTGGGGTAGCATCATCATCACGTTTTTTTCAGGTATTTCTTGTTTTTGGGGTAGTGGGGTCCGTCAAAAGTATGTTGAGTGGATACTCGTTGGATGCAGAATTTAATTTCGCATCTAGGGAGCTCTCTCGATTGAAATTTGAATAAAAACACAGGGAGATATGTCGAAAATACGAACAAAAAAGTAGTTTTTTTTGTGATACCTATCCCCAAATTTATATTAAAAAATTGTTTAAGACCTATACGGTATTTCAAATTTAAATAAATTTCATTGGCTAAAATGTGATGACATGGAATTTGAATTATGGTTAAAGGCCCATTTTGAGTTGAAATTTTCTCTAATGTAAAAGACACTTTACGCATTTGCTCCATAATACATTTAGGTATCCAAGAAAGGGACATCCAAAAAACCGGAATAGCTTCTAATACTGATTTAATCAAAACCAGCCTTCCAGCTCTAGATAGACATCGAAAACTCCAACCCAAAAACCGCTTTTCAAATTTGCCAAAAGCCACATCCAATCAGCAATACAGTAGGAATTTGGCTTCAAATAAAAGCCCAAGTATTTAAGTCCATTGTCAAGCCACAAGGACTTAAAAGGGAGTAATGTAGAATACCACCTGATCTCCCCTACCTTCAGATTGGAGTAAGAAATGGTGGATTTTTTTATCATTAATCAACATGTCAGTGGCCACTTATAGCAATAGCATACCTTCTTTGAGTTTAAGAATATCCTGGAGGGAACCATCACTAAAAATGAGGATACCATCAACAAAGAGAAAATGTGTAATAAACAATACCTCATAAATAGGAATTCCTTTGAAAGAACCATTAGCTTTGGCCGCCAGAATAAAAAGACTCAACCCTTCAGCCATGAGGAGGAAGAGTAAAGGGGAGAGTGGACACCCCCGACGCAGGACATGTCCACCAGTGAAAAAAGGACTAGCACAACCATTTATAAGTACAACAAAGCTTACTGAAGAAAGGAAAGCCATAATCCATCTTATAAAATCATAGCTGAATCCCAGATGTGTAAGTAACATCTGGATATATAGCCAGCTTACCCGATCAAAAACCTTAGAAAGATCAATTTTTACAACTGCCCCTTTCATCCTGCAAGTCTTTTAAAGTATGTAACCCTTCTTGAGCCACCCTAATGGCCTCATGTATTTTTTGACCTTCAAGAAATCCAAACTACTCACTGGATATAAACGGGAAATAATAACTTTTATTCTCTGAGAAATAACCTTAGCAATGATTTTGTAAAGACAATTGCAGAGAGAGATAGGACGAACATCATCAAAATTTTAAGACTTGTCCTTTTTTGGAATAAGTGCAATAAAATTTGAGTTTATAGGCCCATGAATATGACCAACCTTCCTAGGCTCTTCAACAACCTTCAATGGATCACCACCCACCAAATCAATGAACACAAGATAGAACTCAACAAGCCACCCCTTCGGTCCCGTGATTTTATCCTTCTGAAAGGAATGGATAACTTTAAGTAATTCATTATTTGTAAATTCCCCCATGAGCACCCTATTATCATCTTCATTCACAAACCAGAGAAAAAGTTGGGCAACGTGGAAAATTTCCACTAAATACGAGCCAGCCGGAGCTGTGAATAAATATCCAAAGTGTCGCACCCCCAACCTAACCAATCCATCAAAATTAGTGACCGGGTCACCATGGTCATCATTGAGTTCCCAAATAGTATTGGATAACTTTCTTCCCTTCGCAAAATTCTGAAATAATTTTGTATTTTCATCCCCATAGGTTAACAAAAGTGCAGCTTCATTTTCCCCCAAAAGCTTCTGATGTCTAGATTCACAAGAGATCACTTCATCTTTAGTCACCTGATCAAGAAATCCCAAACCAGGCCTATAAATAATTTGATCAATAAAAAATTCATAGTCACGAAGATCTCGTTCATCACACAGTGGTTTTTCATGGGCCCAAGTAATAGTGGCTTGTTTTAATTTACGAAGGTTGTCCATAAAGAGGACCCTCACAAAGTCTCGAGACTCGGCAGTAATGGGAATCCACAAATCCTATACCAATTTACAAAAAGAAGGATCCTTTAACCACTCAGGGTTAAATTTGAAAGGACTAGGAGGTTTCCTACTCCTTCTCTGTATCTCAAAGAAAATTAGACAGTGATCAGATCTCCCCGCACTATCCACCCATTAACGAACCAAATCACACTCCATAACCAATCTAATCCGCAACAAAAAAAACTGTCCAATCTCTTAGCAACCCTATTCTCACGATTCCTCTTATTTCTCCAAGTTGGAGACATTTTTACAGGAGTTATATCCAACAAATATTTTTGCGCAAAGGCATTGATAAAAAGTTGTCAGAGCATCAAGAACTACCCTAGGTCCCCAAACTTTAGCACACCCCAATGAGAGATTAAAATCACCTCCCAATATTGCCTCCCTATTAGTAACAAAATCCTTGCTTAACATAGTATTCCAAAAAGGAACCTTATTCACATAAGGTCCATAAATGTTCAGTATACTCACTACCTTCCCAAGGTGCGCATCAAAAAGTTCCAGGCCAATGCGAGAGTAAAAAATCCACATACTTTCACAATGAAAACTCATTAAATTCCACCCTGAGGCCAATCCTCCAGAACACCCATGCACATCCACAACAATAAACATCCATCCCAGAAGCAATGATTCTAAAACACATGACACAGCCTCATTCAAAACCAAAGTTTCTTGTAGAAGAACCACATCAGGGCGGTTGATCTCAATCAAATGCTGAAGAGAGGAATTTTTGGAGGGATTCGCCAACCCACGACAATTGAAAGACATAATCTTCATGTGATAAACCCATCCTGGGATTTCACTGCTCCAAGTGCCCATTCAATAGAAGACTACTTACCCAAAGCCACATCCAATAATGCACGCTCTTGTGCCCTCGTGAAGTGATATTTTCTCCCACGACTCCTTAAAGAGGAACCATCACGAGAAAACTCATATAATCCCTTAACCTAGGAGTCCTCATCTAAAACATCCCGATTTCTCAATTTGTAGCGGATGCTCCCGCCCTCCAAGGTGCTAGTCGATGATGGATAAGTGGATACAATGGAGGGAGAAAAGGAACAACTCACCCCTGGAATCGAGCAAGGTACCACACCATATATAAGGGGAGAATTGGCCATGGGCGAGAAAACCGTCGCAGAACAACCATCCAAAATAGCATGTAATTTAAATGAAATTTCAGAGGATGTACAAGTAGATAACATACCCAAAGTATCATTTAGCCAAGAAGCAAATGCGGGTGGCTCACGACATGCACCTGCAGCAGAAGGAGCCAAGTGAATAGGACCAACCGACATAGTAGGCACCTCCCCCACCCTAGTCTCCTGCACACCCAAGGACAGAGAGTGACCACCATATACCTCCCCCATATGAGAAGGATCTTTTTTCATCACCCGAGACGGACCACCAAAATGTAGAACTTTTCCCCGAAAGGTAATCAACAAGAAGACAATAGGTGGCCATAAGCATGAAAATGATGGAATCATAAGGGAACAACTTCATAATCCGATACTTGTGTGTAGGTACCTGACGAAGACTTGATGTTAATATCCATTGATAGCCCAAGCTTCAGGTCAATTTTTACCAAAATTGTCACGTCACCTCTCCTCTACTCGTTGAGAGAGAGGATGCGACTCGACTGCTCTATCTAAACCAGGCATTCTTCCCCATGAACATAAACAAACATGAATTGAAATAAAAATACACATGCAGATGCATAAAACATGGAAATATAGCGGAAGCAAATCTCATTCAACACATTCATATGTTCATAATAATTCATAAAACAAATACATTGCAGGATTTAATACAGAAAAGACAAGAGAGCACTTATCGTGTAAATGAGTTGTCCCACAACTAGCTATGTCATTGCAACATTCCACCCAACCATAGGCCAGTGTGCTCATCAAACTCTCAGCACCACTGCCACCCCCGAGTTGGGCATGATTTCCACAAGGAACTAGGGAACAACAAGCTCACACATAGCCAAATACACTTCAAGGTTCAGCCAAGCAAATCTACGGTTGGGTTTATCAGGCTGCTAAGGCAGTGGAAAGGTAGAATTGCTAAGCTAGTGAGCTCAACCACAAATCTATGGACACCTCCACAATATCTCTTTAGCTTGGCCTCCACAATACCTACACACCCAACACAAAGAAGTATTCCCTTCATTGCTACACAGTCCCTCAGGCCATACCTTCCCTTCCAATGCTCTTCAGGGTGTGCATAGAAGACTAGCCAGCCCCTCCTAATCCTTTGTGAGGTTCCTTTGTTCACTGGGTTTATCAAGCCAATTCTGGTCCTCTTCCACTACTAAGTCTTACAGACCAAAACAAGGATGCACATAACAACAAAACACATGTGTTGGGCATGAAGAAAAAAAACGTCATGGGAAGCAAAAAATGAATTAGTAGAAGGGAAAACAATCCTGGGAGAGAAAATCAATTTCAACAAATGTTCATGGACATTACAAGAGAATAAACAACCTCTGCAAACCTCCAAATTGTGAATCTCTTCACCCATATGATGTGCAACACAAAAACGGACTTCCAGCCATGGAGAAATGAGGAAAATGTAGGAAAAAAGTGAGGGAAACACCCCAACTATCTCCAAGTTTGTGAGGAAGAGAAACACATGGGTGAATAATAGAATGGGCAACAATTTATGGGCGATAACTTGCCTCATATGAAAAAATACGTTTTTCAAAAACGGATGGCTTCCCCAATATGAATTTTGACTGCCATACTCTTCCATTCCCAAGGCATTAACTACCTCAACCAATTTTTGGAAGAAATAAATGATTGGGTGAATAAGACAAAAAAGGTAGTTGACAACTTTACGGGTTCTCTCATTGACATTTGGCTTTACACTATTGGCTCAAGGGTTTGAATAATGTCCCTTCCTATTCCTTGTGAATCATGCCCCCATCGCTTTGTTGCATTGCATGTCTAGTTGTGGGTATTTTATTAAATTGCATTTTTACATGATGTCACAATTTACAATGTTACTGGCTAGCACAAGACCCATAGCTATCGATTTTAATTGTCGATACATAAAACGCTAAATCCATGGCTGGGCCTTGGCCTTGAGCTCCTCACCATGATTTAATAATGGTATTTACATCATGTACATTTTTAATGCAATGGGGTCAAAATCAGGATATTACAAAATCCTTGCCACCTTCATAATCCCTATGGATTGAAAAGTATAATCTTCCGCAACAAATTCACCCAGGAAATTCCTGATCTCCGCAAAATGAGAAGACGTCCAAAAGTGCATAGGTAATTCAGGAAAACGAACCCACAAAGGATCCAGCACAACTTTCTATGTCTTTGCATCGAACAAAGGATCCCAACGCTTCATATCAGTGGTATGCCATCCATACTCCATTGTGACCCTTATACCCTGTCAACCACCTCCCGAGAGTAAATTATAAATGAAAGCCATCCTTTTTCCGGAACCTCGGTCAAGCGCAATTGAGGAAACAAATCCCCCCATTGTTCTACAGCCCACCTATTGAGGAATTCCATCCCAAAATGACACCCATGAGCTCGACCCACCACCATCGTTTCAGAAAATTCTACCGCTTCATCCAAAAGCATATCCACCCCCATGACCAGAGAATCACGTCATGCCCTAACTTTGACACGTTTCATCTTTATTCGTGGGGGTTTCTTCCGACCAGAATCTACCTTAGTTGGAGAGAGGGGCGATTCCACCTCAATGTTGTTCACCGTAGCCTCTACCAGAGAGCCTACTTGTCCACCCGTCTGAGAAAAAGAAGGTTCCACCGGCTTGCCATCCACGATCGAACTCTGACAAAGACCTTAATCAGACCCAGCACCAATAAAATCACCCACGTTGAATGAGGGAGGAGAAACAATCACCGATTGGGGTTTAAAAACCCCCTCCACTTAACTAGGGTATAAAACCATGGTAAGATCATTCGAGGTAACAATGGGTAGTGAAGGCAGAGGAATAGCCAGATCATCACCACCCAAAATCAGCAATATCCTCAATAACCCTGCCACCTGGCCCAGAGGAAACCAAAAATTCCAAGTCCTTCTGATCACCTGTGAGGTATGCAAACCCTAGTTGAGAACTCACCATAGGGTTTGGTAGTTGCCCAAGAAAATCTAAAACAATTCCATCACCCAAGGTAGGGCCAATTGTTAGGTCTTTCGTAGGCACAGGGACCCCCCCCCCAATCGCGGCCAGAACAGACTCAACATCAACCTCATCATGAGGAAACTCTGTGTTCGCCAGAAGATTCGATGCCTCTCCCAAATGAATGGAGGTTTGTCTAAACTTTGTTTCCATAACAACAAATGCCAAAAGTAACTAAGAACCCAGAAAATAAACAATTCCCGTAGCAAACAATCTTTGAAAGTGGCGCTAAGCAAACACCATAAACACCATCCTCTCCATAACCACCTGCACGCCGAGCCAACTCTCAAGCACAATCATTCATCGGGAACCGAACAAATATTGATAAACCCTAACTCTAATAAAGAAACGTTGCAGAGCCATTTTATGAACACTCCTCAAATTTCCATCCAACAGGTACAATGATTCACTAACTATACTTATCACATGTTAATTAAGCTATTTTTTATTTTTTATTTTAATTATTAATTATTAATTTTGGATGATGCCCGTAGAATCAATCTAGACAGTACACTTGTCTTATTCTCATTTAATATTGGACGACGCCCATATAATCAATCTAGACAGTACACTTGTCTCATTATCGTCTGTATATGAAAAAGCATAGATGGTATTCCACCCCAAAATTCTAAGATATATACGCCGATCGACATAAAAATCATCCCAATGGATATCACCTAAACTGAAAATGATATCACCTAAACAGAAAAAACCGAGTACAAACTAACAAACTCCCTATAGGCCTCAAGTGAATAGCTCCAACATTTCAACAAGGTCTCCACACGAGGAGGTAATTTTTCCTAGGTCTCATTGCATGGATACAATTGATGAAGACAAGTCTATATGCTACATGAAATTCTATGTTCATTAGCAGAGTAGTATTCAATTAATTCTTTTATTAAGAAAAACCTATGAAGGAGCTCCCAGACCATTTGAAAGCAGTTTTTTCAAACCGTGTTGATCAAAATGAATCTTAATTCATCGATTACTGAGTCTATATGGATTTTTAGGATCAATATTTATGTGTAAGAGGTTTCCAGTTCTATGATACCTCTTAAATTAGAAATTCAATCAATAATCTTAACTAGAGTTTGCAAGGACCTCTTAAATGATAATTTGGATTAATATCGTATCCCTAGGGTTTACTTGGACCTCTTAAACTAGAATTTGCATAATCAATATTGTCTTCCTAGGGTTCGCTACCAACCCTATAACCTTCTACTTACATACCAATACGAGTTCGACTCTTGTTACATGTCAATGCAAACATGATAAATAGACACAACAATTACATATAACATAAAAATTGTTGAACATATTCAAATATGCAAAGACAAACAAACCCAGGGGGCGGAACCAAGAATCTAAATGTACATACCAAAAACAGATGCCAACATCCAACAAATGCACATGCCAATGCTATGAAAATGCTAGAAGAATATCACCTCCACAACCAAACAACTAGCAGCTAGTGAAGCTACTAGGAAAACCTTGCATCCAACAAGCACCAACATGTATTTCAGCTATAGAATGACAACAATGAAATCGACAACCACAACTATGTGAGAGTTTTCACAAGAAAAATGAGCTCACCTGCCGAACAAGCCACCATGAACTCCACCGATTTACAACAACACTAGAGGTTGAAAGCATCGAAAGGCACACAATATTCCACCTATAACGACCCAAACGATTTATGTGAGCATCGAAAGCACAAACGTGTTGAGAACCAACAAACAATTTGAAACAACATACCAAATAACAAAACAAAGAATAGTAGATAGAATGCCTAGCAATGAATATGGGGTGGCATTTAATCCCAAAGAATGACTAGCATGACACTAAACAATCCAAAGACAGGGTAGCATTAAAGCCTATAGGCCCCAACAAACAAACCAATGAACAATGAATCCAAAGAAAGCTTAACATAATAGAGAACCATATCCACAGATGAGGTGGAATTAAACCATACACACCCCAACAACCAAACCCAGTTAATGCCACCATAGGAATCGACTCGTTGGCGCATCAGTGTATTAATCCTTGCATCCACATAGTAACATCGTTTGCCTTGACGAAAGAAACAATCTAGTTTGCAAGATGAAAGGAGAAATAACAATCAATGTCATAAATCAAGTGCATTAAATTCATTAACACCTCCCTCATCACCTTGTTGTCGTGGCCTGAGCTCCAAAACTCGAGGCTAATGCCACCAAGTGCATGCCCAATAAACACACGGATAATTACAACTTAAATAGATCCCAAATAGTAATTAACAAATGTTTGCAATTCCTAAGTATCGAGACTATATGGTAGATTGAAGGATCCTGCAGAGTTGGATACTAAATGTTCCTACTACCGAAGTGGACATAAAAAAAACATGTTAAGAGATGGTGTTTGTAATAGGAAACCTTGCTTCATAAGAGGATTAGTATAAAATACGAAACCATGCATGACAACTTTTGGGTGTCATAACATACTATGAATTCCAGTCCTCAATTGAATAGTGGTTGATGTGTTGACTGATTAGTAAGAACAATGTAATGGGTATTTCCTCTTGATACTTTTTTCCTTGCAAATCAATGTCACTCAATTGAATAGTGGTTGATGTGTTGACTGATTAGTAAGAACAATGTAATGGGTATTTCCTCTTGATACTCTTTTCCTTGCAAATCAATGTCGATGCACTTCTTTAAAGTGGGTTCCTTGTTGCAAATCAATGTCACTACACTTCTTTAAAGTGGTTTCTTTGTAGCGTTTGGAAGTCTAGCGCAAATTAAACAAAGGATTTAGTCCATCTTGAATGTAGAGATCAACTAATTCATGTTGTCTACCCAAGCGGCCATATTTAGTGAGATCTAATTTCTTCACCTAAACATGATTCTCAAAGATACCTAAGATGTTTGGAAACATAGGCCAACATTTATCATATGAGTCGATCGTCTCACTATATGAAGTCATTATTATGACATTTTAGACAAATTTATTGAAAATAAAAATAAAATTTACAATGGGGGGCTGGACTTGGAGGCCCTTTCCCAGTCGTTCTCGTCGGGCCGCATGAGCAACAAACCTTTGAGAAATCGTTATCGTTACTATACAAGCTCAAGGTGACCCCATTGCTCAAACTTCAGGTCATTTGAACATGATCTATGGGGTTCAAGCATAGTAACCATCTACTATGAAAGGCCAACCATGGTAGGAGCATTGAATCCATCCATTCACATCAAATCTCCCTTCCTACAATCAATACTAACAAGTGTTGCATGGTAGCGACACCTGCCTAAGTTGGTAGGTGGACTTAAATATTTAACTATTTGTTTTTTTTCGGTAGTTCAAAAACATGTATTATTTTGGAAATATAACCCACTTTGCAACTAGAAAATTTTAGTAAATTTGATTATTAAATACATGATTGTATTTGTATTTGGGTTTCTCCACATGGCGATTCAACGCGCTTTGGGAAATTTGATAATCTAATACATCCTTTGATTTGGTCATGTTGGTGTGTGTAATGTCATACATAGTGGCAAAGGGGTGTAACACCCCGGTTTTGACCCCGTTTGCATGATGTATATATTGTAATTAATCGTGGTGAGGAGCTAAAGGAAAAAGCCCCACCATCGATTTGGTTGTGTGTGTTTTGGCAATAGGGGTAGTTGCCGATGGTCTATCGTGCTATGTGGCACATTATAATTTGGCATCATGTAAATACGCACATCAATTAAAAATAAACCACAACCAGCTATGGCAGTGCAACGTTGAATGAAAAGGGCATGATTCCAAAGGATAAGGGGGTGGGGGGATGTCAAACCTTGGTCTATGGGGGAAACCCATGTGTTACCCTTGTTTTGATTTGCCATCTTCCCTTGTCTCACCCTTGTCAAACTCTTTATTGTTTTTGTTGAGGTAGTTGGGGCAGTTAATGTTGAGTGGTGGTGGTTGACGTGGCAGGACTGTCCATCCTTTCCCATGCACCCACTCCACCAGCAGCCCTTCCTCTTCACCGTCGCGTGGGGCAGAACAAACGGTTACTCTTCTCTCCCATGTTTCCAACCTTCACGGTGGTGTTCTGTTCGTCCTTCCGATTGTTGTTAATCCTCACACAGGATTTGGTCTATTCATGTCTCACACAGAGACGGGTTCGGCTTCCTCCTGTGCACCATTGTTCTGTTCATCCGAGCGCTTAGGTCATTGTCTATTTGCCTCACGCAAAGAGACGTGTTGTTCATCTTCGCGCAGGCTGGGATTCTTGTTTTGTGCTCCTCATGCACCAGTCACGGGTCTCCTCTGGTTGTGCACGGAGCGCGCAGGTAGAACGGCCTCAAGGGCCCAATTTCTGTTGGTATGTGTCATAGCCGTGGTTGTAATCCACGATTTCTGCTTGCTGTTGGTTTCACCCATGATTTGGGTTGCTGTGGTTCTGCCCACGTTTTCTGAGTGCTGTTGAGAGTCCGTCATTCTTCCATTTCGGACTGTGCATGTGTGTCTTCTTCCTCCGCTTTGGACTGTGTCTTTTCCTTTATGCACGGGTCGTCATAGTTTTCAGCGTGTGCTGTGGACTCTTGGATGTGGGACGGCTATTGATTTCCCCATCTGTTGGCTGCGTCTTCTTCCCTGTTTTGGGACTGTGCATAGCTGCCATCATTTTCATTGTGTGTTGGGCTGTTGAATCGCCCTGGTTTTGGTTTGTTGTGGATGGAAACATCTTCTAGGTGTTGTTGCTGAGTTTTTTTGGCCACGCTAGGGCCAAGAATAACTCAGCAGTGTGGTTGGACTGGAATTATGTTCACCGTTGGTTGGGACTGTCAAACGGTCATCTTTGCCTTCTTCACAGGGCTGTGAAGGGATTGTTTTGTTGCGTGTATGCAATGGTTGGTCTTCGGACTGTGCTGGATTGGCCGGTTTGTTAATGGCCTGATAAACCCAGCTGTGTTGGTTTGCTGATTGTGTCCCTCGGCTATGTGTAAGCCTGCATTGACCCTTATCCTTAGAGGAATCATGCCCAGCTCGGGGGTGGCAGCGTTGCTGAGAGATTGATGAGCACGCTGGCCTATGGTTGGGTGGAACGTTGCAGCGACATAGCTGGTTGCGGGACTCTTCATCAAAAGATAAGTAGTGCTACTAATTCATCTCTACAAATATATCTATTGTTTGTGAATTATGATGAACATGTGAATGTTGTTGTATGTATATGTTCGCTTCCACTGTATGATTGAAGATTTATGCATTGAGTAACTGTGCATGTATGATGATGGATTATTCATCTTAGTCTGCCTCTGGTTATCTAGTATGCATTATGATTAAGCTTTTAACTCAGCATTTATCCTTGTTTATGTTCATGGGGTTGTTTTCCCGGTTGTATGTGGTGTTCGTCGCGTCCTCTTTGCCGGTGTAAGGTTCGGGGATGTGACAGAGTGCTATCAGAGCCAGGTTGCAACAGTGGGCCTCTATGGGCCAATAAGGGGCAACTGAGAGAGGGTATAATTAACTTCTATGCCCAGCAGAGATCAGAATTTGAGATGGCAGCAAATTTCAAAAATTTGCCTAAGTGTTGAACAGTCGGAAGAGCTAGTGGAAAGCTCCTCCGAAACGACGGAAGGTGTAGTCGGAAGGCCCTCCGACGAGGCGCAGCAGCGGAAAAGAATTTTGGAAAATTTGCTTAAGTGTTTGAGCCATCGGAGCACTTAGCGGAATTGACTTCCGCCGTAGCGGAAGATTTAGACGAAGGCGTGTCCGACGAAGAGCAGTGAAAGAAAATTGCGGAAACTTGTCTAAGTGTCCGTCGGAAGAAAATAGCTCTTCGAGCATCCACAGTTGCGGAAGTCTAAACAACTATGCACTCGACGGAAAAGTCGTTTGACCGCCAATGCTACGAAGAAAGCTAAGTTAAAAAAAAATAAAAAAATTCTAAGTGTTTTAGCAGCCGTCGACGGGAAATAGACGTTGGGTTCACCGACACCGCAGAAGAGTTTAGCGTTTGACAGTCCGTCGTTGCGTCTTGGTCGTCTGGGCAGACCCGGGTTTACTATAATGAACCAACAACACCCCTATCTCACTGGCCCTTTCGGCGACAGACCGCAAAGCGGCCTGAAGTCTCACCCGAAGTGATCCTAATGGGTTGGCCAAAGAATCAAGTGTCTCGACCAGGTTCTGTATGGCGTCCTGTGTGCATCTTGCAGCTCTTATTAGCTCTCAAGACCGTTCTTTCCTCTTTGCGATGCGCAATTTCCTCTTACTCGCAATGACTCTAATCCTTATCGCATCGTCGCATCCTGGGCCACACATAACTCGATCCTCAACCGCAGCGCACCACAGCTCCTCTGATGGTGCGATATCACCTTCTTGCGATATCCTACTGCTGTGACTCAGCGTACCTAGCGTTACTTGTATTCAACTCACAAGACTCAATACACAAGGTTGTTTTATACTATGACTCTTAACTGTCTTGAGTGAACCTTAGATAGACTCTTATACAGAATACTTAAAGACTTCAACTTGCATTTATCCTTGTAATATGCTATGAACTGAATAACATACACATACATTTACTGTAAGCAAAGTTCATGTAATGAATGACAGATATAACAAGTAAATACAATCACATGAATCAAACACATAACACTCTGATTTTACGTGGTTCACTTCCAGGGTGGAAGTTACGTCCACAGAACTGTGCTTCTATATTATAACTTGAGAGAGGTACACAGTTCTGCTGCACCGCATATGCAGCTAGAGATCTTCTGGGTAACTCCGCACTCAGCCTGGAGCCCTTCTCTCCTAGATCTCTTCTCTATATTGCCTTCTTACAATATACTCTCACTCTCACTCTCTCTGTCTATCAATCCTTGCGGATTGTTACAATACAAAATAACAGTAAGCTAACAGACTACTGATAATCTGACTAGCTAGATGGCCTAAAATGCCCAAAATTCCAACCTTTTACAATACAAAATACATCCCTTTATAGGCGGCCCGAAGGTCTCGCCATTACAACACTGTGGGCCTGTCCCAACAGTAACCCAAACCCTAACTAGTGACAGTTGGCATATCTGTACTTGGGGTAGCCGCTTTTCGTCACACCACTGCTCTCTGTAGTCTTCCATGCTTCCCGGCGCTGACCATGGGTACTATGCACTGCTTCCCATCTTCTGTCCTTCATCTTCAATACCTCGGCCTCGTTGCTCTTTTTCCTTTATGAGGGTAGCTGAGCCCTCCTGTCTTCGCCACTGCCTTCACTGCAGTGGTTGAGCTCTCTCTTCTCAGTCGCTCAGGTACTGTCGTCTTCCTTGACTTCTCTGTTCCAACAGTCACGGTTTTCGGCTCTGCTCTGCAGCTAGAAACATGCTACGGCGTCGTAGCTTCACCTTATCTCTTCATCTTCGCCAAACTGTCTATCCGCCAAAATGGC
>LPNX010567964.1:182267-226333 GCA_001517045.1 Pseudotsuga menziesii
AACAAGTCTTTGTCTGCAAGTTCCGCTTGTTCGATTTGTTTTCCCTTTCACTTTTCTTCTCAGCAGCTCGCTCCAGGTATTCACGCTGCTTGGGTTCCGCATATTTTCATTCTTGACCTTTGGAACCTCTTGTTCTTCTCTTAGCTGATGAGATAGGTCATCTCCCTTCTCCCGTTGCTTTCTTTTTCTCATTTTTACTTTCTTCCTAGCGGGAGATTTCTTCTCATCATTCCGTTGCTCTGCTTTCTTATCTTCAGTGATCGGCTTGGCTTTCTTCTTTTCTGCAGCAGAGACTTTGATGACATCTTCTACATCCTGAGCTTGACTCCTCATCCTTGGCATCTGTCCGGTCTGTGATGAACTTGGCGTGGTCATAGCAGCTGTAAGACCTCCACGCTCGAATCTTTCCAAAATCGCTTCTATAGTTTCATCCTCCGACAGAACCCACTCGGTGTTATACTTTGGATTGGCAATGGTTGCAAGCTCTGAAAATCGCAGCACTGTGTAACGAAATTAGCTCTGGACAGGGGAAACTTAACACTGCACTCTATAGCTCTCGGCTCTTTGCAAAAGTAACCCTCCCAAATGAATAATTTCTGCTTTTATGCTGAAGGCGATAATCCCGGACGCAACGGTCATCTAGACTGAACCCGTCGGTCGTATTAATTGCTTGGACGAGACCACACCCATCATCTTGATCCTCAATAAATGCTGAAATCCGATCAATTTCCCTTGAAGCGTGTGTATGCAGGCGCCGGTCTCGTCGAAGATTTGCTAAATCTGGATAATTGATTATGCTGCTGCCCAAATCTACGGTAAGGTATACCAGTCATTTCCTCATTAACTGCCTGTCAGAAGGCGACTTGACTAGCCCTCTGTCTCGTTACAAAAACTGGGTACGTGGCACGGAGAAACATCGCGTTGCTGCGATGCCACACCGCATCACTTGCTCAACACAAACTTAAGCGTTTTTTTTTCAAAATGAACCGTCCTTATGCGATTCCTTATACTTAGAATACCTGCTGGTGTAGACTAATTCCCAGTGCGATGCCTCCTTTCAACTACACTGGACATCTGCACCATCTCAATTCTGAGTTAGGGCTGATAGGTGGAGTGGCTGTCACTATAAATCTTAAGCCTACTGCCATTGATCATCGTGGGAAGAAGCTCCCCATTCAGTTTGCTGAGCTGAACGGCTCCTCCCTCTGTAACTTGCTGTATCTGATATGGTCCCAACCAATGCGTCTTGAACTTCCCTGGAAACTTAAGAAATTTACTGTCATAGAGGAGTACTAGGTTTTCGATCTGAAGAGTTTTACTCTTAATGTGCCTGTCATGCCAAGCTTTTTCTCGTGCCTTTTGCACTTTCTGATGGAATCCGGCAATGAATCTGTCTTCCTCTAAGGCAAGCAGTTGCGCTAGCCTCTCATGCACAGTGTCTGTATCAGCCATTCCCGTGATCTGAGCAATTCTTAAACTGGGAAGGATATACTCCATAGGCATAACAGCCTCCTGTCCATACACCAAGATGAAATGTGTGTGTACTCTAAGTTTCTTGCATGTAGTCCTATATGCCCATAATACAGCGTTAACTCTGAGGTCCCAATCATTCCTTTGGCTGTTGCATATCTTAGTAAGAGCATTTTCTAAAATCTTGTTAAAGGCCTCCATCGTACCATTAGCTTGCGGGTAGTAGGGAGTGCTCTTATGGTGCTGTGTCTGGAATTCTTCCGTCAAGGCCTCAATGGTGCTATTCAAGAAGTGTGTGCCTTGATCGCTCATCAAAATTACTGGGCATCCAAATCTAGTGATGATGTTTTCAAAAATGAACTGTGCGGCTGTAGCAGCATCACAATTTCTTACTGCTTTGGCCTCTGCCCACCTGGTGAGGTACTCTGTTCCCGTGATGATATATCTCGCACCAGTTTGTTTTCCCGGTGGGTTGATAGGACCCACAAATTCTATAGCCCACTTGTCAAATGCACGCAACGTAACCTGCGGTCGCAGCGGAATTTTATCTCGTCGTGAAGGTTTTCCTACCCTCTAGAAGATATCGCAGCATCTGCAAAAGTCCTTAGTGTCTTTGTGTAACGTGGGCCACCATAATCCTGCGGTCGGGATTTTCTGTGCAGTCGGCTTTCCTGCGAAATGACCTCCTGCGGTACCTGAATGTGCTTCTCTGATAATAGCCTCTTTTTCATGCGGCATCACACATCTGCGCAGGATTTCATCTGGACCTAACTTGTATAATTGTCCTGTGATCAGGGTGAAGTCTGCTACTTTAACAACCAATTGTCTCTTTTGATGCTTGGTAAACTCCTCAGGTGCCCTTCCTGTAGTGAAAAAGTGAATGATATCAACATAGTACTCATCTACGATCTGAATAGAGAACAATTGTGCATCTGGCAAATTGTCCTCTAGATTACTGGGCTCTTCTCCTGAGTCTATTCGCGACAGATGATCAGGTCCAACATTCAATCTTCCTGGTTTGACAATGAATTCAAAATCATACTCCTGAAAGAGGAGTAACCATCTGCAGATTTTCCCCCCTAACACTGGCTTATTGACCAGATACTTCAATGTGGAATGGTCAGTAAACATCTTGAACGAGGCACCCAATAGGTAGTGCCTAAACTTCTGTAGCGCGTACACCATAGCTAAGCTTTCTCTTTCTGTCGTGGTGTAGTTCTTTTCTATTGTCGACAGCTTTCTGCTGGAGTATGCGATAGGATGGTCGATACCTCCTTCTCCTGGTTGCATTAAAACAACCCCTAGTGCGATGCCAGATGCATCCACATGTACATGAAACGGCTTAGTCCAGTCTGGGAATACTAAGATGGGCGCTGTAACCATCTTCTCTTTAATTGTGTTTAGACTCTGCTGGCATTCCTCATTCCATAGGAATTTTACATCTTTGTTTAACAGTTTTTCCATCGGTGCTGTAATCTTTGCGTATCCCTTGATGAATTTTCTGTAGTACCCGGTATGACCAAGTATTGTTCTCAATTGTTTGACTGAGTTGGGTGCTGGAATATTTACAATGATGGCAATCTTTGCGGGATCTACCATCAAGCCTTGCCTACAAACAATGTGACCCAACAAAATACCAAATGGCGCACAGAATATACATTTTTTCAAGTTCAGAGAAATCTGGTATTGCCTACATTTCTCTAACATCAGTCTTAAATCTCCTATGTGCTTGTCAATTAATCCAAATACAGTCCAATCATCAAAATAAACTTCTAGGAATTTATGGATGTATTCTTTAAATACAGCAACTACTACTCTAGAAAAGATAGCTGGTGCATTCTTAAGACCAAAGGGCATTACCGTATACTGGAATGAGCCCCATTATGTTGCAAAAGTGGTCTTATGTCGATCTTCTGGGTGGATGCTAATCTGGTGATAGCCTGAAAAGCCATCAGTGAAGGAGTAGACCTCCTGTCCTCCCACATTGTCTAGTACTTCATCAGTGAAAGGTGTCGAGAATGGATCATGAAGCGATGCGTCGTTAAGTTTACGTAAGTCGACACAGATCCTGATGTCTCCTTTGGTTTTCTTCTCTTGCACGACCATGGGACTAACCCATTCGCTCTCTTATACGGGATCAATGATGCCTGCTGCTAGCATCTTATCGATCTCATCCTTAACTTTTTCTTTGTAGCGTGGATTTAATCTATATGGACGCTGCTTGACTGGTCTAGCATCCTCTTTCAATGGTATCCTCATTACTCCCAGGTCTCCGACTATTCCCTTCATCTCTGTGAACTTGGTGGGAAATAGGTCCTGATAGTCATGTAACAAGTCTGCAAGCTGTCCAACTGTTTCATCGGTCCAATAGTCTCCAATAGAGGCAAACTTTGGTTCTGTGTCTGTGCCAATATTGATCTTTTTAATCTTGATCAGCTCTGTGATTGCTGGAATCTGTAGCTTCGGTCCATCAACATCGCGAGTCCCTTCTGAATCCGGAATGTTGATGTTGCGAGGATCCTCATCCTCCTCCTCTGGTTCTGCTTCGAAGTTATAGCACTCAAGCGCATCTTCTAACTGGATGGCCCACTCAGGTTGAGTCTGTACTGATAGGGTACAATCCTTAAAATATCTTAACCTTTATTACATCTAGGGCCTAATCAACATTTGGATACTCAGATTCAAAAGCAAAGGTGAGTAGAAAGTTGTCTATTAGAAGTGGCCATGTAGTCGTTCCCTTGCGCAATTCAGTCTCTGTGTACCAGTTCCGTGGAACTGTGTCCAAAGTGTGAATGAATTGGTGAACCCATTCATCCTCGGGAATGTCCGACCAATTCTGTTCACATGTCTAAATGTGTGACCTGGGGTCACTTTCTCCTGTGTATCTCTGCTGGGTATATTCTCTGTCGGTATAGAATCCGATTGCCATCAATCTCTTAAGATCATCCCATGATGCGATATTCTCTTTATGTGCATACCACCATCTTGCAGGTGTGGCTCGTACTGCAAGGTCCATAGCTGCAATCCTCTGCTCGTGGAGGATTTGTTGTTCAAACTGCGTGAGAAAGTCCTGGATATCTGTTAGACCCTGATATGATGGAATCTCGTTGACCTCTGTGCCAATCCATCGCAGTGACTTATTCATATGTGCACATCTGTGCACCGAGACTTCGTAAAGTCTGTTCTTCCAGTTCTCTAGACCAACATTCGAATCCGATGCGCATGAGCTGTCGCATTGCCAACTAATGTTCCCTTCTGCGATTGGATTGATGTAGTCACTCTGGTTCGCAGTCATCTGATAGAGACTGTCCTTGTTTCCTTACCTCTTCCTCTGCTCGGATAGGTTCAATGTATCTAGGACCCTGAAGAGGATCTAACGGTGCGATGACCCGGATCTGCGCGTCCTCAAAGGTCATTTTTCTTCTCTTTAAGTCGATAATGGCCATGTTACCGATCGCACAATCAATGCCTAGCAGTGCTGGATATGGTCTACTATCGCCAATGATTTCTATAACTTCAAAGTCCGCACAGCTGCGAACTCCGTCAATGTTAACTGGCACCTGCGATAATCGACCCAGGGGTGATACTCGCTGTTGATTAGCTAATCGTAGATGGATAGGCGATCTGACTAACTTAGGGCTACCAATCTGTTCCCATGTCTGCTTAGTCAGAACATTTACCTCTGATCCTAGATCTAGGATCACCTCGTCCATTTCAAATTCTCCAACCTATGATGTGAGTCGCATCTCTCTTCCTGTTCTTGTATGTCCCATAATATTATGAATAGCACGTTGTGCACTGCTCACGGAAGAAGATGGCTGAAACCGATCTATGATGCGCTAAAGTTCTCCAATAGCTTGCTCATTTCTCACGAGTTTTAAACAACTCCGCAGGAAGGATTGTACACTTCCTTCCAACTCGTCTTCGTCGCAAGTGCCCGATGTGGTAGCCTACGATGTCTGGTCAGGGCTAACGCCACAAGGTGCTTGCTGCGGTACGCCCCTAGACGGCGGTACCTACGATCCTGATTGCATAGGGTCATAAAAGAAAGTCTTAGCTTCCTGAAATGTCTGTTTATTCTTCTGTAGGTCAAGTGGTGTTGCTTTGTTAGGAGCTTTACGCACCCACTCCTGACCTGTGGTCTTTTCAGTAACCTGCGATGTCCCATTGGTGGAAGCACCACTGCGAGTCACAATGTTGACTCTTAGTTTTGGTTCTTTCTGCTCAGCAGCAATAAACTGGATGTTCTGGTGTACTGCTGGCTTAGGTTCTCTGATCTTAGCTATCAAGGTAGGACAGTCTTCTATAGCGTGATCGTAAGATTTGTAATAGTTACATGTGGTGGTAGGACTCTGACAGTCCCTAGCATAATGTCCTACAACTCCACAGTTGTAACAAGTGACTGGTCCGCGACCACGGCCAAAGCCTCTGAATCCTCCTCGTCCTCTGAATCCTCCTCCACGGCCAACATAAGCCGGATCATGCTGTGATCCTGCTGCTTGACCCTATGTTTCTGATTGGAATCTGTACAGGTCTTGCTTGCTCCCGACCATGAGTTCATAGACTCGGCAATCGTGTTCATCATGTCCTACGGACTTACAGAAGATGCAGTATAAGTTCTTAGGCGTCTGCACGTACTTCTGAAGTAGAGGGCACTGGTGACGTAGATGTCCTCTTGTTTATCATATTTCACACCACGGCCCATGGGTCTGTGGTAAGGGGTTAGGAGCCCCAGTTGCTAGATATTCTACAAAGACTGGACAATTATCTTTAGTATGGCCTTGTGCTTTACACTTTACGCACCATATGTCTTGCTCAAGCTCTTTCCCTTTCTTAAGTTCATGCATCTATATTGTGAGATTAGCCAACTGGTTTTGCAGGTTTATCGTACCTGTGCTAGTTTCAGCTAGAGGTGAAGCCTCTAGTTTCATCGCCATCTCCAATGCGTCGTCCTGCGTCTGGAGTTTCTGCTGCATTAATGGCAGTCTGATGTGAAGGAGCAGCGCTGCAATAAACCATTCCTTATGCTGCTCCGGCGCAAACTCAAAGCTGACTTGGTCTATAAGGGCTTTAAATTTCTGATCAAAGTCCCACACTGAATCTGTAGGTAACTGTTTGATGTCTTTGAGCTCTGTAATGCACTGTGACTCAAACTTAGATTTCTTAAACTCTTTAATCATGGCGGTCCTGACCTGGACAAGTGTTCTGGGTACCACTGAGGTATACTTCATATACCATGTTAAGGCTCGTTCTCTCAGTGTGGTGCCCAACTGTACAAGTTTACTATTATCATCATTGATTGCTTTAATGGTCCACACGGCTTCACATAGAAACCAATGCTGCTCTGGGTCCTCTGCCCCTGTACCCTTAAAGATAGGTAGCTTCATATCATCCCCCATTCTATTTCTACGTGGTGGATGTTGATTTGCTGTGTTACTACCACTCGGCGGTGTAGGTGGAGGTGATGTAGCGGTAGTATGTACTGTTTGCGAGCTACTAGATGGAGTTCCTACAGGATTGTTCTGAGTCCCGATCTGTTTCTGTGGGGTATAAAGGTGGTAAGGGATACCCCCTTCTGTTATTTTTGTGGTACTGTGACTCTGTTGTCTAGTATTATCTGAACTATCTTCAAATATGGGAGAGCTGAAATCTGCTTTGTATTTCTTTCCACTAAGTGTACGTCCAATGTCATCAAAATCACTTTCAAACTCTTGTAACATTACTATCTTTACTTATTCATTTGAAACTAGATCCATTGTTCCTTTTTCATGTAATAACATCTTAATGGACAAGTTTAAAGATTTTAGGTACTTATCGCGATATCCTTTGAAGAAGTACCGCTCAGCCTTGCTGAAGCTTTTTCTCTGGTCAACTGCAAACTCTGTGATGAAGCCTTCTAGCACACTCGCAAGCCAGAAGTCTACAGTCCTCGTAATGGGATTATCAAGGTTCTTCACGGTCTGAATCAGCTCCAGTGTCCAGACAATGTTTCTTTTCTTCTTGAATATGTTCTTGTCAGTCAACTTTGATAACCAGTCGTAAAGCTCGTTTCCAAAGGTTGCAAAAAATATCGCATGCAGGTCTGTAACGATATATTTTTGTAACCAGTCCTCTGTACTCAGTCTAGGAATCTTGTTTTCTCGTTCGGCAAACTCTTTGGTCGTAGACACAACCCACTCATTGAGTTAATCTCTAGTAGGATGCCAACAGAACATCAGTGCTCAGTTTTTTCAAAACCGGCAACAGAACCATTTGTTGGTCGTCTAGGTAGACCTGGGTTTACTATAATGAACCAACAACACCCCTAGCTCACTGGCCCTTTCGGCGACAGACCGTGGAGCAGCCTGAAGTCTCACCCAAAGTGATCCTAGTGGGTTGGCCAAAGACTCAAGTGTCTCGACCAGGTTCTGTATGGCATCCTGTGTGCGTCTTGCAGCTCTTCTTAGCTGTCAAGACCGCTCTTTCCTCTCTGTGATGCGCAGTTTCCTCTTACTCGCAATGACTCTAATCCTTATCGCATCGCCGCATCCTAGGCCACACGTAACTCTATCCTCCGCTCGATCCTCAACCGCAGCGCACCAAAGCTCCTCTGATGGTGCGATATCGCCTTCCTACGATATCCTACCGCTACGACTCAGCGTACCTAGCGTTACTTGTATTCAACTCATAGGACTCAATACACAAGGCTGTTTTTTACTGCGACTCTTAACTGTCTTGAGTGAACCTTAGACAGACTCTTATACAGAATACTTAAAGACTTCAACTTGCATTTATCCTTGTAATATGCTATGAACTGAATAACATACACATACATTTACTGTAAGCAAAGTTCATGTAATGAATGACAGATATAACAAGTAAATACAATCACATGAATCAAACACATAACACTCTGATTTTACGTGGTTCACTTCTAGGGTGGAAGTTACGTCCACAGAACTGTGCTTCTATATTATAACTTGAGAGAGGTACACAGTTCTGTTGCACCGCATATGCAGCTAGAGATCTTCTGGATAACTCCGCACTCAGCCTGGAGCCCTTCTCTCCTAGATCTCTTCTCTATATTGCCTTCTTACAATATACTCTCACTCTCTCTCTCTATGTCTATCAATCCCTGTGGATTGTTACAATACAAAATAACAGTAAGCTAACAAACTACTGATAATCTGACTAGTTGGATGGCCTAAAATGCCCAAAATTCCAACCTTTTACAATACAAAATACATCCCTTTATAGGCGGCCCGAGGGTCTCGCCATTACAACACTGTGGGCCTGTCCCAACAGTAACCCAAACCCTAACTAGTGACAGTCGACATATCTATACTTGGGGTAGCTGCTTTCCGTTACACCACTGCTCTCTGTAGTCTTCCATGCTTCCCAGCGCTGACCATGGGTACTATGCACCGCTTCCCATCTTCTTTCCTTCGTCTTCAATACCTCGGCCTCGTTGCTCCTTTTCCTTTATGAGGGTAGCTGAGCTCTCCTGTCTTCGCCGCTGCCTTCAATGCAGTGGTTGAGCTCTCTCTTCTCAGCCGCTCAGGTACTTTCGTCTTCCTTGACTTCTCTGTTCCAACAGTCACGGTTTCCGGCTTTGCTCTGCAGCTAGAAACATGCTACGGCGTCGTAGCTTCACCTTATCTCTTCATCTTCGCCAAACTGTCTATCCGCCAAAATGGCAGCTTTTCCTGTAGCTGCGGGACTCTGCTCCAACATTGCGGCTGTCGAAGGGACTATTCCACCGATGCTAGTTCTTCCAGTCGCCGACGCCGTAGAGAAAGTCAAAAAATTTCCTAAGTATGGAATCGTCGGCCATCGGAAGCAGAAAGTGGTTCAAGCGCCGCCGTTGTGGAAGTTAAACTCACTAGCCCACCGATGAGAAGCGACCACCGACGCCGTCAAAGAATTTTTAAAATCCTTCTAAGTAAAGAATTCGTTGGCTATCGGAAGAAAATAGCAGTTCAAACGCCCGCCGTTGCGGAAGTCTAGAGCACTAGACTTCCAATGTGAAAAGTCTGTCGATGCCGATCAGGTTGTGCCGCCAATCGGAAGAGAATAAGGGATCGTGTTCCGCCGTTGCGGCTGCGGAAGGGACTAAGTCGCCGACAAATAGAAGAAAGATGAGCCGGCGAGGGTGAAAAATTAGTCGAAGGGACTTCCAATGCTGTCGGCGGAAGAAAGAAGAAAGACGAATTTTCACAAAGTTTCGAAAATTCGTCTAAGTATGGAAATCATCGGAAAAATTTAGAAGTTTGAGTAGCCGATGCGTCAGCAGGAATCGGAAGAAAATAGAAGATGAAGATGCTGATGCAGTGAAAGAAAAGAAGAGAAGTTTTAGAGGAAATTAGTGGAAAACGGAACCGTCGTTTCGGCAGGGATCTTCCAAAGATCACCGAAACATCGGAAGAAGATAGTTGTTTCAGCATCCGATGTAGCGATGAAGAGAAGAAAAATTGAAATTTTTCTAAGTATAAAAACGTCGAAAAAATTTAGAAGATCTGATTGCCGATAGAGCTTAGTTGTTCCTATTTTCGATGAACAGCGAAAGATGTTAGCTATTTGGGGCTTCGAAATAGCGGAGGAATTAGTGGTTTCGACCGCCGATTCTGTGGAAGGATTAGTGGGAATGAGAGCCGATTCTGCAGAAGAGAAATTTGAGTTTTTCAAATGGGATTTTCCAGCAGATTTCGACTATTTTCCAGTGGGATTTTCAGTTGTTTTCAGTGGATTTACAGGTGGCTGAAGTTGGCAGTGGTGTGTAAAAATGCAAAGATTTGGTAAAAGTCTTCATTCTTAGAAGTAGTGTGGTTTTCACACCCGAGGTCGGAATGAAGCATGTGGATAGGCGTTGGAAAGCTTATCCAGTAGGAAACAAGGGTAAGTCACCAAAATCTGAGCATGGATCAGCAAAGTGCTAATGATGGCCATTGCTATCAAATGGACAAACCTGGAAAGTCGCTTGCCCAGGGGTAGCAAGGACTATGAATTCAACCAGCTGCTGTGTGGAAAAGGAATTCCATGCAAGGATGGAAGATTTGAAAGGGAAATTTCCTTAAAACCCTATCTTCCTGACTATGTTACATTTCCTAAGTTTTATGCATGAAATGCATGAGGATATGTGTTGTATACATAGGATATTAAAGATTATACATTTATAATGAACCACTAATGATAATCATTGCTTTGATGTTGGCATTAGTGGAAAAAAAAAACCAACGACGACATGGACCTAGCTAAATATGTTGCTGATGCTGATGAATGTGACCAGCGACCCTATGGAGAAAGGGATAAGGAAACAAGTCCATAAAAGTTGGTGAGCAAATGCTGCAATCTCCTGCAAAGGACCAACCAAATTGGTCATGTCAAGGGTGTAAGTAGAACCCATGCAGGTAAGAGCTTGATTATGACAAATTCCATGGAGTGGTAAAGGTAAGAGACCTCATACCATGTGGATGTTTGAATATAGAAAGGTATCATGCCTGTACATATTGGCTGAGCTTAGTAGCCCGAGGAAAGTAGGTAGAGGTGCAACTGTTGTGATGTATTGCATGAATGCATTGAGATGAGTGCATGTGATATTATGAATGACTAATGACTGAAATGATGAATTGATGACAATTCAGGAGCCATTTCAAAGGTTGTTATGAATGCAGGATAGTCACGATCAATTGGCTGCCAGAAATGCTCTATGGAAGTGCAAGGTGGTATGAATGATACGCTTGTGAAGTAAGGAGTATCTAAACATTATATTTAATTGCATGAATGATGTGACTATGCCTTGCAAATGTTAATATGATAACAATTGCATGAAGTAAATGAGATTTGATAATATTGATGTGACTAACAGTGGGAAGTATTTGAATTTTATAAATTCTGAAAATGCTTCAGTGATGGTTGTAGCAATGAAAAATTTATATGCATCCAGACTTACCAAGTGTTTGGTTGATTGAAGCTCATGTTTCAGGTAGATTATTTCGATCATGGCAGTGAGAGGTAAGACCTTGACCAATGCCAGAATATACCATGTATGAGGAAAGTCTCATGGTTGTAAAAACAGTTGGTATGCATAATAGGTCGTTAAATTCGAATTGTGAATTTCAGATTTAAGGAATTGCTGACAACTACTAGTCACTATTGGTTTGCATAAGATTGTGTTTGGTTGATTGAAGCTCAGGTTTCAAGTAGATTATTTTGAGCATGGCAGTGAGAGGTAAGACCCTGACCAATGCCAGAATCTACCATGTAAAAGAGCCAAACCTTATGAGAAGAGTCTCATAGTTGTAAAAGTAGTTGGTATGGGTTGTTAAATTTGAATTGTGGATTTCGGATTTAAGAATTGCTGACGACTACCAATCACTGTTGGCTTGTATAAGATGGTGTCAGGTGGACGCATGGTAAGTGGGTATTCATGTTATGATAGTAAGCATGAAATTATAATGGGCATAGTAGTGCTGCTTACAAGAGACCCACAATTAAGCAAATCAATTTCTGTAGTAAACAGAGTTGCAAATTCCTATTGAATTTGATTACCAATGTCATTGTTTGGTTATGGAACAATCAATTTGGATTGTATTATCAAATAATGATTGACTGCTTGGCTATTTGATGAATGTGCCAGGGGTGCACATTGCAGGAAGATCATGTGTGATGGCCTGCAAGAGCCAAACTTCATGGGAAGGTTTTCCCTTGGAAATGGGTTTCGGGTGAAACGCCATTGGACATTTTGGAAATGTCTCATCTGCACTACATGTTTGGTAGCAACATGAGTGAGATGGTATAAATTATGTCGGTAAGACATGTGTGAATATGAAATGTGAAAAGGAGTTGGGATGGCTAACCGAGGGATTGTTAACTCAGAGAAGGAGCCACGATTCCTCCTTAACAACGGCATACTGCGTCAACAAATGGATAAGTGTTATGTGACCCTTGCTAAGAATATGCATGCTTAATTGCTAAAAATTCCATATGCAGAACATGTTTTGATTTATATCCATTATGACCGATTGCTTGAGTATGAATAGGGCCTACATGGAACACACCGGGAAAGGGTGCACACTTTTTCGATGTTGAGTCATGAAAAGGGTTTTCAATATTGATTACACTCTAGGGAGTGGACGCACTCCTGGTGTCTCAATACTTGATAATGAATGATGAGAAATGTGATTACAGTTTTAGAGCAATAACACTGATGAGTTTGCGTGTATTGTTTGTGTTGCTTGTGTTAACAGGCTAAATAGATGCAGTTGGGTGTTGCACCCTAAAGGTAAAGGTAGAAGGTAAAAGGTGATTTGTTGACGGTCTGATAAACCCAACTAGAGGTTGGCTTGACTGTGTAATTTTGATAAAATTGTGGAAACGTTACAGTGTATTGGCTTGATTGGCCGCAGCCTAATAAACCCAATTGTATATTGGCTTGGCTGGACGGTCTGATAAACCCAATTGTAGGTTGGATTGACTGTGCCTGATATATATAAAAGGATGTTGTGAAGTAGCATGCATGCTGACCTAACATCCAAGTCCATAGGTGATCCCAAGGCTTGCAAAGCAAAGCAGGATCCTGTGGACGAACGAGGAAATGCACAATACAGTGTTTGGATATAGGTATCGCGGGAAGCGAGGACTATGAGAGCATCATAAAGGTGCATGTGGACATGTGACTGTCTTGGAAAGCTCGGAATGAGCGGCAATGAAAAAGGTGTTAGTGAGACCGTGAGGTTCCTAGCAGCCAAGATAAACCATGTGAAGAGACCCCATGGTTTAGAGGTCTGGAATAGACCGAAGACACTAAGTGTCATGACCAAGAGGGATTGGTCCAGCATTCACGGTGAAGTGAAAGAGGCTGAGAGCATGAAAAGCCACAACAGTGGTGTGGGTTCCAGGATGGAACAAAACAAAGAGGGAAAAAAACTCTTGCTGCTCTCTCTTGCCCTTTTTATTATATATATATATATATATATTTATGCATTGTGAAGACAAAATATTGTTGAATGCATGTATGAATGAAAATGGAATGTGTGTATTTGCTTAAAGTAAATTGTGAATGCTGGAATAGTTAATTCCCTGCCCAAGAATGGACATGAATGAGCTAGTGTGCCTGTTGGGAAGGCATGAAAAATATGAAAGTCTCCTTGATGAGACTTGGACTGTCATGCCAATTGGGTAATTAACTGACTGATTTTAATGTCTATATTATGCTTGGTCTGACAGAATTTCAATGGCACATTTCACAGGTGAGAAAAGTGAAACCAGGTGGTGCACATTGATCATGGCAGCAGATCAAAAGTTGTTGGACTTAGCTGGAAGTCTCCTTCAAGTGATTGCCAAGACCCAAGAAAATCTTGGGGAGATGCTCAAGATACAGAAAAGGCAGAGTGAAATGAACCACCAGATTTTGCAAGACTCTATTGGTTTGCAAAGGGAGGTGAAAGGCCTTCTGGGAGAAATCGGCAAAAGAAAGGAAGGTGGATCAACGATGGGACAATTGTCCAATCAACCCGATAAGAAACGGTCCAGGCATGAAGACTCAAAGGAAATTGAGCAGGTAAAGATGCAGCAGCCAGTGAAATGCTGGAGATGCGGAGGACATCATTTACGCCGGAACTACCCAATGAGGGAACATGATGAGGGCAATAGCCGCAAAGTTCCTAGACTTCGGGATGAGCTGAAAGCTAAGAACCAGCAGGAGAATTCCATGGAAGCCGAGGGGCTTGGTCGTGAACGTTCAAAGTATATGACTGAACGTGGGGCAGATCTGCAAAATTTTGAAATTTTGATGTGCAATTGTATATGTATTGTATATATGTAATGGAACACCGAGGACGGTGTTATTCCAAGGGGGAGGGGAACGTAACACCCCGGTTTTGACCCCGTTTGCATGATGTATATATTGTAATTAATCGTGGTGAGGAGCTAAAGGAAAAATCCCCACCATCGATTTGGTTGTGTGTGTTTCGGCAATAGGGGTAGTTGCCAATGGTCTATCGTGCTATGTGGCACATTATAATTTGGCATCATGTAAATACGCACATCAATTAAAAATAAACCACAACCAGCTACGACAGTGCAACGTTGAATGAAAAGGGCATGATTCCAAAGGATAAGGGGGTGGGGGGATGTCAAACCTTGGTCTATGGGGGAAACCCATGTGTTACCCTTGTTTTGATTTGCCATCTTCCCTTGTCTCACCCTTGTCCACCTCTTTATTGTTTTTGTTGAGGTAGTTGGGGCAATTAATGCTGAGTGGTGGTGGTTGTGGCAGGACTGTCCATCCTTGCCCATGCTCCCACTCCACCAGCAGCCCTTCCTCTTCACCATCGCATGGGGCAGAAGAAATGTTTACTCTTCTCTCCCATGTTTCCAGCCTTCACGGTGGTGGTCTGTTCGTCCTCCCGATTGCCATTAATCCTCACGCAGGATTTGGTCTGTTCATGTCTCACGCAGAGACGGGTTCGGCTTCCTCCTGTGCACCATTGTTCTGTTCATCCGCGCGCTTAGGCCATTTTCTGTTTGCCTCATGCAGAGAGACGTGCTGTTCATCTTCATGCAGGCTGGGATTCTTGTTTTGTGCTCCTCATGCACCAGTTGCGGGTCTCCTCTGGTTGTGCACGCAGCGCGCAAGGGCCCGATTTCTGTTGGTATGTGTCATAGCCATGGTTGTAATCCACGATTTTTGCTTGCTGTTGGTTTCACCCATGATTTGGGTTGCTGTGGTTCTGCCCACGTTTTATGAGTGCTGTTAAGAGTCCGTCTTTCTTCCATTTCGGACTGTGCATGTGTGTCTTCTTCCTCCGCTTTGGACTGTGTCGTTTCCTTTGCGCACGGGTCGTCATAGTTTTCAGTGTGTGTTGTGGGCTCTTGGATGTGGGACGGCTGTTGATTTCCCCATCTGTTGGCTGCGTCTTCTTCCCTATTTTGGGATTGTGCATAGCTGCCATCGTTTTCATTGTGTGTTGGGCTGTTGAATCGCCTTGGTTTTGGTTTGCTGTGGATGCAATCATCTTCTGGGTGTTGTTGCCGAGTTGTTTTGGCCACGCTAGGGCCAAGAATAACTCAGAAGTGTGGTTGGACTAGAGTTGTGTTCACCGTTGGTTAGGACTGTCAAACGGTCATCTTTGCCTTCTTCACAGGGCTGTGAAGGGATTGTTTTGCTGTGTGTATGCAGTGGTTGGTCTTCGGACTGTGCTGGCTTGGCCAGTTTGTTGATGGCCTGATAAACCCAACTGTGTTGGTTTGCTGATTGTGTCCCTCGGCTATGTGTAAGCCTGCATTGACCCTTATCCTTAGAGGAATCATGCCCATCTCGGGGGTGGCAGCGTTGCTGAGAGATTGATGAGCACGCTAGCCTATGGTTGGGTGGAACGTTGCAGCGACGTAGCTGGTTGCGGGACTCTTCATCAAAAGATAAGTAGTGCTGCTAATTCATCTCTGCAAATATATCTATTGTTTGTGAATTATGATGAACATGTGAATGTTGTTTTATGTATATGTTCACTTCCGCTGTATGATTGAAGATTTATGCATTGAGTAACTGTGCATGTATGATGATGGATTATTCATCTTAGTCTGCCTCTGGTTATCTAGTATGCATTATGATTAAGCTTTTAACTCAGCATTTATCCTTGTTGATGTTCATGGGGCTGTTTTCCCGTTTGTATGTGGTGTTCGTCCCGTCCTCTTCATCGGTGTAAGGGTCGGGGACGTGACAAGGGTTCTGTTTTTTTAGGTAGCAACAATCCAAGTGAGTTGATTTGTAATTTATTTTTAAGAAACCAATAAGTGAAAGAATGATGTCCATTCATAAAGCTAATAATTATTTAGTCTGGTCAATAGTAATTCCAATGGGACTCACTATGCACAATGTAATTATAACCTGTACATCTTTGAAAATATGAGTTCCCTGTTCTATTTCCCAATGTCAACTATCGCCATTTACATTACATACTCAATGCTAAGGAAACATAGATCAACACAAACAATTATATGTCACTTCATTGTCATTTCACTACAACAAAATACCCTTTTCGGGGCGGTTTTTGCTTGAGTTATTTTTGCTAACCACCCCCCCCCCAAAAAAATAAAGATTTTTTAGGTCTTTGGGGGCGGTTCTCAAACTCCCCCCAACCTCCCCCAAAAAAATATTTTTTAGGTCTTTGGGGGCGGTTCTTAAACCCCCCCGCTCTCAAAAGTCTTGAGAATTGGACTTTTGGGGACGGTTTTAAAAAACTACCCCCAAAATCCTATTCTCGGGACTTTTTTTTTGTGGGGGGGTTAGAAAGACCCCCCCTAAATGTGTTTTTGAAGGAAGTTTTTAGAAACCCCCCCGCCCCAAAAGTCAGGAGAATTAGACTTTTGGGGCATTTGTTTTAAAACAACCCCCAAAAATTCAATTCTCATGACTTTTGGAAAGGGTTTTCTAAAGACCCCCCTGAAGACATTTTCAAGGTGGTTTTACCTTTGCGACAGTTTTTCTAACACCCCCCCCCCCCCCCCCCCCCAAAAAAAAAAAGCCCTTAGAATTGGACTTTTAGGGATGGTTTTTAAATGCACCCCCCGAAAGATAAACAAATGAAAAAAGTCCAATTCTTGGACTTTATTTGGGGAGGGGGCGAGGGTGCGTGGTTGGAAAGACCCGCCCCCCCCTAAAGGTTATTTTCTAGGCAGTTTTGAAACCCCCCTGCCAAAAAAAAAAGTAATGATAAATGAACTATTGGGGGCGGTTGTTTTACATACGCCCCAAAAAGTCATAATAGTTGGACTTTTGGGGGAGGTTGTTTGAAATATGCCCCCAAATGGCATGATAATTAGGCTTTTAGGGGCGACTCTTTTAAATCTGCCCCCAAAATTTATGGGAATTTGGACTTGTGGGGACGGTTGTGATAAAGCTGCCCTCAAAAGTCCAATTGTCATCAATTTTTTTTTTGGGGGGGGGTTAACTTGAACCCCCCCTAAAGGTCCTTTTTAAGGCAATTTAAAAAAAAACTCCCTTAAAAGTCATGAGAATTTGGACTTTTGGGGGTGGTGGTTATATCGTATTTGAAAATCCCACAGCATATCCCATGCATAGGAAATCGTTTCCATGTGATTAAGATGTGGTATCACATTTGAAGGTTTAGTACTCCAAGGATGGTTCTCATGACCCAATTCATGTTACAGGGTGAAGTTCTAGAGTTTTAATAGTCCATAACATGCAGCTTTTGGGTTCTACATAGGCCATCCATGAGGCCCTAGTCCATCTTTTTCCTGTGATAAGGATATGGTGCCTATTTTTAGATTTGTCACATCATGGTTCTTCTTGGTCACTAATCCTTCATTTGATGACAAAACCCATGTTGTTGGGATAGAACATTTTCCTATGGGGCTCATGTTCTTTGCATAGTAACCCACATCATTGCATAGGTCCTGTGTAGGGAATCATTTGCCGACATGTGAGATATGGACAACAAGTCAAGGAGGGGTACATTAGGGATGGAACTCGAGGACCATTCCATGGTATAATGAAAAATTAATGACCTTACATTGTAGAATTTTACTATGGAGATATCGTCCATGTGTGTGGTCCCAAACCACCATATTGGTCCTCCAGAGGTAAGATTTGGCTTGGAAGTGGGATATGGTGCTAGTTTTGAAGTTTAGAACAATAAACATAGTTCTTAGTGCCTATGATGTGGTTTAATGAAAAAATGTAGGGTATTATACCGTAATGTTTGTCTATGGGGATCATGAGACATCATTGTGTCCCTTTATAGACACCACAAAAGGTCCTCTAAAGGGAATCTTTGTCATGTGATCAATATATGATGTTCATTTTGAGTTTAGTACATTAATGATGGTTATAATAAATTTAGACACGGTCCAAGGTCAAAATAGATAGTTTGAATGGCATAGTGTTTTCCTTTAGGACTCATGGACTGTGTGTGGGCCCCATGCCATCAAATGAGCCTTTGCATATGGAATTATTGGCCTACAACAAGGTAATGGTGTCCATTTTAATACGTTTGATACCCTTCCTCCTAAGTTAAGTTCAACTATTCCGTCCTTACATGACCCTTCAAGCATACCCATAGTAAGTCAAAGACCAAGCATAATGGTAATGTGGAGACCAAAGTGACGATTGGGGTGAAGAAAACAAATCCACGAGGTAGCACATGGTAAAACGACAAAAGAATGCAAATATTTGGACTAATTACATGAAAGATGGAAAAGTGTGTCAACAAAATTGTATAATTAAAAATCCACCCATTGTGAAGTCACCTACTAAGTTGTTATTCATAGGAACTATAGAAAAAATTAATATTCAAAAACTACTTTAATTTTATATATAAAGATACCACCTCAGAATCATGTATGATAGATATCACCTTGAAACACTCCCATTTCTCAACAAGCCTCTTTAGTGTTACAAATATTTAAATAGAGACCATATCTTGCTTATAGGCCAAATGCAATTGTTTTGGCCTAAGGATATGTATTTTGACCTTGCCATTGCTTAAGTTACAATAAATATCAATGGTTAACTAAAATTCATAAAAAGATGTACTATATCTTTCTCGCATGCCAATGTTCCCTTTATAGGGCATTGTGGTGGCCTAAGGCCCCACACATAGTTCATGATCCCTAAGGAAAAATGTTTTGTCCCAACAACTTGACTTTTCACATCAAACCATGGCCTAGGGACTGAAAGCCATACTTGGTGTTCCAAACCTTAAAATGGCCAACATATGTTACCCATTGGCTAAATATTACCTATTTCGTAGATAAGGCCTTTGAGGTGGTCTAGGGCATCACACATGACCCATGAGCCCCTTACCCTTAGACGTTATGTTTTGACTTGATAATATGGCCCAATCAATGATAACCATTCTTGGTCACATGGAGCTTGAAATGGCCATTTCTTGCTTGTAAGCCAAATATTTCCCACATAGAGATGACATTATGGATTGGGGCCCCATGTGTGGGCCCCAATCCCTTGAGGAAAATATTATGACCAAGGAATTTATATGTTTACCCTAGAACATGAACTAGGCCATGAGAGCCATCCTTAGTGTGCCAAACTTGAAACAAACACTATATTCCACCTACATGATAAATATTCCCTTTATAGGGCTTGTGTGATGGGCATAGGCCTATTAATGTCACATGATTCCTATATACAAAATGTTATATCTAAGGTAAGGTTGATGTAGACAAATTCTCCTTACTTACAAGGAATATTTGGGTGTCTGAGGTTTTGAGTTTAATTAATTTGTCCTCCCACCTTGTAAATGGTCAGTTTTTGCCTTGTATTTGTACCTTTGCCTTGACACATTAATCACATACTATTTTTATCCCTCAAATTCTCACTAGTCATGTCTTAATAGACAAATGAAGGTCAATGTCCAAAGTATGATGATAATCTTAAAAGGTACCATGATGGAATGCCCTCTGCTTTTGGCAATTTTCGTTGATAAGTATAACCGATATGTCAAAGGCACTCAACATATCTATTAGGTCCACATAAAGAAACAACAAGACCAATGTAAGAACATCTCTCCATGCTTGAAATGATGCATATCTCCATTATGGCATGATTTTAAACAATTTGTGAGCCTCCTTGGTTTTCCCATATTATGTGCAATCTCAAATCACAACATTCCATGAGACAACGTTATTCTCAAGCATGTTATTAAACATTGTTGAGATTTGCCCATCCTATCATTATGGGAATTTTCATAAACATTATAGTCCACAAGATGGTGTCTCATTGAGACATTCTTTAATCCACATGATGAGCATATTCTAATCACCCTTGTTGGAAATATGTTATTATCATGGACCCTAAATCCTTGTTTGATACCATCTGAGTGTCACACCTCTTAGCACACCTTTAAATATCATTCATTGTGTTTATGGGTCATCCCAATGGGTATTGAGGGTAAAGAAATCTTCATTTGCACTCCTTGGATCATCAAAAGTAGGTAGCTTGGATATATCGGGTCGACGCTTCCATTGAGTTTTATTTTTCCTTTTATCCTCAAAGTGAAAATCCCTATAAATGTCCTTTACAAGGTTCAAATGCATTAACTATTGATCTTTGTATTCTTTGAAAATTTAATGAATTTCCTCAACAAATCCCTTGGATAATTTGTTTCCTCATACGTGTGTTCTTGCTTCAAATATGCAACATGTTTAGACTCCATCATCTCCAATGAAATCTCTTTGTTGCCAATTTTATAGTCTTTATGAATATATGTAATCATCACTCACCATCTTAGTTTTGGTTAAGATTAGGATTTTTTAATTTTTCAGTGTTATCCAAGATTTTATGTTTTAAACTTTCAAGGTTTTCACCCAAAAACCTTATGGAGTGTGCCAACAATATGATGTCTCATTGAGGGGTCCTTTTGAGCTCATATAATTCTCCCCAAATGTTGGGTCTTGAAGTGGCTCCAACATGAAAAACAAAACAACCAAAAACATCATTTCTCAATCGCATGGAATAGTAACTCTTCATTGATAATTATGAGTGCAACAAGATTGACACAAGTTTATTCAAGCTTATATCAGACCCCTTGGTCTTCAAACTCTTTTCCATTGTGATAACTTAAATAACCGAAATAACAATAAGTGAACCCTTAGAAAATATGATAACTTTAATGATAAATCAACCCACAAATTCACTCCATACTTATCAACTCACTCCATACTATTTATCTCAAGCAATGTTACAATTCAAGTTTGTAAATTCAATATTTAGAAGTTGAAGGCATAGATCATAACTATTAACATATTCAAATGTGTGTGTATGTGTGTACTGACTCTACTTATTTGAAATCAAAGGATTATGACATGGGAAACTCAAATCAACTAATTTATGATAAGGACAATTTTTTCGGCGAGACATAGTTCCACCCTTTCTGTACTTTGTTTTTGAAAATATGATGATCCGGGTCATCTTAAAATGAGTCGAAACCCCAAGGGAAAAGCTCCATGGACAAATGTCTCAGCAATGGAATCAGACCATAATTCATGCAAGATAGAGCGATTATTTTGGCCCAAAATAAGGGGCAATATAAGTGCCCCTTATCCCACACCATAATTAAAGGTCACTTGTCAATTTTATTAAGCATCCCTTATACTTATTTGATGAAATCAAAATTGTTTCAAATAATTTTTCTATTAATTTATTTTAAGAGTGATGGGTACAATATGTATTAAAAAAACAGTGTGGGAAGACCCAAATATGAAAGTTTACATATAATGCTCCCAATTCTAGTCTAAAATTTGCTCTTCCAAATTGGAATGACATAAAGTACCCTACAACAAGTAACTATTCTAACTAATTATAAAATTGTAATGTCTAATAGGTTGTCCAAGCAACCATAAATATGAAAAAAAACATTTAAACTTATCAATCAAAGTTATGCCCATAATGGTCCTCCATTGGCATGTCGTCATGCTCTATTTTGTCTCCTTTTGAACTAAGGGGTTGTTTTTCCAATGCAAAAATAGTTTGATGCATAGTATCTTGATTAACAACCTGTTACTTGACATAACTTGTTGACAAGACTGGGGATACCTATTGATCAAGGACTACAACCCTCTAGAAAAACTAAGAATCATATGAAATACATTTCATAATATTTGGCCATTTTTCATATTTTTCTTCCATTTTATCTTGCTTCCAAGTGAATACTTAAACGCTAAATAGTTCGTATCAACTCCTATATCTAGTTGTTCGTTATGTGAAGAATTATATTTATCTCCTTGTTCTCATTACCCTCACAATTCCTTGAGTTGAAAGGGTGAGATAATGTGCAACTCCAGACCAAATGACCAAAATTTTAAAAAATGAGTATGGGAAGGACCCCAAGATTGTGCAAAAATTCCAAATCCACGCCTCTTATAGAGATGGAGTACCCTAGGATTGTGTTGAAATCACAAACCCACGCCCCTTATAGAGATGGACCCTGATTCACATTAATGCACACAATTGTATAGACTCTAATCCAATTTATTAAAATTAGAGACAAGACCTTTATAGGGAATAGAAAAGGCATGCCTTTGAACATCCAATATTTATAAGAAGGAGCACCATGAAGAGAGAAAGAGACGATACAAAGACTAGAATCCACACCAGGCCTCCACTCCCTAAGGTCACCTAAATAGATCGCCTAAAGTCACCCTCATTTTCTTATCACCTTCTAACCACACCTACAACCGCAATATCTCACCTTCGTAGACAAACCTTAATTCACAAAGTTTAAAACCCACCATCGTGATAAATCCGTTCAATCAAATTTTTCCATGTGTCCTCCTACTTTCCGCGTGTCCCCTTCATGTGCTTGGAATGTCCGGTGGGTTTTATTGTGCCTCTGTTGGGTTCTCCTCTCCCTCCTAGTCATTTTGTTGCTGCCAATAAGGTTGAAGTTTATGAAGCCACCTTTGTAAATCAAAATTCTTCAAGAGAGCATTGATTTATCCCATCCCATCATGTCGGTGTTCCAAAATATGTCGATCTTCATCGTCCAGGAAGAGAAATGAGGACAAAGATCCATTTTTTGCACAATGGGAAGCCATTGGGCGTTTCATGGACTCCCCTGAACATCTCCTCATGGTCAATATTCTCAAATATTCGACATCACAACATCCCATTTTCTTCATTACCACAGATCCCTTGATGACTCCTATTTTAGAGGTCACCACCAAGTTCAAACCCCCTAATTATGTTCTCTTCACGGCTTTGAAATTCACACTTGGGTTTATGCTCTACACCCCCATCCTCGTCTCTCAGTGATGAGGAATTGATATTGGATATCCATGGCTTCCCTCCATTGTCGACCACGCAGACCGCACAAGCTCTCAAGAGAAAAAACCACACTTTATTCAAAGTATTCATGGCTAGAGGCATCAATGTCCCCAAGGCTTCAAGTATTCTCGTCAATACGTTCTCCAAGCTCGAAGCTTTGTTTCTTGACGCACTCCATAGAGAACAGGTGATGGAGAAAGTACCTCTCATGTATCTGATTGGACCCCTATTTCTGCCATCGATGTCGATGAAGCAATCCAATGACCAGGACAACGACGATCCTACTGCAAAGTGGTGCCTGCAATGGCTAGAATTGCAACCCGCTAGATCGGTGGTGTACATGAGATTTTGCAGTAGATCAGACATGTCGGACTCTCATATCATGGAACTCTCCATTGGGTTAGAGGGTAGTGGGAAACAGTTTCTCTGGGTATTGAGGAATTCAGTTGTAGTCAGCGAGGGATTTGATCATTTAACGGTTCCCTGGGAAAGTGCAGTCGAGGCCTTTTTCTGAGATAGAAACCTATTCATCAGTCAGCGAGGGATTTGATCACTTAACGGTTTCCTAGGAAAGTGCATTCGGGGCCTTTTTCTGAGATATAAACCTATTCATCGATTAGGAGGGGGTTTGGAATGTTTAGGGGCATGCTTTATCAATCGACAATCATCTCAGCCAAATTATTTTTAAATAAAGGAATTATCAAGGTGGGTGATTTGTTCGATTGGAAATATTGGTTGTAGAAGCATATAAGAGGATCCATAGGCATTTGATAGAAATAATAGATGGTCAATTCAATTTCAAAATACATTGCCTTGCAATCAAGGTGATATGGTCGGGTTTTTAAAATTTGTAACACCATGGACTATTGGAATATATTAAACCCACTCATAACTTTGGATAGCATATTTATTCATTATTTGACTAAATTCCTACCCACTAGCTAATTAGTTGGCATCCACTTGCACCTTAAAGTCAACACATGCCATCTATACCCCAGGAATGTTTTTTTTTCTGATTCTGGGTTGATCTTGACCACTTTATGGACATCCAAAATTAGTAATTGCACTTTCCTGTAGATTCTGCCTTATTATGCTTTTATTTAGCTTTTCTGTGGATAAGGTAAAGCTAAATATCTAGGAAATTGGTATCTTTTGTTGTCAACCCATCCTCCATGATTTTCTCTCCATTTTCTAGTATTAGCATGTTTTTCCATCACTCTTGACAACTCACGCATGTTTTTTCTAATTTGTTAGGTCCTTGATTGATTTGGGAAGTGCTTTAGCCACCTATGGGGGTTTATCATATTTGGTAAGAGTACATTTCCGAGCTTTATGATTTTTGTCCATACAACTCGATTCTACCTATGAGGGATGTACTATTTATGTACACTATTATTCATCATTAATTAATGGAAGGATACACTCTAATATTCATCTCTTCATTCATGTGATTCAGACTCTTTTCTCCTCTCTATCTTTCTCGTGTATGCTTGTGAGAATTATCTTAGTAGGAAGATTTATTTCTTGTGCTTCTTCTTACCATATTTTCTCATAGAATTGGAGCTATTATTTATACACGGTATCAGAGCGCAAGGTTTCTCATGTTTTACATAGTTGAGGAGCTATTTATTCTCTCCAGCAGAGCTCATCCAGACTACATAGTCTTATGAAGAGAATATTGATTAGATGAATAATTGTGATAGATATTGTGGAATTATGTGCTTGGGAATGTCTCCAAATATACATCATCTCATATATTATGTTGAATATTCATTTGAGCTTAATTTGGAATAATTTGGACAAAGATTTTGGTGTGCAGCAAGTAGAAGATGAAGCAGCATGGAGTGAACCCAACATCTCGCCGTGTGCTCTCTATAAATATGTATTGGAATATACATTCTCTGATGAAGTTATTTATGATGAATAATTTTCTCATACAGTTCATTTTGTTTCTACCCTCTTTGATTTGAATGCTTCCTCCTTCAATCAAAAAGCAAATAATGAAGAGCCATCTTTTTCTGTGTCTCTTGAAGGTGATTCTCCTTCTTGTGATACTAATGATGAAAAAGAAGTAACATATGGAGTTTATATTGATATTTATGATGATCCATTCACCCATTCATTGTTCTCTATATCTCCTATCTTACATTCTGAGATCTATGTGCCAGATCCTTCACACTTTGTGCATATCTCTCTCATTGATGGTGTACAAACCCAGTGACTTCCACGATGTTTCCTTAGCCATATCAAGTCCTATTAGTTTTTTTCCACTAACCATACTTTATCTCATGTGATTTTTTATCTCCTTCTTTGTTCTTGGCATCAATCATCATAGCCTCTTTGAATATTTTGAACATCTCATTTCTTCCTCCTTTCATACTTCTACTACAGAAGATTCATTATCAATGTATTTCTGTGAGTCCACTGATATGCGTATATATGTTCTTTTGGATTCTTCGGAATCTAGATCAACCCATGGAGCCCATTCCTTTGCACTCTTTGATCCTATGCCTTCTCTGTGTTCCTACATGATCACTTGCACACATCCTCTCTATGTAAATGAAGTTGGAGACCTCATACATTTGCTTGGACTCTTATTTCACCTATCTGGAGCTGATTTCATCTCTATTGGTTCAAATTTCAAGTCATTACATCATCTTGGAGCTGATTACAACTCTCAAGAGATTTCACATCATTGGATCTCAGTTGTTCTACATGGTCCTAGTTTCCATCTTGCAGTTGTCCTTGATCCAGGTAAGCAGATTTCTATTCTTCACAAGAAAAAGATCCCTTTAGAAATCAACATTTATTTTGGAGCAGCATCAACATCATTTTTTTGGTTTTCCTCTCATGTCCTTGCTTGAGGGAGGATTTTCCCCATGTGGTTTTTCCTCTTTCCTCATCTTTTTGGACATAATAATTGTTAAAGGGTGACCATAGCTTTGTTGTTGGGCGATATATGCATCCATATGCACCTATATTTTTGAAATACCATCATAAATTTAGACTTAAAGGCGGGTGTTCAAATATACTAAACCCACTCATAACTTAGGATAAAATATTTAATCATTGTTTGATTAAATTCCTACCCACTAGCTAATTAATTGGCATCCACTTCCACCTTAAAGTCAACACATAACATCTATACCCCCTGAATGCTTTATTTCTGATTTGGGTTTGATATTGACCACTTTATGGACATCCATAATTACTAACTGCGCTTTCCTGCAGATTCTGCCTTATTCTGCTCTTATCCAGCTTTTCTGTGGATAAGGTAAATCTAGTTATCTAGGAAACTGGTATCTTTTGTTGACAACCCATCCTCCATGATTTTCTCTCAATTTTATAGGATTAGCATTTTTTTCCATCACTCTTGACAACTCACTCATTCTTTTGATAATTCATGAGGTCCTTGATTGATTTGGGAAGTGCTTTAGCCACCTATGGGGGTTTATCATATTTGATAATTCTACCTTTCTGATCTTTATGAGTTGTCTCCATACAACTCAATTTTTCCTATGAGGGATGTACTATTTATGTACACTATTATTCATCATTAATTAATGGAAGTATACACTCCAATATTCATCTCTTCATTCATGTGATCCAGTCTCTTTTCTTCTCTCTATTTTTCCTATGTATGCTTGTGAGAATTATGTTAGTAGGAAGATATATTTCCTGTTCTTCTTCTTAGCATATTTGCTCATATCATTGGAGCTATTATTTCTACATGGACAACTCTCTTGTACCATGCCATGGTTTATGGTTAAAATGTAGGTTCTAAAGCCGCTACAAGTTTGGCCGCTGAGAACTTGTAAACTGTAAAGCAAGATTCTGAGATTCATTAGTTTTTTGTGATTTTTTTCCATATTATTTTCAGATGTGATTTGTTCCCTTCTCTGTCTCTAAATTCTTGATATTTTTTATTTCAATGGGATGGATAGGGCAGTAGAATTCGGTAGGTGGGTTGATGGCTATTGATTTTGATGAGTCTGATTATAACATCCCCATACCCCATAATGCGGATAATTAAAAATTTTGCTAGATAACCTTGTTCATCTTTTGAAACATAGGGAATGGTCATTAACATACTCCTCCCTATTCAATATTAGGATTAGAAACCACTATAACAGTCGTTTCACCCTTCACAAATCCCTTCTGCGACCGAAAACACCTTTTTCCACACTAGACATGTCCCTTCCACACTCCTCTCTCCGCACTTCCCTTTCCGCCTTTTCACTGTGAAATATGGGAACCGGGAGCACAACGTGCAACAAAGATATTCAACTCATGTTCCAGCATCTGCCTTCCTCCCTTCTGCGTCCCACCTTCGAAACTCGAAAGTCAGAAAAACATCCTTTCGACGAAAACGTTCAACGACCTACCACCTACCGCCTTCTGCCCTTCCACCTTCGGAACTTGGAAGTCAGAAGCATAAATTTCGATGGAACTACTCAGCCACATTCTGCCATTTGCCTTCCGCCCGGAACTCAGAAATCAGAGAACCAACGTTTGATGGAATCCTTTGACCACCTTTCCTCCTTCCACCTTTCCGCCTTCCGCCTGAAACTCAAAAATCGTAGAATCAATGTTCGACAAAATCCTTTTACCACCTTTCCACCTTCCGCATTTCTCCCTTCCTCCCCCCATTGCGTAACTCGGGAATCAGAAGACTTAACCTCAACCTTAGCCTTTGTATGCACTTCCGACTTCCCCTTTTCGACCTCGGACTTTGGAAATCATAAAGTTAACTTTTTCCTGGATACTTTTCTACAATTTTTCGCTTCCGCAAGCGAATCCCAAGGTACGAAAAACCTGCATTCTTCCTTTTTCAACTGCTCTTTTCTGATTTCCGCCTTCCCCAGGAGGATTTCAAGGGGCGGAAACACTAACTCGGATGCATTCTGACTCTGTAATAGGATTATGGACTCCATGAACTTAGGCAAAATGCAGTAAAACATACAAGGCATAAACAATGCAAATGCAGGAACATTCATCAACAGTAAACTCTACTGAAACATTAAAATCATTCATTCATAAGCAAACACATTCCACAATGAAGGATAATAGAGATACGTATCTTGATAATGTAGTTGTCTCGCAACTAGCTATGTCGCTGCAACGTTCCACCCAACCATATGCCAGTGTGTTCATTAATCTCTCAACACCACTGCCACCCCTAAGATAGGCATGATTTCCACAAGGAACTAGGGAACAACAGGAGCACACATGGTTAACACATATCAAAACACAGTCAAACCCACCTATAGTTGGGTTTCTCAGACTGCCAAAGAAATGAATCACACCTGGTCAAATTCACAACAAAACACGGCCAAACCAACTAACAATTGGTCCTATCGGGCTACTAAGGAAATGGAAAGGTATAATTTCTAAGCTAGTGAGATCAACCACAGAGATATGAACACCTACACCAGATCTATCAGCTAGGAATTCCACAATACCTACACACTCAACACAAGCAAGTATTCCCTTCACTACTACGTAGTTCCCTCAGGCCATACCTTCCCTTCCAGTGCTCTTCAGGGTGTGCAGAAAGGATTTACCATCCCCTATTAATCTCTCTGTGAGGTTCCTCTCTTCACTAGGTTTATCATCCAATTTTGGGCCTCTTCCACTCCTAAGTCTTTCAGACCAAAATAGGGATGCACATCACAACAACCCACAAGGAAAACAAAACAACACAGGCTTGATTCTGTAACACAGAGAAAACGGGGTTTACTTGCATTTCACAATGTCACTCAGACAAACACTTCAGAACCACACTTCCATGACTCAAGATAGTCAAACCACCACCCTGCATGTCTCCAAAGAAATCGGGAATGAACGAATGGTGAACGATAGCATGATAGAATGAATCACAATGAATGCTCGGGAACAACAAAACCTCCCCCGACAAAGGAAAGATGGACTGACATGCATCACGTGCTTCCTTGCATCCAAATCAAGAATGTGACTTCTCATACTGCAGATTTGCATGCCTTCTCATGCACACAATCATACTACCATGCATTTCTCTACCCAAGGCATTAACTACCTCAACCAAATTCTAGAAGAAATGAATGATTGAGGATAGAAGACAAAAAGGTAGTTGAGGGATCATGGGTTTTCCCATTGACATATGGTCACACCCTATTAGCTCAGGCGGTTTGACTAACTCCCCTCCCTATTCCTTGTGAAATCATGCCCCCATCTCTTTCACGTTGCAGTGCATATCTAGTTGTGGTATTTTATTAATTTGTACATTTACATGATATTCAAAAACATACAGTGTCTGACTCAACACCATAACCATAGGCATCGACCTTGATCACCTATACACAAAATACCGTATCAATGGCAGGGACTTATCCTTGAGCTCCATGCCATGACCTCTATACAATATATACATCATGTACATTTCAATATAATGGGGTCAAAACTGGGGCACGCATTTCCCTCCCCCTTGGGGTCAAAATTGGGGCACACATTTCCCTCCCCCTTGGGGTCAAAACCGGGGTATTACAATCCCCTCCCCCTTACAACAACATTGTCCTCAGTGCTTAACAAAACTGAACAAAATGGATCCTGGGCACTATCCTCAATGCTCTGCAAAATTGAATAAAAATGGATGTTCCAATCACTTGGAATCCTCCAGCTCCCAAGTAGCTTCTTCAGGACAATGGTGCTCCCATTACACCTTCACCTGTCCAACGGCTCGATTCCAAAGCACTGTGACCTTCCTATCGAGGATGTGCAATGGCTCGGTTTGGAAATATCCCTCGAGTTCCACCTGAAACACATCCCAATTTATCACATGGTTAGGATCATGTACATATTTCTCAAGCAAAGAAACATGAAAAAAATTATCAGCTCTAGTGCTAGCAGTCAATGCAAGTCTATATGCAACTGGCCCTATTCTTTCAAGCATGCCAAATAACCCACAATATCTAGGTGACAACTTGGCACAACTCCGAAGCTTCAAGGAACTCTTCCTCGCCCTCACTCTAAGGTAAACATGATCCCCAACACTGAACTCTCTGTGCACTCTATGCTTATCTGCATACCTTTTTTGTCTGTCCTAGGATGCTTTTAGATTCTGCCTGATCTTTGCAACCTCTTGCTCCATTTCCTTAAGCAATTATGGACCAAGGACAATCATGTTCACTGGATTATCCCAAGTCACTAATGTCCTACACCTTCTTCCATACAAAGATTCATATGGACTCATCACCAAGGATGCTTTTTGTCCATTATTATAAGAAAATTCTATCGTCTCCCACTTGGATGGTTTGTCCATCACATACATGCGAAGAATGTCTTCCAGCACTTGATTTACCTTCTTTTTCTGACCATTAGTCTGAGGATGGTAGGAAGTGTTGAAGTTAAACTTTGTACCCAAATACGCAAACAGACCCTTCCAAAAATTGGAAGTAAACTTAGGATCCTTGTCAGAGACTATTGCCTTAAGAAATCCATGCAATCTGAAAATCTCCTTCATGAAGTTTTTTGCAATGGAATTAATCTTATAAGTGGACTTGACTGATATAAAATGTGTTGACTTTGTCAACTTGTCCACCACAACCATGATGGAATCATGTTGTCTCCAAGTCATTGGAAATCTTATAATAAAATCCATGGAAATAACTTCCCATTTCCATTCTGGGACTAGAAAAGGATGCAACAAACCTACTGGGTGTTGATGCTCAACCTTCACCTACTGACATTTCATGCACTTTGAAATATACTCAGCAATTTCCTTCTTCATTCCTAGCCAAAAATGATATTTTCTGGCTGTAGCAATTGTCTTCTGATATACTGGGTGACCAGAATATGGAGCTTGATGGATCTCATCCATAACAATTCTCCTCAAATCTACTACATTTGGAATATAAATTCTATTTTATAAGTAATAAGTCCATCTTCTTCCGATCTATATCCCTCATACCTCTTCTCAGGACTTTACTGCTGCATTTTTTCCTTTATCTGCACATACATTTAATCTTCAAGAGTATGAATAACAATCTGTTGTCTCAAATATGATTGGCAAATACTAAGAGATTCCACATGCGTTTCATGCACCTTCCTGTTGAGTGCATCAGCCACTTTGTTTTATTTTCCATTTATGTGTTTGATTTCAAAATCAAACTCACATAAAAACTCCAGCCATCTAGCTTTCCTAGCATTTAAAGTTGGCTGATCAAACAAATATTTCAGACCATAGTGGTATGTCCTTAGCTAAAACTTGTTTCCCATTAAGTAATGTCTTCACATCTTGAGAGCATGTACAATGGTTGCAAGTTCTAAATCATGAGTGGCATAGTTCTTCTCATGATCCTTCAACTTTCTTGACTCATAACATACCACGTGGTTGTCTTGCATAAGAACTCCTCCAAGTCCTTAACCGCATGCATCAGTAGAAACCACAAATTATTTTTATGGGTCTGCAATTTTCAAACCTGATGCACTTGTGAGAAAATTCTTCAACTACTGGAAGCTTTCTTCACACCTTGGTGTCCATTCAAATTGTGTTCCCTTCTTTTGCAAAGAAGTGATTGAATGTGCAACCTTCGAGAATCCTTAATGAATCTCCTGTAGTATCCTGAAAGTCCCATAAAATATCTCACATCTGTAACATTTATTGGAGTAGGCCAATTCATATTGGCCTCAATCTTTTCAAGGTCTACATATATTCCTTCATATAAGATGATGTGACCCAAATAATGAATCTTATCTTTATAAAAGTCACACTTGATCAACTTTGCATACATCTTATGCTCCCTGAGCAATTTCAAAGTCAGTCTCAGATGTTCTTCATGTTCTTCCTCATTCTTAGAATAAATAATAATGTCATCAAGGAAAACAAGAACAAACTTGTCGAAATACTTGTTGAAGACACTATTCATGAGACACATAAATGTAGCTTGTACATTTTTGAGACCAGATGGTACCACTACAAACTCATAATGCCCATACCTTGTTCTGATGGTTGTCTTATGAATATCTTCATCATTGATTCTTACCTGATGGTAACCAGACCTCAAGTCAATCTTGGAAAATACCTTTGCTCCTCTCATTTTATCAAAGAGGTCATCAATTCGAGGTAAAGGGTATTTGTTTTTTACAGTGAATTTGTTCAACTGTCTATAATCAATACACAACCTGAGTGTACCATCTTTCTTTTTCAAATACAGAACCAGTGCTCCTTAAGGAGACAAACTTGGCCTGATATACTTCTTTTCCAACAACTCTTGTAGTTGCATCTTCAGCTCTAGCATTTTTGGTGTACTCTTCCTGCAGGGTGTCTTGGACACTGGTGCTACTCCTGGCACAAGTTTAATTGTGAAATAAATGTCCCTATTTGGAGGAAGCCTTGAAATTTCATCAAGAAAAACATCCTTCAATTCCTGTAACATATGAAATTCCTCCAACCTAGGAGTTTCATCCTCTGCTACCTCCAAAACATGAGCTACATACAACTGGCAACCTTTCCTATAGAACTTCTTCAGCTGCATTGCTGAAATATGCCTAATAGAGATCACCTTTGGAATGCCTATTACAACCCTTAAGTTGTCTTCTTCATCCATGCATTCAAAATTCTTATTATAATAATCAATCTTAACTCTATGAGCTTCTAACCAATCCATTCCATTAAGAATACCATAGGAACCAAGTGGTAGAACATTCAAATCTGCATAAGTGACTAACCCATCCATCTCTAATAAACCTTTCTCTACCACTTCACTAACTTTTCTCTTGGTCCAGTGGCTAACTGAACTAACCATGATTTTCTATGCTTTAACTTCTTAAAAGAAAAAATCTCAACAACTCAAGGAGTAATATAACTTTGAGTAGATCTAGGGTCAATCAAAACAGAAACAGATTGCTCAGCAATCTAACATGCAACTTCAACCATAGTTGACTGGTGATCTTCCTGGCGGTCCTCCAGTGCTGCACAAATCCTAGGGACAATCCTTGCTACCTGACCCATGGTTTCAGATTCTTGACTGTTATGAGCTTGCCTCACATACCCATTCTCAAGTGGACAATTCTAGTGCAGATGGGGTCCTTCACATCTCCAACATTGGAGTGGTTCTCTGATATCATTTGGATCTCTTGGATTTTGCCCCATCACTCTGGCTGGTTTACTCACAGCTTGTGTTGGTTGCTTCTGTTGATTTATGAAGTTAAAAGGTTTAAAACCTTTCTTCCTTTTATCAAAATTTTCATTCTTCTTATCCTTCCATGCCTTATGGTAATCAGGTTTTCCTTTGTTCTGATCATAACAATACTTATCCTTCATGATAACCTCTTCTAGAGTTATGGGTTCATCAAATTCAATCTTGTCTCTGTATGCTTCAGCTAGCCCACTCAGAAAATGATGGATTTTCACTTTATCATCCTTGATGTATCTAACATACCTCAACAGCTCCAAGAACTTATTTACATATTCTTCCATGGTCAGCTATCCCAATTTCAGATCATGGAATTCTTTAATCTTATCATCATAGTACCTATCAGAGAGGTACCTCTAACTGGAATACTTATGGAACTATTTCCACACAATCTTCCTTTCACTGATCTTATTCACTTTCCTGAAGTGCTCCCACCATGTGGATGCTCTTCCAGACAAATTGAAGATGGCTACCCTAGCCTTCATATTTCTAGAGTAGTCTTGGACTTTGAAATATTTTCTCATCCCAAGAAGCCAAGCTTCAGCTTCTTGACTGTTATTTATCTCACCATCAAACGTAGGAGGCTTAGCCTTCTTGAATTCATAACGTGAACCATTTTGGTATTGCCTCTTTTTGTTATTCCTGTGAGAAGAAGAACTTGAACGCCCAGTGGATCTTTCAGAGTCAGATGATCCACTAGAAGACCTCTTTATTCTTCTGGTGTTACTTTTACTTCCTTCTGGGTTTACTTCCCTATGCCCAGAATTCATCCTTGTTTGGATGTCTGTCAAACTCCGCAGCATGGTTTCATTTAGTTGATTCTTCTCTTCCTTATCTTTAACCAACCTTTCATTATCTTCCCTGTAACTTCACATCTCCACCCTCAGGACTCTCATGGTGGCTCCAGCATCTGGTGGAGTCTCTTGAAATATCCTTCCGTTGGACTCTGTCTCAGCATTTCCAACTCAGACGTTTTCCCCAATAACATATTCCTCATGCGCATAGGGATTATGCCTATCATCCATGTTGTAGGTCCTCATTGCTGAGCCAAAAACCCACTTTTCCAATCGATACTATGACTCTACAAAAATGTGCTAATCAAACACAATGTTAGACAATATCATAATTCAAAAACACTTACCAATTGTTCACTTGGCCCATCTAGGCCCAATGTTGTAACCAATGGCTCTATTAACTGTTCAACTTGGCCCAGTTAGGCTCTGGTGCTGCAACCGGTAGCTCTAATACCAATCTATAACGTCCCCGTACCCCATAATGCGAATAATTAAAAAATTTGCTAAAGAACCTTGTTCTTCTTTCGAAACACAGGGCATGGACGTTAACATACTCCTCCCTATTCAATCTTAGCCTTAGAAACCACTATAACAGTCATTCCACCCTTCACAAATCCCTTCTACGACCGAAAACACCTTTTTCCACACTGGACCTGTCCCTTCTACACTCCCCTTTCTGCATTTTTGCTTCAGAATCTAGGAACTGGGAGAACAACGTGTGATCGAGATATTCAACTCGTGTTCCACCTTCTATTTTTCACCCTTCCGCCTCCCGCCTTCGGAAGTCAAAAAAAATCCTATCGACGGAAACATTCAATGACCTACTGCCTTCTGCCTTCCACCTTCAGAACTCAGAATTCAAAATAATAACCTTTCGACAGAACTACTCAGCCATCTTTCACCTTCCGCTCGAACTCGAAAATCAGAGAACCAACGTTCAACGAAATCCTTTGACCACCTTTCCGCCTTCCACCTTTCCACCTTCCACCCAAAACTTGAAAATCGGAGAATCAACGTTCGACGAAATACTTTGACCACATTTCTGCCTTCCACCTTTCCACCCAAAACTCAGAAATTGGAGAATCGACATTCAGCAGAATCCTTTGACCACCTTTCTACCTTCTACATTCTGACCTCCAATGTGGAACTCAGGAATCGAAATACTTAACCTCGACCTTAGCCTTTATCTACACTTCTGACTTTCGCTTTCTAACCTTGGACTTCGGAAATCAGAAAGTTAACTTTTTCCTTGATACTTTTCTTCACTTTTCCATTTCCGCCCTCTGCCTCCCGTAGGCGGATCCCGGGGTGCAGAAAACCCACATTCTTCCTTGTTCAACTACTCTTTTCTGATTTCCACCTTCCTCTTTCCCCAAGCGGATTTCAAGGGGTGGAAACACTAAGTCAGATGCATTCTGACTCTGTAACAGGCTTCTGGCCTCCATGAACTTAGGAAAAATACAGTTAAACATACATGGCATAAACAATGCAAATGCAAGAACATTCATCAACAATAAGCTCTACTGAAACATTGCAAGCATTCATTATATTCATTCATTCAATCATTCATTCATAAGCAAACACATTTCACAATGAAGGATAATGGAGATACTTATATTGATGATGTAGTTGTCCCACACTAGCTATGTCGCTGCAACATTCCACCCAACCATAGGCCAGTGTGTTCACTAATCTCTCAACACCACTGCCACCCCCGAGCTGGGCATGATTTCCACAAGGAACTAGGGAACAACAGGCTCACACATCAAAACATAGTCAAACCAACCTACAGCTGGGTTTCTCAAACTTCCAAAGCAATGACTCACACCTGGTGAAATGCACAACAAAACACAGCCAAACCAATTAAAAATTGGGCTTATCAGGCTACTAAGGCAATGGAAAGGTAGAATTTCTAAGCTAGTGAGCTCAACCATAGAGCTATGGACACCTACACCAAATCTATCGGCTTGGAATTCCACAATACCTACACACCCAACACAAGGAAGTATTCCCTTCACTACTACATAGTTCCCTCGGTCCATACCTTACCTTCCAATGCTCTTCAGGGTGTGCAAAAAGGATTTCCCAGCCCCTCTTGATCTATCTGTGAGGTTCCTCTCTTCACTAGGTTTATCGGCCAATTTTGGGCCTCTTCCACTCCTAATTCTTTTAGACTAAAACAAGGATGCACATCACAACAAACCACAAGGAAAACACAGCAAGACAGGATTCACTTTATAACACAGAGAAAAAAGGGTTTACTTGCATAACACAATGTCACTCAAACAAACACTATGGAACCACACTTCCGTGACTCAAGATAGTCGAACCACCACCCTGCGCGTCTCCAAAGAAATCAGGAATGAACGAATGTTGAAAAATAGCATGATAGAATGAATCACAATGAACGTTGAGGAACAAAACAACCTCCCTCGACTGAGCAAAGACGGACTAACACACATCACATGCTTCCTTGCGTCAGAAGCAAGAATGCAGCTTCCCAAACTGCATATTTGCAGGCCTTCTTAGACACACAATCAGACTGCCATGCCTTGCTCTGCCCAAGGCATTAACTGCCTCAACGAACTTCTGGAAGAATTGAATGATTGAGGACATAGGACAAAAAGGTAGTTGACGGATCATGGGTTTCCCCATTGACATCTAGTCACACCCTATTGGCTCAAGGGGTTTGACTAACTCCCCTCTCTATTCCTTGTGAAATCATGCCCCCATCTCTTTCACGTTGCATGCATAGCTAGTTGTGGTATTTATTAATTTGTACATTTACATGATATTCAAAAACATACAGTGTCTGACTCAACACCATAACCATAGGTGTCGACCTTGATCACCTATACACAAAACACCAGATCAATGGCAGGGCCTTGGCCTTGAGCTCCATGCTATGACCTCAATACAATATATACATCATGTATAATTCAATACCATGGGGTCAAAACCAGGGCACACATTTCCCTCCCCCTTGGGGTCAAAACCGGGGTATTACACTGATTTGCTACTAGATTTGCATTAAGGTTCAATTTTTCAATCAAGCCACTGAGCAGTTACCTTCTATGTGTTGTTGCAGATGGACACTATGGTCTGCAGGTTATTACTGGAAGCCATTCCCATTGTGTGGAGGGTTCACAGCAGCCTAGTCTGGGTTTTGCTGCAGTTTAGGGCCTGATTTTCTTAGTTCATATGTGGCCTTGGGTGTGTGTAAATAGAAATGGAGAGGAGACAATGTGACACAAAATGAAATTTATTACTATTGCAATATATGATATGTACAAATGATATCTCCAATAATATATAGAGATGAGAGAACTTTTATCAGATTTAACAGTTTCTAAATATAGATGAAATAGGTTGAGATAATATCTCAACCACGGACCAAGCTAGGAAAGAATCTCTCATCTATCAACAACTCAGCCCACAATCTAAACATTATTTATAGCATCCTCCCTTAATGTTTATCTTGAATTTACTTGTAGAGTAGTCTTGGTATTCATGAGGCTTTCATCACTTTGAACTTCTCCTGTACCTTTATTTGAATAAAATATATTGTGTATGACCACATAACAATAAAACCATCTACCGGAATACATGGGTCCCCAGCCGCTATAACCGCCAGTTCTCTAGGAATTCTTTTCAACTACATGGTTTATCAATGTTAAATAGAACTTGGTCCTTCATACACTGAGAATGTTTCATCTCAACTCTCCCTTTAATCACATCAAGCTAGAGCTTGATCCACATCCACTCTATGTATAACAGGGATAACATCGTTCGATTATGCACCATGACATGTATGCCTGAACATCTGAAACAAGTATTACAACTAACCAGGGAAATCATCTTTTCAATGGCTAAGCTTTACAACTTCAACCAAAAACTCTTATGAGGTGTCGGGTACAACCGAACATCCACCCCCTGCATTACATAATGATATTTCAAGTACAAAAAGTATTTTAAATGCTTTTCTAAACAAATAATTATTTATGAATTTGACCAAGACACAGAGCCCTTTCAGAACACTAAGGAAATTCCACACAATTGCACTATGCAAAAATCCAACCAAATAAAAAATATTTATACCTAGTATTTCTATCAATTCACGTTTACCATCATTCTCATCATCATTGTCTTCATTGCATCCCAACAGACAGAGAGCAACTGCATGAAATGAACACTCATCAAGTACGAATCTAGTCGTTGAGTCAAGAAACTCAAACTCTTCTCAAGATCTCTTTCGTTGCAAAGCGACTATTACGTTCAGCATCATTTTCTTCTCTGAAGTGATGTTTCATCCGGCTTTCGATCATTGCTCTCAATTGCTTTGCAATTTTTCTTCCATACACATCTTTTAGAGAGGCCGAGCGCCCTGTCATGACTTCCATCTCCTCCTCACTAAACGTCTCTGATTTTCTCAGAAGTTTCAACCGTAATATTTCAAATGAACCTTCTTTGGTCACTTCGTTGCTCACTTCTTCTGGACATGGAGCATACAAGGGGATGTTGAACGAGTCAACCTTATTCTCTTCAATTAACCCCTCAGATACCAAATCATTCAAATTGCTTTCTAATGGCTCCCATGAGAAGGAAATCAAACCCTGAATGGTAGCAACGATCTTCAAATACCAGTGATATCCACAAACTTCAGCTGAGTGGAGCAGTAAGAAACTCGTCCTCTCAACGATCTTCACTCCTCCTCTCAGTGATCTTCACTGCGACCATTTTTTATGATCTGACAGCCTTTAGCGATGATAGGACGAAGAGATATTTGCACGTCTGTCCTGCAAATCAGATGGTAGCAGCTTCACCAAAAACAAATTTCCATCTCCATACCTTTGAACGCTTCTACCTTCACAGAGAACCCCAAAAAAATGCAGCTACCTCTTCACAATTTCACGACAAAGGCTCAAGTGCTTTGTTTAAGCGACCTCACGAAATAGATGATGGCTCTCCTAGATCATAGATCGGCGTCCCCTGGAACACAAACTTCAACATCCATCTTCTGAGATATTGATAACTATAGGGATCTTGCCATTTCAAACTTATACATCTATCTTCTAAAATTGTGATAACGACAGGCATCAAATTCATAGTCTACCTTTAAAGAAGTGCATTATTGGATTGCATCTCAAATATCCTTCTATCCCATCTATATTTCTCTTATGTCTTAGGTTGAAAGTTCCATCGGAATTTTCATTTTTTTCACATACACTGGCTACAAGTTAATTTAAAATCCAAAGTTCGTGCAGAGTTTCTTCTACATAATCATACACATTACTATTTCCATGCAAAAAAAAATATGCTATGATTTCACTCTCAAAAAAATGTAGAAGATAATATTGCTACAAATTTCTTTAGCAAAACAACATATGTATTCCAAAAAAAAAATGTATCAACTGAAACTATCCTTTAGTTTCAATCTTTGTAGTTTGTGCAACACGACTGGGCCAAAATTTCTCTTACAAAATAAGGAGCAGTGTTATTGGAACTGAACTGGAACCAGCATAATCGGCTGGTCCAACCATTTTTGGAGGTTTTCTCGTCTGGGTCAGAGCTTTTGACTGGAAATGGCAAGTATTGACAAAACATTGATTTTTTTGTCTGGTTCTGATTGTTGGCTTCAACATGATTTTGGATTTGTGTTATTTGTTTTGGTTACGCACGACCCTTAAGTTTTAAATGTCATGTCATTGTGTTGTTTATGGTGGTTGATGTAAGTCTTGAGAAGAGATTTCCCATCAATTTTGTGGTAGAGTCTTTGTTGGCTTCTATATAGTTTGGACTTTGGTCTATTCATTGTGACTATACTTATGTTTACTTCCTCACTCTGAAGATTTTGAAAATGGTTGCCCTAGGGATCAAGTATCATGGAAGGTGTAGTCACAGCAACAATGGTTTCTGGCAAACTTATAGCAGAAGAGTCTGATTAGACAGGGGTGATATTGCTTATATATCAACAAAGATGATGCCTTTCTGAGTTAAGAACTCCACATATTATATATCTTCAAAAAAAATTGAAATAAATGAAAATATTCTCTACTGAAATAAAATTGTAGAAACATGCATCTATTTACATTGTTTCATGAAACACAAGAAAGTATGTAAGTAAAACAAGTTTCTTGTTTAACTGACTAGTTTTTTGTTTCATGAAACACAAGAAAGTATGTAAGTAAAACAAGTTTCTTGTTTAACTGACTAGTTTTTTGTTTTCCAATCATGGATGTTGATTATTATATTTCAACTTGTTAATATTGTGCATGCAATAGTTTGTCTGAGTACATCTCTTTCACTGTTCCCTGTTGCCTTTTATTTCACAAGTAGGAGGAATTGGATCCTAATCACTTTGTGAGTTTCTCATTTGTTTTTCTTACATCATAGAAAAACTTCTATCAAATTTGTATGCATGCTAAATACAATTATCTCTTATTTGAAATGTTGGGTTCCCCCTTTTAGTGGTATCCTGAAACGGAGTCCTACACATACTCAAGGAATTATTTTTTTCTACAGATACAACTTTTACAGTTTATGTTTGCGTTTATGTGCCTCCTTCTCCCATACCCCACCCCAAGTGCAATGCTTCCTTTTTCCTTTGAAGAATTTGTTTTTGTCAATATTGGTTATTGGATTTTATGAAGGATTCTCCTTAAGCTTCTAAGGCATTAGAATTGCATTAATTTCATCGAAGGTTGGCTGAAAAGATTGGAGTAAAATTATAAATACAACTTCCTTGTGTCATTCTTACAATCTTAGGTCTAGAAGAGTTGATGCCAAATTTACCTTTGAAAGTCATGCAGAGAAGCTACATAATTTTGTCTTTATGAGATCAGTATGTTTGGTCGTGTTTCTCCTCAACATGTTATTTACACTGTTTTGTTGTTATTTCTATACTTTCCTAGTTTGTACTTTGTGAGTCCTATTGACCTGCTCTTCTGGTCATTCATGGATATTAAAAAATAATCTCATCTTATCTATACTCCATTATGAAATTACTATTCATGGTTATCTTTTAGTGGATGGCTACTTATGGTGTTGAAGTTAAATGCACACTTCATCTCTATTCATAGCTATCTTTTAGTGGATGGTTACCTATGGTGTTGAAGTTAAATGCACACATAATCTCTTTTGCATTTAATTCTTCGATATGCAGATGTTGATATATTCATTTATTCAAGTGAACAATGTCCAATGTCAAAAGAGACTTTTTTGTTTGGAAATGTTTTATATTAACAAGTAGATATTTACATAGCTCTAAAAGAAAGGAAAATAAAATAATACAGAGGATTGTGTAATCTTAGGGTACTATAAAGATTCTGAAATAAGAGATCCATTTTGCGTTGGTTATGAAAATAGATTGAAATATAAGGATGTTTATTAGAATCCTGGCCATTTTCTTGATTTATTTCCAAGTAAATCCATTACGAGGGCAATAATGTTTTAACTTGTGTTAGCTTTGCACATCTTTTGACTACTGAAAATTTGCGTTTGTCCTTCTGAATGCTTACATATTTTGTTCTTTTCTATGATTTTGAATTTGATGCATGCCTTTATGTTTCTGTGTGGAAAGTAAAATTGGAATCCTTCATAAACAAGGCTATTGTTGTTGCTATATGTTGGAAAGTTAGCAAATTAGTATATTCCTTTGTTTCCTGCAGGTGATGAGAATGACATCAACTGCAGAGATGGTTGTCGTTTCTAAATAGATGGAATATTACATTGTGTCGTCCATAAAAGTTTCTTATGAAAGAGTCAGTATTTGAATTTCCATATTTCCATGTTAATTTTATATACTTATTTATGCTATGTTTTACACTTGTTTACATCATGTGGATTTAATATTCATGTCGTTATTGTAAAATTATGGTCATGCATTATAGGATCACTATAAAGTTTGAAACAACACTATGCACCTTAAATTTATTCAGCGATAACTTACTATTGGAGAAACTAAAGGAATGTTTATAAGAGAGGAATATGTTTTAGGCTTAAGTCTGGAGGTGGGTGTAACTTCAAGTGGGCCCCCTTGATGGAAGCCACCGTATATCTTAATTTAATGTGTTAATAACTAAGTTGCATGGAAACATATATGCATTGGCTAGCTTTTTTTTTAAATGACAGGATTTGGATACAGGGAAAGGACACACACACATATATGTACATATGCATATGTATAAAAATACCATGAACTAGAAATTTAAAAAATATAAATCTCCAAATATATTTTTCTTTAAATTTCTCTCACAAACTCAGAAATGCAGACCACTATAGAAGGAAGGAGATTGAAAAACACTTTTCCATATAATTGTTTCATCGTATATTGTAATTATGGATAGAGCAATGATAATATCATTTGGCTAATAAATTAGCCTCTTCTATTTGTTGTTACTAAATAATATTGTATGGGGGTATATTTGAATAGACTATGAATAGGATCATACTAGTATTTATGCACTATTCTTCAATTTTTGTGAGAGTTGTCAAACTTTGCATTTTGGGTGCCTTGCACTAAGGAAAACTAGAGATGTTTCCATATCATCAATGCGGTGGGAACAACTATTGTGATCAATATTTGAAACTAATGGAAGCTAAATAATGTAAAAAATAAGACCATAGTAAGTAGATTTTTCTCTCAGGAATTTAACCTAAATTTGTTGATAGCTAAAACTAAAAACACCAATCAAAATAAAAGCATAGAGTACATTGACCTACAAACTCATACAATCGATAATATGAACAACAAAGATGCAAATATAAACCCTCAAAACAACATCACTATTTTAGAGTCATAAGGTACATTGAAGAAGAGAAGGTACATTGGATTTAGAGTCATAAGAGGCATCCTTAGTTGGATCATTGTTCCTTCATTCAAACTACTTCTTTAGGCCTCTCGAGTCATAAACAATGTCTGGATTCTTAGTATTTTCTTAGAATTATAAATGATGCAATCTTGGTGTTAATATTTCCCCTTTCTCCAATTCTTAAAGGGTTCTAGCTCAATGGAAGAGCGCCTACTTTACAACCAGGAGGTTGAAGGTTCGATTCCTTCGTGCCATAATGATATTGCAATATTGATCTTTTTAATAAAATATATTTTATTATGATTTATTATGGCTATAGGGGGTTTCCAACTGCTTTTTTATGTTGTTACGAGGAGGGTCCTAAACTGACTTCATATGTCACTACAAGGGGGGTTCAAAAATGCCCTTGTATGTTACAACGAGGGGGGTTCAAAGACCCCCATGTAAGTTTATATGAGGGGGGTTCATAACCGCCTCCAAAGTTTTGTAAGGAGTTTTATGGGGGGTTTCTAAATGCCTCCTTATGTACCTACGAGGGGGGTTTATAACTGCCCCCAAAGTTTTGTAATAAATAATTTTAGGGGGGGGTTGAATCACCCCCAAAAGTCATTTTTAGTGTCAGTTTTGATCTATTCCAGAACCGCCCTTAAAAGTCCAAAATTTTAGCGTCGGTGCGATTAGGGGGTTTTTGTTAAGATCGCCCCCAAAGGTTAGTAAGATGGAGTTTTAGCGGGGGGGTTAGAACCTCCCTTGTAGGAACCTATGGGGGGCGGGTTTGAAACCTCTCTCGTAGGTACCTACGAGAAGGGGGTTTTGTTAAGATCACCCCCAAAGGTTAGTAAGATGGAGTTTTAGGGGGGGGTTTGAAACCTCCCTCGTAGGTACCTACGAGGAGGGTTGGAAACCGCCCCCATAGGTACCTACGAGGGGGGTTTGTAACACCCCCAAAGGATTGTAATAAGGACATTTGGGTGGGGCGGTTGGAACTTCTCCCATAGGGGTTTACGATAGGGGGTTTAGAACCGCCCTTAAAAGTCAC